>MU223482.1:1989816-2020724 GCA_018584345.1 Thuja plicata
TCGACCCGAACTGGCAACTTAGTTTTAAGTTTTTTTTAATGAATTATAAAATTAAATACTAAATTTTGTATGCAAACTCAACAGGTTGCAAGTTTGTTAGGTGAGCAGAATTGGAGTACATGCTTCTTCATTCACTTGATCAAGCGCAATCGTTTGGGTGCAAGAAAAGCATAGGATTTGGTCTAGATACACACCGATTTTCATGTAATGTTAGATAAGAAACCTGCATACAATGAGGGTGTGACAAGGAATTGAGATCTATCACCTAAGTGTGCTCAATCAAATGATACAGTTGACGGCTTGCCCAAGTCTCTATACATGTTCATGAGGCAGCTCTTGCACATGACACAAACGTAGCTAGTGGGAGTGGCAGTCTAATGGGAAATGAAGTTGAACCAAATGGCGACCTGTTGTGAGGTTTTCACACCATCGCCCCATTGCAAATGGGGACCCCCCTCTTTTGTTAGAGCAGTAGTAGTGGTCTTAGGTAGTCTTTTGGGCAACAATTTTTTGAAGTCTCTAAGTTCGAGAGTTGGTTTTAGACAATTTGGCTTGCTGGGAAGTCAAGTTTGTCTGGAACATGGGCGAGAGTTGTGCTAAATTTTCAGGAATATGGAATTGAAACCAAAGGATTCGTGACGAAACAAGTTCAAACCTTTAGAAAATCCTTGTTCTAGCTTCAATTTGATCTTAGAAAGCCAAGATAGATTGTGGGAGGTAGCTCTGTTGAAGGTGCGCTGAATCCTGAAATTTGGCTAAGTATTGAAATATTTAAAAAACTCCCAAAATCTATAATCTGCACCTTAACTCCTATGAAGGTGAAACCTATCTCAAACATCTTGAAAAGTATTTATACAAATATAACTTAAAGTATAAGAAGGTAATAAATTATACTTAAATGTTATATTTGTATAAATCCTCTTGCCCCTGAGCTGAAAAATGGCCAAGTCCAAATTCAATTTTCGGCGGTTTGATTTGGCATTTTCAGCAATGTAATCTTCCGCAAGCTCTCATTTTTGGCATCGAGACCTTAGCACTCTCTAATTTTCGGCCAGCAGACTCATACAAGTTTTAATTTTCGGCAAGCCCATCCATGCAAGATTTGAATTTACTGGCGTGGTAGTTCACAAGTTGGCAATCCTGGTATGGTGATTATGTCGTTTTTTCGACATGATGGCTATGACATGATTTTGAGAGTTGGAATTTTAACTTGCGAAATTTTCAAATTTGAGCTTTGACTGTAAAATCGATATTGGATGGAAGTTTGGGAATTAATTTTGGAATTTCTGGCGTGGTGGTTAATGCAAATTTTCTCATTTCTAGCGAGCTAGTCCTTACAAGTTTTTATTTTCAGCGAGCTCACCCGTACATATATTCAACATCATGACCACCTCACCTCTAATTTTGGGCAAGGTACTTGGTGCAAATTTTCGATTTGGGGATGGTGTTTGTGTTTATTTTTGACACGGCTTGAGTGATGAAATTTTGAGAAAATTGATTTTGGTGAAGGCATTTTAATTATTTTGATCTTACAAGGCAAGTTTGGAAATAAAATTGAAAGTCGAAATTTGGAAAAAGAGTTTGGTGCAAAATCAATTCTTGGCGTGGTGGTTCTTACAATTTTCTCATTTCTGGCAGGCCACCTCTTACAAGTTTTAATTTCTAGCGAGGTGATTCTTACAAGTCTTTAATCTTGGCAAGGCGACTACTACATCAGATTTGATTTCTGGCATGGTGGTTCTGACAAGACCTATTCTTGGCAACCCAACCTTGACATCATTTTAATTTTTTTCAACTTGCTAATTATAACTTGTTCTCTCTCCTTCAAGATTTCGATTTATGTGCCAATTTGAATCCACAAGCTAAGCGTGTTTTTTTAAACCCAAGCCTTTGTTTAAATTCAAAATTAATCCGGGGCCCTCTTGCCTTTGTAAATTCGAAGTTAATTCCCAGCCTCTTTCTTGGCAATTTCGATTTAATTTGGGGCCTCTTGATGTGTTAATTTTCAAAATTAATCATGGGGCCTTGAGTCGCAATTTCGATTATAAATTTTTGGGGCCCCATGTTGGTAAAATTCGATGCAAATTTACAGCCTACATGCTGATAAAATCAATGCAAAATTAAAACCCCCCATGCTTGGCAATTTCGAAATTATTAGAGGGCCTACATGATTGCAAATTAATTTAAATCCCCCAAGTTGGCCCTATTTTCAAGGTGGCTGAAAGATCTTGATGCAGTTTTAATCCAAGGGTTGGTGATTTAATTGCAATTATTTTAACTCTCCAAGCAAGTCGTCCTTCTTTGGGCATCCAAGTTGGGTATTTAAGTGGCATTTTGGAAGTCATTTCAAACACAAACAAGGGCTTTTTCCTCTGATTTTTCTTGCAGGGCCGAATTTCCAGCAAGGAGCAATTTTTAGGTGGTGAAGAAGACACCCTTTGGCAGCGATATTCTATGCCCTAGGGTCTGAAATTCCATTTTCAGACTGGAGCGAATTCTTTTAAGGCATTTCCAGCCCTCTTCCTTGGCGATTTTCCATGTTTCTTTTGCAAAAATCAGTAGGAGGTAGCAACCAGAATTGGGCAACATTCCAAGCCCTCATTCCATGAAAATCCTATCCCAGGGCATCCGATTTGAACATTTCAATTGCAGATTTGAGTCTGAGATAGCGAATTCCCACCAGCAAGTTAGAAGATTTGATGTGATAAACAACTTCCCCAATCAAGCTAGGTGTTGACAATTCATTTTCAAGACCTTAAGCAAGATCAAATTTCCTTGAAAGCATCCGAACTTGCAAGCTTAAGTCTCAGACTAGAACTAAGGAGTTGGCGAATTTGTCATTTTTGGAAGAAATCAAGGGGCATTTTCATGTCTCAGCATTGCCAAATCAGTTAGAGTGCTGAAAGTAGTTCTTTTTCCAGCTTGCAAGGTAAGAATTTGACGATTTGCCATAGATATGAGGAGGTTTTTGCCTTTGTTTACATGCAGATCTGGGCATGATCAGCATTGTAAGGGTTTGAATTTTATTGAATTTGGTTTTGAGGAGGGTCCTCCATTGATCGAAGTTCATCAACCTTGTGGTGAACTTCCCTTGTCGCTTGTTGCTTTCCTAGCATTAGCTTGTCTTGTTGCTTTCAATCTTTAATGACAAATCAAACTAAGTAACACGCACTAGTTCAACTAAGTTAACAATCAAATGCAAACTCTGAGATAACTAGTTGGCAAGGGTAAGTGAACATCATTTTGACAATCAATGCTAATGGTAATCAATGAACAATTTATGGCAAATTTCTAACTTAGGCAATTAGAAGGCTAAAATCTACAATCTAAGTTGGAATCAATCTAAGGTCTAAGTGATCAAGTTAATTGAACTCAACAACATGGCAGTCTTAACTCAATTGACTTAATCAAATTTTCAAGTTTTAATGACAATATTTTATCGAATCAAATGAAGTAAGGCATGTGTTTTTTCTCTTGCAGTTTGGCAAGGAGAGGGTGCCAAGTTCAAGCTCGAGGAATTCATGAAAGAAAGGAAGGGCAACCAAATCAAAAGGTGGATATGAAGGAGAAAGGGCAGAATTGAATTTCATCCTTGGAACAACTCGGAAAATAAGAAACACATATCCTCCATCAACACGCCAGCAAGTGAGTGCTTCAAGCTCAAGTTCAAGGATCTCAAGTGGGAAGGAAGTTCACACCAAGTTATCAGAAGGCAAGTTCAAGGCAAGATGAAGATAAAAAAACACCAAGATACAAGTTCAATCAAGTTCGAATCATGACAATCAGAAAATTCAAATTTCAAGCACAAGCAATCACAGCATGCCAAGTGTCCTATGTTCTCATTGGTTGAAAAATCATTGTAATTTTCTTATTGGCCCATGATTTGGTGCCCTTATGTAATTGGTTGAAAATTTGGCAACCCTAATAAGGGTTTCTTGGGATTGAATCTTTGCTCTTAATCTCAAGTGGATGTTGGCCCTTCGTTGTAATTGGACATCTATAAAAGGCCAAGGCCTTCTCATTTGTAAAGAGTTAGAAAGAGGTTAGCTAAGGAGCATTAGATTGGAGTAGTAGAGATCTAGTAGGAGATTAGAGTAGGTTAGCCAAGGGAGAGACTTGATCAAATTATTGGTATGGTGCTATTGAAGTAATGGATAATTCATTGTCGGTTCATCATGGTGAATTACTTAATATTGCTTTGAAGTGTTGCATGGTTTCTTCAATCTTTCACTTGGAGTAGATTTCTTTTCATGTTGTTAGAAGTAGCTTAGTTGGATGAAAACAATTGTGGATGTTTGCTTGTTTGACTTGAATATAAACTAGGCCACTAGCCTTCTTGCTGATTGTGAGGAAGCCTCGTGTGGTAAGCTAGTCATCACACTTAAGTTCAATTGGCATTGGATCCTTAGTTTCTATTTCCAAGTTGGATTAAGGAGAAGGTGTTGATATGAAAACCACTTGAGATCCTTAGAAGCTTGCACTAGGTGAAGTTGAGGTCGCTGATAAGATTTCACCTGGTAGAGTCCAAGTCATCCATGATTCCTTGCATTCCTAGTTAGAAGTAGAAGTAGAAGTAAGTTTAAGTTTAAGTCGAAGTTGAGGAGTTGGAAAAGCAAAACTATATTTTCATTGCACATTGTGAAGCTAAATCTCTAGAAGTGCAAGACTTGATATCCATTGGATGAATAGTGTAAGTCCCCCTAAGTGATTACCAACAAATCACATTATTTCACCGAGCGAGTATCCACAGTTAAAGGAACCTTTAAGTCATTTCATGATCTTACTTTGCAAGCCTAGCATGAGAGATAACCTTATATCAAGACATGATTGAGTATTTGGTATTTCATCTTGAAATACTAAGTGTTTGATTCTGCATGTTGTAGTGGAACAAAACTCACATCAACATGACCTTGATGCTTCTAATGAAGATGAATACGGATTTTAATTGGAACCTTCATTGTGTAATGACATTTTGAGACTTAAATATTATTATTTTTGCAAATTATGAATATGATATTATGAGGTATTTAAATTTTTTATTTATTGGCAATTATTTATTTGAGTTTAATTCTTCGTATAGTTATATTTTATAAATTTGACGTTTGAACATGCATATATATATATATATATATATATATATATATATGTATATATGTATGTATGTATGGACGTACCCATGCCTGTACCCAAGGGAAAAAATTTGCTGTACCCGCACACCCAAACCCATATCTCGCACCTGTACTAATACCTTAGCTCTAAGCCCATTGTAAAATCCCTCACCTTTGTGATAAACTTGAAATGCAAAAAGCCTATCAGGTCGTTTTGAATGTATAAGGAAAGTAAAAATATATTCATTTGACACTTTTGGGACCTGCAAGTTCTAGGTTTTCTCCTGCAACACTTGTGACAGCATAGTGAAGAATCTCCAGAAATAGCTTAGTGCCGTTCTCTTCACATCCTCCATGGTGGCATCTCTCCTCACTTAGGGATATGCTATATTTTCTCCTGTTATCCTTTGTCTTTCCCTAATCCTTTTCAGTCTTTTTAGGTTTCTTATTCCTTCCCAAATCAGTCCCTTGTTCTCCATGTCCTATCAGTCTCTCCATCACTCTCTCACACACCAAATTAGCATAGTTTGTCCCTAATATTGATCCTTTACTATCGTCATTTCCACATAACATATCTCAAAAACTTACTATGCATCATACACGATCAAATTTTTATCAAGACTAAGTTGAGGGTTGAAAAATACCAAATAGGGGACTCACTGAGGTAGTCTCTTAAATAACCACACCTTTTCCTTTTATACCTTTAGATATGTAGATATTTGGAGACTGGTAACAGGATTTTGAAGGCACCTCAGAAGGCGACACAGTATGGGAAAGAAACAAAACATAGAGGTGTACGGGCCCTGAAAATTTAGTCCCACCATCTAAACAGGCACTATAGTCGGAACAAAGAGGCATCTCACAGGAGAACCTCTGCTGATCTGTCCTCTAGGAGTGCCACAATTCAACTCTAGTTTCTTGACTGGGTGCTCAAGGGGGTCAGCACTGTCCATCTTCAGTGCAGGTGTCTACAGAGGGCAAGAACATCCCTACTCAAGACCAGAGTCCTTTAAGGGTGCCCATCATAGACAATATGAGCTGCAAAGGAGTGTTTGCATAAGCGTCTTGAGTCCCTGTCCTGCAGAAGATTTAGGGTCAAACATTAGAGTCTCTGTTGATCCTCGAGAGCTGTTAATTTCCAAGATTCTTGTTCTAGAGCTGTTCTTCCTAGTTCTTCAGTTAAATCCACTCTACAAATATCCAAGGTACATGTTTTCTTATCTCCTATGTTCTACATTACATTTCTCAGCTCCTGCATTTAATCTATTTGGAAGTATAAATCCGATATTTAGGAAATCTTTGATATATTTGCTCTCTTAGATCAGTTTGTCAGTACATTTCAATTATATTAGGGCAAAGAAAGATAGTGCAATCCCAGGGTTCCCAGGGTTTCCAAATTTGTTCTTTCACAATTCTAAATATTTTCCTAGTTCTTCAGTTAAATCCACTCTACAAATATCCAAGGTACATGTTTTCTTATCTCCTATGTTCTACATTACATTTCTCAGCTCCTGCATTTAATCTATTTGGAAGTATAAATCCGAGATTTAGGAAATCTTTGATATATTTGCTCTCTTAGATCAGTTTGTCAGTACATTTCAATTATATTAGGGCAACGAAAGATAGTGCAATCCCTGGGTTTCCAAATTTGTTCTTTCACAATTCTAAATATTTTCTTAGATCATTGACATCCAGTTATTTCTATCCTTGCATTTAAATCAAACCAGTTATATTATCCCTGTTTGTCTTGTCAGTGAGTTGTATGACTTGTTTTATTTTAATGTATTTCAGTCCAACTGTGCATGTTCCTGAATTTAGATCAGACTATTAACATTATTTCTGCTTGTCTTGTCAATGGATTGTACTCTGTTTATGCCAATGTATTTAAGCTTTGATTCAACCTTTTTCTAAATAATTTATGTAATGAAGTACCTGGTATATAAACTTTATCTGCCAAATGCAGGTGCAACTCTGAGTAAGGGATTTAACCGAGGTCTAGGAACATTTACAGCTGGTGGCTTAGCTTTTGGAGTCGCAGAACTAGCAATGTGTACTGAAAAATGGGAGCCTGCAATATTTATCATAAGCATATTTACTGCAGGTCAGTTGACATTATTCGTAAGATTTAAAAGTTTGTGATCTGTTGTTCATGATATTCAAAATTTTAGGTGCATGGATTGTATCCTTAGACATGTAAATTATTTTCAGTCTCTGACTATGGTACTGGTTGGTTGCTTTCAGGTTCACTTGCCACTTTCGCTAAGCTACATCCAAAGATGATACCTTATGAATATGGATTTAGAGTATTCCTGATAACATTTTGTTTCATCTTAGTATCTGGGTATAGAACCAGGACATTCATTCACACGGCAATAACACGTTTTCTTCTCATTGTTCTGGGGGCTGCTGTTGCTTTTCTAATTAATGGATGTATTTACCCAATTTGGGCAGGAGAAGATCTACACAAACTGATAGTGAAAAACTTTATGGGTGTTGCAAATTCCCTTGAAGGTGAGTTATAAACAAATCATTCACAATACGTGCTGCTTAATATTGCAGAGTTCATTTATTTCAATGAATTTGATTGTTAGTGCTTTATTGCTTGACCTGTCAAATTATTTGTCATTTGCATTATTAATTTTCATTTGATCTGAAAATACTGTTTGTAGGTTGCATGGATGGATACCTTTCAGGACTAGAGTATGAGAGGGTTCCATCAAAAATCCTTACATGTCAGGCTGCTGATGATCCAGTGTATAATGGCTATAGAGCGGCCATGATTTCTGCATCTCAAGAGGAATCACTGGTAGGCTACATTGATGATTCTTCACCAAATTCCTGTCATACTTCACAGTATTTTTTTTCTTGAAAAGTATCTGAATTGTTTTAAGTGGTCAGGGAAATTTTGCAAGCTGGGAGTGGCCTCATGGAAATTACAAAATGATGAAGTATCCCTGGAAAGACTATGTTAAATTGGGAGGAGCTTTGAGACATTGTACATATACGGTTATGGCATTGCATGGTTGTATACTCTCAGAGATACAGGTTAGTGTTTGAAGATATGAGGTTAAACATAAAGAAGAAAATTTTCACAACATAACCAAGGGTTCATAATATTGATTGGTGTCACTTAACAGTCTTTTTTTGGAATAGATTTTGCTTTCTCTAAACTTATGTCTCTATTGGATCATTTCATGTTCCGTACCATTTGGTAGATTTGATTGTTATAATGAGCAGTTTCTTATTTGTACCAAATTCACGGGAGATTTTTATTTTCCAACAATAATCAAATTTGCACATCACATAAGCTCTTTGCATATTGTTTATTGTTATAGACCTTGTACAAATATCTTAGTCTCGTTGTTGCTTCCATAAGCAGTGCCATTTGTTTTTTATTACAGATCTGTCCTAAAGTATGCTTATTAATTGCTTTTAATGGATGTATGTGGAAACAGAGATTTAAATTTTAGTATTCTTTTCCCCTAGCTTGCTTGAACCTGTAATCATTAAATACCTTTGTTGAGAACTGTAAGCATATATTCTTGGGAGCATTGAATTTTTTTCAGGAATTTTTATAGCAGATTTAAGGACGTTCTATTGCTGTGCATTGCCCTGTTTCCAGATTGCTGGTCTTTCTTTTGCATGCAAAATATGTTTAAGATAATCGTTATTCTATCTAATATTGGGATCTATGAAATGGGAGGAATTTGGGAGTATGATTTCATACTAGTGTGTTGTAGTATCAGCTGACGTTATGCACTCCATCGTATAAAATCTGCGCTTCTCTCAGATTTGCAGATTCTCATTTGCTTTCTGCACCATTTAAATCCATTTGTGATTATGTTTATGGCTATGGAAAGTACTTAGCAGGTTGAGTGGTTCTTGTTTACAATGTACTCTCTACATTGAAAAGTCATGTAGACCTTTTTCCTTTTGGGAATATTGGGTAAAGTTCTATGCTTTGGTGTAAGCGACATATCTGCTGGACAAATACGCTGCCAAGTTGCACAATACAACATATTACATTCACAAAATGTAGCCTGGACGACTGATTATTTTATTCAGCAGTCCAAGAATCCTGCTATTCTTCTTTCTTTGGAAAAAAGAACTTCTGATCCGTTTCTTTTGAAATAATAATAAACGTTTTGTTATCTAGTAAAATTCTATTTGAGATCACCGGAGGAGATACTTTGGACTCTGTTGAACAATGCAATCTTGGGAAGTCATTTGTTGTCCAAGTTGGTTCATATTAGTTCTTTTCTGTATCTAGTAAGAAATTTGACTTGAGATTGCATTTGCAGGCTCCTAGTGAACTTCGTCATGTTTTCAGGAATGAACTACGGCAAGTGAGTGCTAAAGGTGCAAGTGTTTTACGTGAACTGGGCCATAACCTTGATAACATGATGAAATTGAAGAGTGAAGATGTGTTAGCTGAAGTTCACAAAGCAGCAGAAGAATTGCAGGCAAAGATTGATGCACGCTCTTATCTTCTGGTAAATTCAGAAAGCTGGGTCATTGGGAATAGGGTCACTACTGTACCAAGTCAAAGTGATGAACTGATTGAAGATGAGGGACATGATCAGCTAGGGAATCTTTCACATCAGATGTCAAACAGTAATCAGCGGTCTTTTGGTCATGACCGTCGGGTTAATGTTCTTTCAAGAAATTGGCATAGTCATAATTCCAACTTTGGGACGACATCTGTCAGTATAGCAAAAGCGCCAGAGAAGAAAATGTGCAAGCAAGTGTCTTGGCCTTCACCACTCTCCATTGACATTGATGACCAAGATGCACGCACAAGAGAAAGGACCTTTGAGAGTGCAAGTGCACTTTCCTTGGCTACATTCGCCTCACTTTTAATAGAGTTTGTGGCAAGGCTTGATAAGTTAGTTAATTCGTTTGATGAGCTGAGTGACAAGGCTAAGTTCAAGGAGCCTAGTGCTTGCTCTTCAACTGAAACCAATGGCATCTGCCGAAGGGTGTTAAAATTTTTCAGATTGCGATCATAGCTGTTATTGTTAGTTCTTGGCAGCTTTTTCTTGATGCTGACAAGCTGTGATGTTGCGAAGCAACAACCTAATCAGGAACTAGAATAAAGTAGAAGCCATTATAACTGTTCATCTGTAGCTAATTAACCATGAAATGACATACCTTTTTATTGGATGTTCAAAAACCCGGGAATTCTCCAAATGTAATATTAAGGGTGCTGAGAAAGGACCACAGCTTACGTTCTTATAACTTATACAGTTGTAAATTTTTGTCTTCTTGCAAATATGACTGTCTTATTTGATTTTGCACTATTGTAAATTTTCTTTATAACATATTTTCCTAGCCTTTTATATCGTACTGTAAGGATGAAATTGGCAATTGAGCAGTGGGACAAGGGGTCAAATTTTAAATGTTATATCATGTTTATAAAGTATATATTTGTAAGGGTGAAATTTGCATATTCATGTCATTTTTCTTTAGTTTTGTGATTATTTTGAAGGGTCTAGATATATGTATGTATTAATAAATAAGGCAATCTTGTATGAAGTCGGGTTCATTGCTCATTATTACCCATGTTTACACACATATTTCCACATTTATTCCACACCTTATCTGTGTACACACATTTTGATACGCTTGTTTTCTTCACATGTTTACCACACTTATCTATATGCTTAATCTCATATAATTGTTAGCCCTTTGGACTTAACCAAATTGAGGATCATTTATGTAGTCGTAGGATCAACACTATAGCTATGAAACTGACCTTTTATAAAACTCAAATTCAAAATTTGGCTGATGGTACAATTTGATGATGTTTGTTGTATTTAAAAGCATTTAATATATATTCTAAGAAAACCAAAATCAACAACATTTCAAGTGTCGCCCTCTCACATTCTAGAGCATTAAAGAAGCGCGAAGCACTCAATTTGGTCTACAAAAATGATTGTACACATCATTCCAAGGTTCTTGTTTGTTGCCTTGAAATCTTTTTATGCATTTATTGGGTTGGGCTAAGAGAACATGATCCTTGTGGCAAAATGATCACCCTTTCAAGGTATTCCAAATACTATTAACCCTTATATGTAAGGAAAGAGTGGAGAAGCTAAACATAAATTTGACAAATTGTAAATAATAATTCTACATTGCATAATGTTGAACCTAAATTTAGAACATGAATTGGTGACCATGGGCTTGACTAAACCTATAGAGTTGATCCTTGATAGAGCACATATCCAACACATGTCTAGAGGAAAATATCACCTTTTCATATCAATATCAAAGAGATTCAATAATTATATTAGAGTTCACCTTATCAATTCTAGAGCTAAGTGGTAATATCCTTCTTTGTATTTATTTTCTTAAAATAACTAGTAAAATTAATTATTTTATCAATTCTAATTATTTGTTAGTTAATCTTAGTTTATTTTTGCTTAATTGATTGCATTTTATTTAATAAGCCTAGGTTTTTCTTTAAAGAGGGGTAAACACTTTGACCTGGAGCTATGAACTGGTGAGACAACAAATGGGGGACCTCATCCCCAATGAGATTTGAACCTTGATGATAAGAACAACAAGACAACAACTTAACCATCATAACATGCCAACATTGACATTTAATAATCCTAGGTTAAATTTAAGGAAGTTTTTTGATTTTATTTAGTATATTTTCTTAATAAAATCAACCACCTTACATTTGTTTTCCAAAATTATCTAGAAAATATCATCAATTAACTTCATTCTCCCATGTCTAAGTTGTATTTGAAAGTTCTCTTTATTGTATTCAACTTCTTTATTACAAATAATAACTACAAGTTTCATCTTTACATCCTTTTTAACTTTATAATGGGGAAAAATGCATACCTTGTACTTTCCCCTTTATTTTGAATTTAATTTGACTCAATTATCCTTTAGATAATAATTAGAAAAAAAGTGGGCGATCGAAACTTCTCACAACCCAAGAACCTTCAAATTTCTCCTTCCCACAATAGATAGAAGATACAACACACAATTCATTCTAAAATTAGCCCCCCCTTCCAAATAGTCATTGCTTCACACTTGAGTGTAAATATATTTCAAACAATATCCTAGGGTGATGGATAAGATGTCAAATCATTATTCATTTTAAGGAGATTGGAGAGAGAAATGAAAGATCCACCAAGGGTTCTAAGTACACTTTTGCATTATTAAAAGAGCATGAGCAAATGTACATTAACATCTACATACATAGTAAGAGATAGGATATTGATTATTGCAAGATTGATTCTTATCTTCTATCTTTGTTTCCAAGTTGTTGAATTAGTTTGTCTAGGGGCTTGATTGAGGGGAACATCACCCTTACTTAGCAAGCTCATTGTCTATCAAAACATTGTAGAGCTAGATTTGATATCAAACTAGTGTTTTGGATCAAAGAGTGATAGTTTATAGTCAAGACTATAATCACAACTATTAAGTGGCCTTAGTTCTTATTAATCATTTTGAAAAGTTTGCTTATTTAATTTTAATTTATTATCAAAATTTATATTTCATTTAATTGATCTATTTGATTTATTTTTCTTAATTAAAAATAGATGTGTTATTTCTTTTCATTTTGGTGAACCCAATAGTTAGTGCAATGACGTAGGTTTATTTGACTCAATATTTATTTTTTGATTTCTAATTTATTTTTCAGATTTAAGAATTTTTTCTAGAATGATATCAATGTCCTACCATTGTGATTATATTTTGTCATCCTTTAGGGCTTGCATATTATACTTATGCTTAAGTCTAATCAATACCATTCTTTCCACTTGAGAAGTCATTATCTCAATCCTAATGTGGCCTTTATTTAGCTAATCAAGATACTCTAATGTGACTTGTGGTGTTATGTACTTAGGATATTATACTACAATGTATTAGGTATGTGGAAATGATGACATGTAGCACACATACTTCAAGATAGTACATTTAGTCATGAATTATATTAGGTAACTAGGAGGCCTAATGGGTTTAGCAATTCATGTCTCCATTATGTTATTAGAGGGTTATGTATAACGAATGTGTATATCATTGTAAGGATAGGTGACGAGTATGAGATTTTGTTTGGGATCTCTTGTATATATAATGTAAAGTGGCTTCTTAAGGAATATTATATGGAGTTATCATGCTTGAAAGGTTTATTCTATTTCTACATATATTTTGCATTAGGACATCGTCACCTATGAAAATACTCTCTCTTCTACATTATCTTACTGCCATTATTATATATTTGGACCTTATCAAGTGGTATAGAGCATGATTTTGATATTTAGAAGGAAATAACAACACAAATTTTTAATTTAGGAGGTTGAGTTATAAAGAGCACATCTCACTCAATTTTTTTTTAAAAATATCTAGAGGGGTGATTAAAGACATTGAAACAAATCATTTTCGGATTAGTGATCATTTGAAGTCTCTTTGATGTAGTTACTATTAAATTAGGTTCTCACCAAATTTGTTGGCAAGGGTGCACAAGAGCAAAGTTTTTTCTTGTAACATGAAGGGTTAATCAATGACACATTGAAGCATCTATAGTCAACGTTTGATGTCTCTTAGAGTTATTGTATGTATGTAAATGTTGTTGGAAAGAGACACTAATATCAAGCTTGTATGTTGTCATTGATGGAAATCATACATGATTCATGTGGTCACTTGCCTTATTTTGTACTGATCGAAGGTCAGATTGTTGAATTGGCTAAGAATGAGAAAATAAAGATAGTGTACAGGCTACAATATAAGGATCGATACAGATAGTTGACTTTGAATTTTGTGTTGCGAAGCTAGGATAAGATTCTATAGTGTATATACTACCTTATTCCATGATTGCACCAGTTGATGATGTCATATGATCAAGCTATGGAGTTATGAGTGGCAGAAATCAGTATTCAGTGAAGAATAGTCACAATCAACGAGTGGATCATTAAGAAATCCCATCAGATCAATTATCTAATCGGTTTATTAGTTTGTTTTGATTGAGCCAACATGGTAGAAGACATTTATTTCATCGATCGAGGTTAGCATGAAGAATTGTTAATGGATTTGGCCGACACTTGACACACTACATTTTATGTTCTTGAGGCCGACCGATTGAGATATTGTTTTTGAAATTGGGTATAGAAGATCAATTTTTGTGATGATTTAGGAGAGTGACTATTAGAAAATACATGGTTAGATGTTGTACATGTGAATTTGATATAAGTAGAGAAGAGATTTTAGATTAAGCAGAATTTTGTGTTGCGCTTACATGGAATTATAGGCATATGTGATGCTAACTTCCATTTTACTATTTTGGATTGTAGTCCAATGCTTATGGTAAAGAAGTGTGCTTTCCTAAGGGTTGTAGCCCTCTTTTGTAATTGAGTAGTGAACTCTAGGCTGTAAGACTAAATGCATGTGCATTCCACTCTTATTATACTCAAACCTTTAATAGGGTTATTACTGTTGTATAGTAATCATTTGTGGGTACCATCCCCGCTGTGGTTTTTTTCCTTAACTGGGCTTCCATGCAAAAATCATGGTGTTATGATTATGTGGATGTTTATTTTGTGTTTCAATTGTTTTCTTTTCATTGCATTTGGTTTATTGTTGAATCAAATTACTAAGGTTAAAAGTTTCAGATTACTAATTCACCCCCCTCTTAGTGTTCCTCAACACTAACAATTGGCATCAGAGCTTTGTGCCTCGGAGGGGGTTTAACAACTTGAGGAAGGTCCTGATGGATGATTCAATAGTTTCTAGTAGTGTTCAAAGGCATTTCTTGGTTGCGCTTGAAGATATTGATAAATCAAATGATCACAACCTTGAATTGGAAAAGAGACTCAAGGATGCTGATTGTTGGAATTGATTCAGTGAGAGGTGTTGACATTCATGTTTTGTCATTGATGTCAACATATGTTCTAGTTGAAGTCTCAGATAAACTGGTTATCATTGGCACATGGATGACTGACAAAAGTGTACAAACACTGTACGAACATTTTAGAGCATGTGAGAATAGGGATGTATACAGGGATGAGCAGTGATCTTATATCTAAAGTCGCTTGGCTTGATATTACTATTGGCATTAGCTACAGTTGTTTTTTTGAAGACTGGGTACAAGACAATGACAATGGATTGTGACAGAGTTGGTCTCTGTGTTTTGGAGATATCTTGGATGTGAGCACGAGTTGTAATCTGCGAGCTTAAGGCGTGGTAAAAGATATGTTGAAGAATGTTACTTGTGATTTTTGGGTCGATGTGTTCTTGGTGACGTCAGCTGAGTGTGCAATCTTGTGAAGATCTGTTTATGGCCAACTACAATTGTGTAATGTGTTTAGAGGATGGCGAGCGTGGATTTCAGATCTTGGAGTATAATTGATGTTTACTTGTGTAAGGTATCGTGTGTATCTTAGCAAGGGTCTATTTAATTGTTTGTATATTGGGGAATTCTTAACAAGCTGACATATTTTTTTATTGTAAACTTGTATAAAGAAGAGTTGTTTCTTGGTGAGAAAGCATGTAAGTGAGATGTTGAAGCTGCGAGCTTGTATTTGTGAATTCTGCTGGAGTAGAGCAGAGGTAGAGACTGTGACGAACTTTATTGGAACTGTTTAAGCAAAGCAAGTTGCTACCAGTCAGTTCACTGGTTATTGTTACTCCTATATTTGTATTTCAAACAGTGAGTCCAGAAGGTGGATTTAAGCTTCACATTTGGGCAGTGTGCCTGGGTAGTGAGCCTCTTGTTTCTCTTGACTCCTAATAGGGTTTGTCCTTTAACATGGACTGTGTATTATAAGTAATAATCAGCTCCTAACATGACTAAATATCCTAACAAGGATAATATACTTTCAGTGCATTATTTGTGGGTGCTAATTCTCACCGGTGTTTTTTTTCCCTTAACAGGATTTCCTCAACAAAAAATTCTTGTGTTATGGTGTTACATTTGATATGTTCATATTTGCATTAAGTATATGATTTACAAAGTATAAAGTTTAATTTTATTTGGCTCACAATTGATTCACCCCCTCTCACTTGGGTTGGTGGACTATTATTGCTAACATGGATAACTTCATTGAGAACTTGAATGAACAATTGAACAAATCTATAGATAAGAGGAAAGATCTTGTTGAGCAGTTGAAGCAGAAAGGAAGCACAAATGATTCACAAACCTTCAAGGAGAAATCTGATGAATGTGAACAACTTGTAAAAGACAAAGAATGTGAAACATGAGATGGGGGCCATGATTATGAATATGACTAAGGAGATTGAAGAAAGGAAAATTAATGAAATATATCTTGAGCAATCCCTGAAGGACAAGTCAAATGAATCCCATAAACTAAATTGCGAGATTGGACAATTGCAACTTAATCTTGATGAATCTAGACATAATGAGAAAGAGATTGAAAGGGTTAAGAAAATTATTAGGAGCGAGCTTTATTTAGCTAATGAATTCAAAGATAAATTAAAATCTAGTTCCGTGAATCTTGATGAACAACTTGAAAGTAAAAGGCCAAAAGGAGATACAAAAGGACTTAGTTTTTAAAAGGGAGAAAGCGTCGGATCTGGTCAAAATAACACCTTATCAGAAAATCTGAGGGAGAAGCCTAAGCATTCATCTATGAGGCAACCTAATGCACATAACTTCATTGAAATATATTTTTCATGCAAAAAATTTGGTCATAGAGAGAATCAATGCAGAAGAAAACCTAATGCACCATCCTTTTCTGGATATTGTTTCACTTACTACAATTATGGACATAAATAAAATGAGTGCAGAGAAAAATTGAATAATTCTATTAAAAAAGGGAATATTACATGTTACAAATGTAACAATTTAGGTCACATTACGAAGCAATGTAGATTGAGGAAAAATCAAGCAAATACAAGGTATGGAAATTCAAATGTGATACATTTCAAATGCAATAATCCTAGTCATATTGCTAACTACTATAGATTAAATAGTGCTAATATGAATATGAGAGGTTCGGTTGGAAGAAATAATGTGCTAAAGGGAAAAATATTGATTTTGAAGAAGTCAGGAAGCAGATGAGAGAGACATGGGTACCTAAGAGAAATTCAGAAGGTAATGGAGGGTCCGTGCCTGCCTCTGGTGTGGAAAATTCATTTGGAAACTAAATTAGGTCAATGATATTACCATACCCCTAAATTGGAATGATCGATGGAAGAGACCAATGTAGTCAAATGCATAATGGAATCTAGATCACAATGAAACCACTCTTGAAGGATTATAAACAGGTTTGACGTTCATCACAAACAAATTTTTGTGTCTTGGTTCGAATGCAACTTTTTGAACTAGGGTTCAATGCATTAATTAAAATTACTTTTTGATCATGCGAAAGTTTAAAAGGGAAATCTAAGACTTCATTTGTCACCTTACCATCTTGAGAATGAGTTTGCTGAGAGATTTGAGGCGATCTGAGTGGAAATTGAAAGCATTTTAAAAGATCAAACTACGAACCCTTTTCATCGACATAAAAAGGTATTTATCATTCCTCGATTCGGTATTTTGATTATGAGATCATGGATACACCTTTGATAGTTAATGTGGAGGATTGACCTAGACCAAAATTCAAGAAACACCCCTATAAATCTATGGGAGATGATCCTGAAGGTGCATTTTCTAACGTTCCATATGGAGTATTACATGTCAAAGAAATTAGGGCATATATCCATTATAACATTAAAGAATTAGTGCAAGATTCAATATTCCAAATGTATGAGTCATTATGCGTAGATGGTAAACTGAAAGAAGAGTTCAAAATATTAGAAATTATGAAGATAGCCCAAGTCATGAAATTCCACATCTTTGATGAGTGCAATTGGATTAAATATGTTCTGATCCATATACATGATCAGTTTATGTGGTTAAACAATCTATACAAAATTACCAATGAAGTGTTAGAGCCAGTTATAGGTTTTAACGCAAATGGAGAAGTTCCAACTTTACCAACCATTAAGAAAGATATTATTACTCAATTAACTTATTCTCAGTGGGATAAGCGTGCCATGATAGTAAACAACATTAAGCAACCAAATGTTTTCGCGTCTATGATATTGGGATACATGGTATACCATTCCAGCAAGGAAAACTCAATTTCAAGCATTGTCATTCATACTACCTATAGGATTGTGAAGGAGCATGTAGAGTATAACATCTATGAGGATCTGAGAGTGCAGCTCTTAGAGAATTTTGAAAAGATAAATAAAGACAAGAATTAGATTTTCAAGTATGGTTCACCGATTCTTTACATTTTCTTCTACTTCATGAATGATTTTCCTAGAATCGGTAATATTACATGGAAGAAAGATGTTCTTGTTGCAATTCATATCAACAAGTATTACCACATTCTTGAAAGAACATCTAGGAGAAGTACTGTATGGGGATAGATTAAAGCCTTTCAGGAGGAAATGTAGAAATGCACATGATTCCTAGAGATATTGTAGAAAATATGAAGATACTATTTGTTTCATGGTAGAAATTGATGAATACTTGATGGAAGTAGTAGAGATAAGAACCTCATTGATTATGCCTATGGGTTATGAAGTTGATGCAGATATAATTGAGTTGTATGTGCAATATTTTCTAAAAAAACTTATTGATCCTAATGAAGAAAGGTTCAGAGCCTACAAGGAGAAAATCCTAAAAGTTTATTTGGAAGTTAAAAGACTTGCAAGAGAGACAAATCAGAAAAGAAGTTAAATTGATGGGATCCACTAAAGAAAAAATGACAGAAGTTAGGAAGAAATTTGAAGAGGAAGAGAGAAAGAAGGAAATAGCAGGAAACCCTATTGATGTTGGTAGAAGCTAGGAAGAAATTTGAAGAGGAAGAGAGAAAGAAATAAATATCAGGAGACCCTATTGATGTTGATGATGATGCACCTCCTGTTTACATACCTACCATTTCATCATCTATAAGTAGATATAAAAGAAGTTTAGTGAAGACATTATTCAATCCTATATAAGAGAAGAATCATGCAGTTTCCAAGAAAAATGATACACCAAAGACATCTACACCGAAGGAAACCCAGTCCAAGTCAAAAATATCGAAGGATAAATCTGAAGCTTCAAGAAAGAGAGTTAAGGAAAAGCCCAAGAGAGTGTACTAGAGGAACTAAGGGTGATTATAAAGATGAAGCCACAAATTTTGATGATGGAGTAAAGAAACTGAGAATAGAAGGAGCCAAGGAAGTTAGAGTGATTAGTGGTCCAACATCAGAAGATAATCTAACTAGTAAGAAACCAAAGATAAACATTGGTAAGCCACACTTTTCAGTTAATAATATATTGAATAATTTGACTGTTCATGGTATATTAGTGAAATTGAAAACATATTGCAACATATATGATGAACAAAGAAACAAGATTGTTAGAGGATGGAGTAATTTTTTATCTGAACAAGTACAATATAGCTTTAGTTGAGATTAAATGGGACATTCTCGATGATCTATTTGACATCTTAGAAGCAAGAAGGTTGAAAAAACAAGATAAGGATAAGGAGATTAGAGAGAGGAATTTGGTCAATCCTTTTTCTATTATTTCTAAATATGAAATGGATAACATTCTTGAACAAGAAAATAAAGAACTGATGAGTAAATCAAGGATAAACAAGCTTATGATGGGGACATAGATGAAGTAACTAAGGAGACAAAAGAAATAATGACAAAAATACTAGTGAACAATCGGTATGATGTTGCACAGAAGGATGATGGGAGGAGACACATGTTGATACCACTGTTCATGAGAGTGAGCCCCTTGATGCAATGGATACTTCATTTCAGATGTCCAATGAAGAGCCTAATGTTTTATTTTTTATGTACCAATAACTTTTTCAGTTCAATCCATGGTTGATGAAGAAGGTATGATAGGTGGAGTTCCTAATGTTAAGATGACTTTGATCAAAGAATGCTATGTTATTGATGAAAAGGAGAAGGAATATCTTGCAAAATATAATCAAATCTCAAATTTTGAAGCAGATAAAAGGGAAGTTGAGGCAGATAAATCAATTTTTGATGAATAGACTCATAAGGAAGTTGAGGAGAAAGTTCTTAAGGATAAAACTGAGCACAAATTGGAGGCAAGAGACACTGTGAAAGATGAATTATTTGAAGATGATATCAGTAACATGGAATATTTGAAGATCACACAAAGTCCAATTTAGTTGGACACTCCTAGTCTGGTTCAGTTGATGGGATTTGCTTCAGTCTACTAGGCCACAACAAGAAAGAAAATTTTGAAGACCCATAAGAAAGATATTAAATTACTTGCACTTGCATATGAAGTATTAAGTAAGATCATGCCGACCTACAAAAAATGTCAAAATGACATAATCAGGTCAGCTTGAGGGATTGTTGAATGTAGTAAATGGTCACTTTGAGTCATTAGAAAAATTAGCACCAGTGAAGGTTCAAAGTGAATTTGATGAGAAGAGGTTCAAGAAATTGATTTCCATGAATGAAAATGATAGAGTATCATTGGGATTTGTGAGTCAAAGGGTAAAGGATTCTCTAGTTGGAAGAGGGAAAATTTATAGAGCTTGCATTGAATACCCTTTGTGTGTTTCAGATATTGATAAGATTATAAAGGGAGAGTGAGATGACGTTATCTGAGACAACAAAGACATGATCATTTGAAGAAATTAGCATCAGATTATACATTTCAAGTGACTTCATTGAATGAAAATATTAGAACACTTGTGACTAAAAGGGATAGAGTTAAGGGAAGGATTAGTGAGTTGATGAACTTAATTGTTCCTAAAATTGATGTTTTGATGAATGAGTCGAAGGAAGCAAAAGCAACATACACATTACTAGATGCATCCGATCTTGTTGCTACAGAGAAATTGGCTTATGCCATCCATGGTCAAATTGAGGTAATGGAGAGCATGAAAAAGAGTTGGGACATAGATTTTGCTACTCTGAAGAACAATTTCTCAGATATATTCAAACTTTTGTAAGTATTTTGCATGATTTTATATAGGCGGAGTTATATAGGATTTTGGTAGTCAAATTTTATGGGATTTTCCATTGATGTCAAAGGGGGAGAGATAAAGAGTGAAAAATGAGACATTCAACTCAGGGGGAGCACAAGTTTTTGGTTAGGGAGAGCAATCTTTTTGGAGTTTAGCATTTTGTTTGGACACTTAGTCATTTTTCACTCAGTGTTTCCATCAATGAAAAGAGGGAGATT
The DNA here is from genome assembly GCA_018584345.1 of Thuja plicata. Taxonomy (NCBI): domain Eukaryota; kingdom Viridiplantae; phylum Streptophyta; class Pinopsida; order Cupressales; family Cupressaceae; genus Thuja; species Thuja plicata. The sequence goes on from MU223482.1 coordinate 2,011,114, forward strand.
GTTGGAAAGAGGCACTGATATCAAGCTTGTATGTTGTCATTGATGACAACCATACATGATTAATATGGTCACTTGTCTTATTTTGTACTTATCGAAGGTCATATTGATAAATTGGCTAAGTATAGGAAAACAAAGACAATGTACATGCTATATTATAAGGATTGGTAAAAATCTTGTTGCAAATTAATATTATGTCTACACTTGAGTGGTATAACATTCATATAATATTATAGTGTATAAATAGATTTCTTCTTTAGATGAAAAGGAACTGATTTTCCTAGATATATGAGATCTAAAAGGAGGCTGAGATGTAGAAGAAAAAGGACAATGAGATGAAAAGAAGATGAATGACACAATTAAATATACTTTAGCTCTAATGAATAAAGATTCAGTCCTTAAATTTTATCAATATCCAAAAAGAAAAGATTATTGTTTTGATAAACCCTAAAAATAAGCACAACTTCATTAATATAGAATTAGAAAAGTGTTTCTCGAGTTCCATGTACTACATCTCGACATTTGGAGATGAAATAATAAATTGACATTGGTAGTTCCAAAACTTTTGATGATTTTCAAAGAGGGTGAACTTTCCCAACTTGCCAATGAGATAAGGGATTTATAGCTGAAAAATCACACCAAAATGTATAGGCCTTATGATGATATCCAAATTTCTCTCATGGTTCGCTGCAAGAAGAAGAGGGAAAATTTACTGTTCAAATTTTGATGAAAATATAGGCAGTGGAACCATAATGAGAACTATTTTTCTAACACTAGCGTAGGAAATAATTTTGAACCTTTTGAATATGTCAATTTCTACAACGGTAGAGCTATTGAAACATTTATAAGGGAAGATTTCTACGTCATTCGAATATTGTTGGCATAACTGATGTAGTGTATGATTTTGACGTTGAACTGATGATAGGTTGATCAATTATGATGTTGTCATTGATGTCAAATTAGTGTTTTTTGGTTGACTGTGTACCTATTATGCTAAAGTATGTTCATGATTTTGAATTCTGAGTTGTAGAGAGAATTAGAGTGTACATGTGATCTTACATGAAGAGTAAGTGATGTCTCTATATGCTATATCTATGACTGAAAAGATTTATCTTTTGTATTGCGCGAGTTATGATTGATTGAAGGTTGAAAGGTTAACATGAAGAACATGATGTTGCACATGAAGACTAATTTGATGATTTTGTTAGAAGTGTTTCCAGATTCTAATGTTGTGGTCATAATATGTGTATCTTGGATATGTCATGAGGTTGTGGTTGCGACCACATCATGTTTTGATGATTATAAGGCAAAGTTTAAAGTGACATAAGGTTGTTCAACAAAGAGTTAAAGGTGTTCTTTAGAACAATTAGTTAGATCCTTGACCGATGATGATGCACCATGTTTCTGTAAATGTTTATGTGTTCAAGGGATCGTGGTGTTGTTGCTGATTGATGAGGTTTGATGGGTTGGCATGTTTGTCATCATTTGTGATCGAATTTATTGGAGGTTGTGCAAGAACATTGAAGATTGTATTTTGGTTTGAATTTTCTTTGTCAAATTGATGTGCGATGAATTAGAAGGCAACCCTGAGTTTGTTAAAAAGTGTTCTAGATTTGTAACATGTTTTAGGGCTTACTCATTGAGCGTGAAAGATCATAAAACATTTTTTAAGGCAATTAATTTCCCTAATGTACTTGTATTATATAAATATGTAAAATGATGAAACAAACAAGTGTAGATCATGGATGCAAAGGTGTGATCAAGAAGAAGAAGAAAAGAGAAGTGTGGTTTCATCTGTAGCAGAGATTGGACTTGAACTGGATCTGTATTAGCAAAGGAAGTTTTATTTTCTTAGATCATTTTCTTTTTGATTCCTAACAACTTCATCAAGATAAATCCCTTAACAGGGTAGATCCTAACAAGTCTAAATTGTAAATCCTTTAATAGGATGCCTCTTTAATTAGGGTTTGGAATCCTTTAACCAGGTTACTCATGTTAGGATTAAGTAATAATGAGAGGGGGGGGGGTGAATCAGTATTACAACACATTATTATGAAACTTAACAAATTCAAACTTAACCATGCAATTGCTGAAATAAAGAGAATAAACACATAAATTAAACAACTCATAACACCATGATTTGTTAATGAGAAAACCCTGGCCAAGGGAAAACCCTGATGGTATCAGGTACATCGACCATAATAGGAGGTGAATCAACAACCTCTACATCTTTAGGAGGTGGAAGGGTTGCAGGAGCAGTGCTTGCCAACCCATAATATCCTTATGCTAACTTCTTTCTTACTTCTTTCATCTCATCTTGGCTTATAGCTTCCTTCTCTGCAAAACTATCAACCATTTTCTCAATCTTCCCTTTTCTTGCTTCCCTAGTTTGTTCATCTCTAATTTTGGAAGACTTTTCTTCATAGGTACCCCATCTTTCTTCTGTGGAATCAATCTAGGAAGATTGAACATGTTCTACTTGCATGGTGAGAATTTATTTACTGACCTCATAACCCATAGGGTAACTCCATTTCTTCCTAGGTTCTACAACTTTGAAGCATACATAATCAATTTCAACCATGAAACAAAATGTATCTTTGTACTTTTTAACCATTTCTTCAAAAATTCTCATTCTCCCCTTCATTTCCCTTTGAAGAATCTTGAACATGCCAAAGAGTTCTCCATCAACGCATGTACTATTTTTTCATCTATAACTATTGGTCACTTGAATGCATGTGGGTTCACTTTCTTTCCATGCCCTAGGGTGCATTCCAAGAAACTTGTGTACTATATGAATATAGATGTGTATCAGTAGTGATCCAAACCTGAATGTCTTTGATTTTTCTTTCTTGATTTGTTTAATATTCTTGAGGAATTGTTGTATCAGTACATCACACAAGTTGTATTTCACATTTTCCTTCGCAATCTTATATGCCATCATTATTACACCCGCAAAGACAAAACTAGGTCAACTTATATAATGAATTTTGTATCCCAAAATCATTGAAATCAATCTTACATCTTCCTAAAAGATGTTGGCAATTGTCATTGCCCTCTTGTCCCACTTCGAATGTGTTAGGGTTTCCACTTGCTTCTTTGTGTTCTTTTCCACAGTAGGGATAATGCCAATGTTATCCAATCCGGTCATTTCATGAGTCAACTCGCTGGAAATCTTAATAGGCTGCTCTCCTATCCATAGAAACTAGTCATGGAATCTGCTAAGAATGATCTTGATTCATTCTTCTTCATCGAATTCGTAGAGTTCCCTCATTCACATGATGCTCAGGTTTTGCAAATGAGCAAATTCATCCTTCCAAGTTTTATCATCCTTTATCATGTCTTTCATCTCTTTGAAGATTTCAAAGTCCCCCAATGAATCATACTTGCAATGTATGTATGCCCTAATATCTTTGACATGAAGCACACCGTATGGAGTTTGCTAAAACGGGCCTTCAAGATCATCCTCTATGGATTTGTAAGGGTGTTTGTTTAATTTATACCTCGACCTCTCACTAACATCAAAGATCAAAGGAGTATCCATAGTAAAAAAAGATCACAGAAGATAAAAATACCTTTTACTTGGTGAATTAGGGTATGCACACTCAATGACCACATAAATACTCTAGCTTCTTTTCTTTCTCCTCCGGTCTCCTTAAGTTCTGTTCGAATGGTGATAAAAAAAATTCAAGAAAATGAACTTATACTACGCCATGCAAAAATTAACACATTTCTCAATGAATCTATAAGTCCACAAAGATCCAATCATCCATCTTTCTAGCGATCATCCAATATACTATGTATAACTAGGCAATCTCAAATATAGACTCTAAATTAATCATCTCAATTGTCCATAAGCTCACATCAGCTTATTCTGCATTTGAAGGGGCTGGATAGATTTATGTTATATTTCTCCAAAGCTCCCCCTAAGGCCATGCTTGACCATTTAGGTTGATGTAGCAACATCAGGTGAGGGTTCAGTAGCATCTACTGAATCTCCCTAAACCTTAATCTCATTTTGTTCCTTCGCTTTCCATACTTTACCATTGTCCTTGTTTCCTTCCTTCACAAAATGTTTGTCAAACTCATCCATGTATTCTGCCAGGCTTTTTCCAACATCACCAATATTTGGTTTTAAAACTATAGGTAGAGGTCTTTTGTTACTTACAACTCCATTATACCTACAAAAATTTTCTATATGTCCTTGATTGTTACAGTTATAGCATGTAGGAGATGATTTGGTCTGGTTAACTTCTAACCTGCAATTCCTTGCGATGTGCCCAAAGTTGTTGTACTTGTAACATGTAATCTTAGTTGCACTTTTTGCTATGATGTAATCTTGTCTAGTGCTGGATTGATCTGGTTTTCTACATTCTATCTTCTTGTGCCCATATTCATAGCAATTGAAACATAACCAGAAAATGGCTTATAAGGAGTCTTGCCTCTTCAATCCCTCAACCTCTTGCTCTGATCTGAATAGTTGCTCCAACTTTTCTGTTAGGGTTTCATCTTTATCCTTTAGGGCATCTTCAAAAATTTTATTTGTATCCTCACCATCTCTTCTTCCTTCAAGATCTTCACACATCATGACAGATTGATTTTCAAGCTCTCTTTTTCAGATTTTCCACTTCTTCTTTAAGTCCATTTTTTTATCCATCCGATCTGCAAGTGCTTCCTCAGATTCTTCAGACATAATACCTTCAGACAATTGATCAATGTAATCTTGGATTTTAATCAATTTCATAGTAAGTTTTCTTCTTTTTTCAAGGGAGTTCCTCAGCTTTTCCTGCATTTTATTGATTACTTTGTTTGCATCCTCAAGCTACTTCTCATACTTGTATATCTCCATGTTGGTTTTTTAGGGATCTTTTCCTCAAGAGGATAAGCTTAATATCAAGAGGACCAAAGATATGATACCAATTTTTAGTGTTCAAAGGCACTGGGGGGGGGGGGTTAGTCAGTACAGACAAGTACATAATAATTTTCACTACCGATCTAAAAAAGTTAATCAACAACTTCCAAACAATGAAACATACAATTGATGATATAAATAGAAGTAAATAACATCAAGAATCCACATAAGAATCAAACATAAAACACAATTTTTTCATGTGGAAACCCTTGTAAGAGGGAGAAAACCACGGTGGGTATGACACCCACAGATTCACTTCACTACAATATAAAGTGTAGCTACAATACCCTGTCAAGGTTTCATCCTGTTAAAAGTGATTAGTACATTTTTAGAAGTACCAAAAGACCCATTAGAGTCTACCTTGCTAGATCATTTAAAAATCCCAATTAAGAAGCTACACTGTTAAAGGATTTACAATAGGAACCTGTTAAATTTTACCCAATTAAGGGATTTAGCTTCCTAACCAAGAAGGTTGGCCTAGAGTAATGAACTCCGTCTCTTGATCTGTAGAATGACATTGTTTTCTTGTCAGGTCCACTCTGCTCTCTTCTTTATGATGTTGCACTAATCTCTTCTCCTTCAATCTCTGATCACTCCACTTGAAAATATGATCGCAACCCTAAATCAAATGATTTAGATCACCTTATATAGTGATGTCCTTAAGTCACTTAAGACCAAGAAACTTTCCACCATAGTCGATACAAAGTATTGACCAACCACCTCGAGATCAACATCAACAACACCTAACATGTCAACATCAAATGTAATATCCCTGTTTATGACCAATATCAGACCTCAGATCCATCACCTCACCCAATTTAATGTGAAACTATGTTCGGTGAACCAATAGGTATATTGTCTTCTTCACCAAAAAGACAATTCACTCAAAACACTGAATTAACTGCCATGATCAGAATAATGGATTCCAATAACTATATGAAAACCTCCTCTATGATCATAATGCTTGATCTGTACTGAAACTCGACCGCTGCCAAATTCTCTAACTGAAACTTTTCTTCCTGTACACTGATCAATGCACTTAACTGTTTCTTCCATTATCGATCATGCAAAGATCGCACTGGTCACTCCAATCATGTTAACTAACAATGTTGCCATCAATTCAAACCAATTATACATCCCTTGTGAACACTCCTCATAAGAACTCCAAAAACCACCATAATGCCAACATGTTCCTCCTCTTCTAGCTTTCAAGGTGAGTTCATGTTCTTCTTCCCTTCATCTTGCATTTCCCTTCATCTTGCATTTCCTTTTATACATCATATTTGATATCATATTTAGTTAGTAATCATTTCATTTCATAGTTTGCATTCCTTTCATAATATTGCATATCAATTTACACATCTTAACAATACATGAATTCATCTTCATACTCCATCTTCAAGTTTATATCTAGCATTAGCATCCTTACATCTCATTTTGGGTTTTTCTAATCTATTTTGGGTTTGAGGGTGAAGTCTTTGGAAGTATTCCTAATGTAACATAGGATATCTAAATATTCCCTCTTTAACATCCTTAGATTTTGGGTGAACCTTCCTAGCCTAACCCACTTAAGGGTTCATCCAATTTCTTATGTTACGGTGTCATCATGAAAGAAGGAAATGATAAAGAAAAGGTAAATGATGTTTCTGTTTTTAAATTTCCTCTTTCTAAAAATAAATATATGCAAGTTCTTCCTTTTTTGTTTGGTTTCGATCAATATTTGTTATGTGAAGAGGAGAATACTGAGATGGAAGATGAGTTAGTATTTGAAACTCATGAATTTGACGAAGATATATTTTTAGTTGATATTGGTCACTATTGCAGTTTGCATAATGGTTTTCCCATTTGAGGCTTAATTCTTTCTTCTAACAAGATTGTGCAGAGTGATGAGGATGATGTTGTTCCCACTATAGATTTCAGTCAGCTTGTGCATTGTAATGCTTATGCATTCTTGTTGACTCAAGAAGAATGTGATGAAGGATGGCTTTTCAGTTGTGATCTTTCGTGTCATAACTCATTCATTTTAGAAAAAAATCATGTGGCTTGCATATCAACTCTATGTCTGCAGATGCTTCATGCATATTTATCCCTATCGCGCAGTGGATCCTACTTCTCCCAACCTATTAATGATTTTACATGAGAATCTTTGGTTCACATTATTGAGGTAGGATCTCCCTTCCATGTATATATTCATAAATAAGTTTTTGGTGTGTTGTCGGTTTTTATAATTTTTGGCTTGTTCATTGTTGTTGTGCCCAGTCTCCCCTCTGCCCCTTTGTAAAGAAACACTCGATATTATTATTTTTCTTTTTGACTCTATGGCCCAATATCTAAAGGAATGATCAGTACTAGAGATTATAAGTTCCTTGCATTTTCCTCTGCAATCCTCATCCCCAGTCATAGCCAATTCTTGCCCAAATTCCAACCCCTATTCAAATTTGGCTTTCCCATGTTATTTCTTAAGTCTCTTGTGATTTTTTACTAAGTTTGGAAATCTCTAATGAAAGTTATAGATCATCTAGACGACTCCAAAACAAGTTGGAATATTGAAACCAAAGCACTATGGCTAGTTGCATTTTATGTGCCAAACTTCGACAAGCTATATGTAACAATGAAATAAATGTATTTAAAAAGATGGCGGTGGAAGTCATAATTTACTTAAGTAAATACTATTTTCATTGTCCTCAAAGCGCTATGGGGACCATCACATTGCTCATGATGTAAACGAGGGAACTGCATAAATCAAGAATGTTACATGTCAAAACATTTTACGAAAGCTTATAACAAAGACATGGTGAAAAGATTTCAATAACTTCTTGTAGAGCCTGAAACTGTTATTGGAACTACTCAATATAAATTATACTTAAAAAAAGACATTCTAAGTGATCCAAAATGATACATGTAACTACAAAAAGGTTCCTTATTCAACACAGGAAATAATTTTGAAGCTTTTGAATATGTCAATTCCTACAATGATGGAGCTATTGAATCATTTCCAAGGGAATATTTCTACATGCGAATACAAATATCAATGAGCTAAAATCCAGAGCTCTTGCCTCTAGTTACTAGAAGCTGCTTAGAAAATTCCAAATAATAGACAAGAAATCTTAGATGCAAGAATATTAGGATGCAAGAATATTAGGCTAACAGTGGACCCAATTTTAAGTTCTAAAAGAAGTGATAAGTTTTAAAAGAAGACTTTAATCCTCTTAAGTATTTCATTCAAGAGGAATCAAAAGTCACCATATGGATTTCTTTTGTAATTTTTATCTTTCTATAGCTTCCCATTTCCAAGAACCAGTTACAGAAACTGAAAGGTCATGTAAACTAAAGGATCATTGGATGCTATTTATTGGATCATTTTTCATAAAGAAACTACTTTTTCTTCCAACTCCACATTGTACTTTGATTCAAGAGTGATAATCGGCTAGGAGAAGGGATTTTATTTTCAATTCTATAAACAAGGAGGGAACAAGGGATTTTTAATCTAAAACATAGTGTTTTGTAATGGAGGGGCTGAAATCTTTATATTTCAGTTTGATCATGAATAAATAAGCAATTTGAATCTTTGTGTTTATTTCTACTCTCTACAATTGTAATGTTTCCTTATTGAACTTGTAGTTGCATTTAACCTTTCCTTCATTTCAATATGATTGTGGGTACATGTATGTCCTAGAATATTTGAGTTCTTATCTACTTGTACACATCTTAGAGAGGTCTTTGTTCATTTTCCTGGTTGTAATCATTTATGGGTTTTGGAGTAGATGATCTTTGGATTGTTTATTCCTTTTCCCTCTTATTGAAAATTCATAACCACATCCGTATCATGGTGATGAGCGGGTGTTAAAATTATTTTTCTGCTTTCAGGTTAAATTCATACCTCATAAAATCCTAATTATTGTTGGAAAGATGACTTCCTGAGGAAGCATGGCTTATTTTGTATTGTCAATCATGGCAACAAAGTCATACTAAGTTTTTGTCAAAGATAACTTAATAGATAAAATGACTAAGTACAGAATACAAAGCAGTCAAACAGATACAATGATCAACACATCAGCGTGCGTGTTAGAGATCACACCAGAATATGCATGCTTAGATATATACTCTATGGTGTATATACATACTCTATCCAAACACGCAAAGTACGGAACATCAGTACAGAAAAGTTACAGACAGATTAGTACATTGCAGTCCAGGAAACAGTCTAGAATACAGAGCACAGAAGCCGACTACTGTTTTGATCAGTGTGTATTATTTTGTGATGCTAAGGCTATGCACCTTTAGTTATAAGTTTTTTATGATGTAATTAATGTTGTTGTAAACACGCTTGAGCCGACTTGTTCGGAAGCATTGTATATTTTGTTAAGAGGCCGACTAAGTGTTATGTTTTGGGTCGCGCCTATTCGTTTGTAAAGATATAAGTATGTAATGTATTGTTATGTTATAGGGTGTAAGAGAAGTTGATTATTGTGTAAGAAGAAGTTACAGAGGGACATTATAATGAAGTCAAAAGATGATATAGCTCTTTGAAGAAGTAAGAGCATCCACGCATACACGAAACTGATCAGACAACAGTGTCACTACAGCAGTTCATTTTTGATATAGTGCATATCAACATTCAGAGGGTTGTAGCCTTCATCTTATTGGACAGTGAGTCCTTGGACAGTGAGTCCACCACCCCTAACAGGGTTATTGTAAAAGACTC
>MU223482.1:2023387-2076736 GCA_018584345.1 Thuja plicata
CTATCTGAGAAGATAGTTGACAAGTACAGGGATACAATTTGTTTTATGGTAGAAATAGATTGCACATGCATGGAGGCTGTTGAGCCTAGAACTAAGTGGATTCATCCACTAGGATATGAAGTTGAAGGCCATGTGCTAGAGGGATATGCGCAAGTCTTATTGTCAGCACCTATAGACCCCAATGAACCTAGATGTGGAACATACAGAGAAAAGACAATGAATTGGATATTGAACTAAAACTTGCTGTTAATAAAAGGAAAGCGTCCAGAACTACATCTAACATACTGAAAGCTCATGGAGTCACTCGAGAAGATTTGAATAAGGAAAAAGAATCCAAAATTGCTAAAGTTAAGATTGAGAAGACTGATGAATCTCAGAAGAAGAAACAAAAGAAAAATGAGGAGAATACATCTGCGCCTGCTACCACCATTGACTTGGATACATCTCCACCTTTTGTTCCTAGCAAGAAACCTAGAGGAAGGAAACGAGTTGCCACAGGTCATCCATCCTCAAGAACCACAAGGAGCACTACAAAGAATACACAAGCACCTCCTGAGGTAGGTTTCAGATCAAGCTTGAACATATTGAAGAATAGGATTATAAATGAAGGTAGATTGGATACACTTTCAAAGGTCTATGACAAATATAAAGAAGTTGATAAGACAGAGATACATTACATGGTCATATCTCATATGATTAAGTTTAAGAAACTAGTTCTTGAACTTAAGACAGTGATACCGGATAACTTATGGAATGTATTGGAAATTATGAAAAGACATGCTATTGAGGAAGACATGAAGATTAGAGAAGAAACTCTGGATACTTTTCTCCCTGTTTGTTCACATGATGAGAAGGCTATTTTGCTAGATCTTGTAAAGCCTCATCTCCGTAGTAAGACAATGACTTTACAGATAATGAACAAGGAATATGAACAAGTTGGAAAGGAGACTGAAAAGGAATTTACACAAGTGTTTATGGACAGACACATGTATCCACCAATGATGCCTACAAAAAAAGTCACCCCATCTTCTCCTAAACATGATACAACTCCAGTAATTCAGATTGCACCCATGATAGGTCCATAGGTATCTGCGCCCACAGTGACAATAACTACTGAGAAAACTAAAGATACAGAAGATACTTTAATAGTTGACAATGTCAAGATATCTATGACAACTTCTGATAACGATATGAATAAGGTTGATGAAGCAATGAACATTGATGATACATCTGTACAACAGGATGGAGTTCCTTTGATTGATCCAATAGATTTGGATAAGGAGAAAGACACTCAATTTGATGAGTCACCAGTTAAAGAAGTACATATCAAAAGTTAATGTGTAGACACAAGTCAGAATACTATTCTGTCACCATCCACCTTATTGTTGTCAAGGTTAACTCCTAATTCAGCAAGTTTTGACACATGGGAAGAAGAAGACCTCATTAAGGTCAGCATCCTTGCCATGGAAAAGGCAAAGGAGAAACATGTGATGAGAAACCCACGCTTTGTTGAATCAATAAACATTCTGAATGAGTTAGTTCTTGCTGATAAGAAAGTTGCAAAAGTTCAAACTGTTGAACATGTGGATAGTGTACTAACAAACTTCAAGTCACACTTCACCAGCTTAGTAGAGACAGCTACTAAGATTGTAGAAGATGAGTATAAAAAGGAAAGATTGAATGAAGTGGTGAAGAACTTTACCTTGGATCTGAACTCTCTGAAGATTGGACAGTCTATACTGAAAGAGTTGGCAGAAAAAGGGAAGAAAGTTATAGAAAACTGCATGGATAGAGTGAAGCTCACCTCCGAGCACACTAAAAAGATAGCTGAAGCTGAAGAAATGGTGGACAACATAAGAAAATCTGTTGAGAATTCCATGCAAGACATGAACATATGCAATAACGTCTACCAAGGACAACTGGACAAAATTGAGAAGGCAAAGATTGAAATAAGAAAGATAAGAGTTAGAAAAACTCAGTTGAGAAATGCACTTGCGCCTTCATTAGCAGTTCTTATTGAGAACATCAAACAGATAGATGAGACAATGCAAACTTATGATCAAGGTCCTTGCTTGGATCTAGTGAAAATGGAGAAGTTAACATATGCTTTATGCGCGCATCTCCAAACAGTTGATGCAATGAAAGCATTCTGGCAGAAAGAGATTCAATCTCTTCAAGTTGTGTACCCGGATGTATATATGGAGTAAGTATGAAGACTTATAGTTTTTTGCACACCTTTTTCATTCATGTCAAAGGGGGAATAGTATAGAATATGTGTATGCGAAGTAATATATATGTATATATCATTAAGTTATGATATACAGTCATTTTTGAATGAAGTCATTTTGAGTAACTTAGCCACATTCCTTTGTTGCCATAAATGACAAAGGGGGAGATTGTTGGCAAGTTGACTTCCTAAGGAAGAATGGTTTATTTTGTGTTGTCAATCATGGCAACAAAGTCATACTAAGTTTCTGTCAAAGATAACTTAATAGATAAAATGACTAAGTACAGAATACAGAGCAGTCAGACAGATACAATGATCAACACATCAGCGTGCGTGTTAGAGATCACACCAGAATATGTGTTCTTAGATATATACTCTATGGTGTATATACATACTATATCCAAATGCGCAAATTACGGAACATCAGTACGGAAAAGTCATACTAAGTTTCTGTCAAAGATAACTTAATAGATAAAATGACTAAGTACAGAATACAGAGCAGTCAAACAGATACAATGATCAACACATCAGCGTGTGTTAGAGATCACACAAAAATATGCATGCTTAGATATATACTCTATGGTGTATATACATATTATATCCAAACATGCAGAGTATGAAACATCAGTACAAAAAAGTTACAGACAGATTAGTACATTGTAGTCCAGGAAATAGTCCAGAATACAAAGCACAGAAGCCGACTACTATTTTGATCAGCGTGTATTATTTTGTGATGCTAAGGCTATGCGCCTTTAGTTATAAGTTTTTTATGATGTAATTAATGTTTTTGCAAACACGCTTGAGCTGACTTGTTCGAAAGCATTTTATATTTTGTTAAGAGGCCGACTAAGTGTTATGTTTTGGGTCGCGCCTATTCGTTTGTAAAGATATAAGTATGTAATGTATTGTTATGTTACAGGGTGTAAGAGAAGTCGATTATTGTGTAAGAAGAAGTTAAAAAGGGATAGTATAATCAAGTCAAAAGATGATATAGCTCTTTGAAGAAGTAAGAGCATCCATGCATACACATAACTGATCAGATAACAATGTCACTACAGCAGTTCATTTTTGATATAGTGCATATCAACATTCAGAGGCTTGTAGCCTTCATCTTATTGGATAGTGAGTCCACCACCCCTAACAGGGTTATTGTAAAAGACTCTTAACAGGGTCAAACCCTTAACCAGGTCATTGTACTCAATTTGTAAAGATTGCTTCTAAAAGGGCAAAGGAACTTTAACAGGTTCATTATACCTAGTACAATATTTTGTGGGTACTAATCCCCACCGGAGTTTTCCTCTGATCAAGGTTCTTCATAATCAAATCATGTGTTATGTGTTCTTGTGTTAAGATTCTTGAATGCATATTTGTTTTATGTTTAATTGGCTGAAATATAGATAATTGATAAACACTGATTCACCCCCCCTCTCAGTGTTTCTAACAATTATATCATACAAGAGAGTTGTACCTCTAAAATTTAGAGGAAGATAATCAAATTGATGATGATCTCTATAACTGTTGGTGCTTATTAGTCCTTCTTCTTGGGCATTCTTAGCCATTTCCTGTACTTTCTTTAATGGATCAATCTATTAACCAACACAAAGAAAATATATATACTATCAAATAAAACAAAGGATAGACAAATAGAGGGTAAGGAAATTCAAAACTTTGAAGACTTGAAGATCTCTATGAATAAATATGTTTTATATTCAAATTTTTATGATTTGGTTATTCATGGGTTGACTATTATTTTCTAAAATCCTAGACTAGAATATTTAGTAATTATAAACATAAACATGCAAAAGAAGTTCACAAAGCTTCAATATACAAGGAAAAAAATTATATTCCAAGATAGTAAACATAATGGAAACCAAAGAAAAGTCAAGATAAAGAAAGTTCAAGAATCTATTGAAGATTTCACCCAAGCATTATAGGAGAAACAACAGTAGTAAGATGTGAATAAAAAAGGAAAGGATCATTCCCTATCATGAGCCAATAAATCAAGTGGAATAATGGTAAAGAATCAAAATAAGGTTTTAAATACAAATGAGGAAAATTGGTCCATGCACCATTCTTAAATTTTTTGGTGAAAATGCATATGAAATCACCCTACCCCCTACAGTTGTAATTTCTCCTATTTTTAGCATCTCTGATCTTACTCTTTACAAAGGTGATGCCGATACTAATGCTTCTTTGCAGGAACAAGAACAGGTTGAGTGGACTAAAGATTTAACTCCTAGTGAGCCCATGCAATTCTAGAAGATTCTTGATACAAAGGTCATCAAACAAACAAGAAGACATACCTATAAATAGTACTTGGTGAAATGGAAAGGGTTACTTGATGTTGATGCCACTTGGATGGATGAGAAGGCTATTGCACAACATGGAACTACATTGGACACACTCCTCTCAAGTGGAACTTGAGATTTTCTCACCAGCATAGTATTTTGTAGGAGCACCTAGGATCTCAACGTACACCCTTGGAACTCCTTAGGGGTATTAAAGAAGGAAATATTACACGTAGTTTTTTTGAGGCCCTTGGGACCCTTTCTTTGTAATAAGGATCAATTTGTGAGACTGGCTGCCACAAGGTGTCATAATAGACCTTGGGGGTCAAACTTAGTCAAGATCAAAAATAGGTTGTTTAGGTTTATTTTGTGTTTCTAAGATGGTTTTGGGCATGTCCAATCCATCTAGGCTCCTAATAGGGCCTAGGGAGAAAAGTGGAGCAACTTTGCAACAAAAGTTGTAAAAGTTGCTTAACAACTTTTACAACTTTTGAGCAAATTTGTCATAACCACTCTCCAATGGCTCCAACCTTTGAAATTCAGTTGTGGATGTTGGGTTTTGTCTATATATATATATATTCAAAAATGTCGAACATGAAGGTTAATAATGTAATACACAACTTGGTGGCAAGATTTTATGAAATAAACTTTATTTTCTGGTAATTTCATGTTGTTCTATACAATACGACCATCTTTATAATTAATTGTTGTTGAAATACTCCATTTTTTATTGGTATAAGGTGTTTTCTTTCTAATGAAATTTATTTGAGTGGATTTTGTGGAGTTAGAAGGGAGAAATCTTTGGTTCAACTAAGACTGGTCTGTAAACCCTCGTTTCACCAGGGTGTTCCAAAGATGTACCCCTAACTTGCAAATCAACTGTGGGATTAAAATGGCCCTTGGTGAAATTAAATTAGGGGGAGTTCACATTATGATTCTAGAAGGGAAGATTAGGGGGAGTCTATTTAGCCACTTTTCCACCAAGCCCTAGACTGAGCATCTCTATGTGCTCAGTGACAGTTAATTGTAAACTAGTGCACACAGACTTGTAGGGAGTGGATAGGTTGAATTTCATGTTGGATTGGGTGTTTCTAGAGATGTGGAGACCTGTTCTATATGTTGGATTGGTTTGATCAATCCATATTTGAAAACTTTCTTTGAAGACCTGACCTAATTAGCCCTTTTAGGCATCTACACTTAGTGTGAACTTAGTAGTGTAGTGAAGGAATTGAAGCCCAAGGCTTTGGTTTTGGAAACATCTTACAAAAGGGAATTCAAAATAGTAATTTTTTCAGTGGGATCTTTGGGAGAAATAAGAGTTTTCTTAGAAAATCCCTATGAATAGGGCTTCTAGGAAAACCTGTCCATTTAGGACTAGTGGAGTAGTTTAATCCTTGGCTACAATAGATCTCTGTAGAAACCCTTAGTGGGTCCTAAACTGATTATTTGGGGTGAAGTTGAACCCTGATCCATTCCCTATGATGGTTTTTGGAATAATTGTGAACTGGTGTGGGTTCAAAGGAAGTGCTTAAAGAGGACTTGTGAATTGAACTTGGGAGCATGTTTGGTTGGTGTGTTCAGCAAGTTGAAGGAGATGTTCTAGTGAAAAAATGAAGGTTGTAAACCACTAGTAAATAATTTTGGTGTTTTTTTGGAGTGAATTAGAGAAAGACATTTAGAGTTGTGGTTGGGCCTATTTTCCAACCTACCCTGCCAACCTCTACATTACAAAGATAGACAGTCTTAGAGGAAAGTATGATGAAATGAGAATACACGAAGGAGAGAACATTTCTCAATACAAAAATAGGCTAAAGGAAGTTGTTTCTTCTATCAAAGGAGTTGGTGGTCAACTTGAAGAAGATAATGTGGTGAGTAAAATCTTAAGAACCCTTCTACCACAGTATGCTATTAGAATCTCTACTATACAAGAATTGAGATCTATTAGTCCTATAAATGTGACTCTAGATTCTTTGGTTGGAAAGCATACTACTTTTGTGTTAATTAATTTTGATATCAATATGCCTAGAGAAGAATCTACATTCAAAGCTTCCCTAACCATTGGTTCATCAAAGAAAGGAAAGGAAGTCTCTAAGTATTCTGAAGGAAAGCATGACTATGATTCTATCTTGTATGAGGAAAGAGAACAAGAAGAGTTGGAAGCACTGCACTAGCAAGGAGATTACTTAGAGGAAAAGGAAAGTACAAAGGTAAAATTCCCTTAAAATGTTTTTCATGTAACAAAATTGGTCATATTGCATCTAGGTGTCCTAACAATGATAGGAAGGATAAGTACAAGAAATTTAGGAACTTCAAGGACAAGAGTAAGAAGGCATTTAGCAGAAGATGGAGTGACTGATGAAGTATCTGATGGATGAGATGATGAGGAAGAGATAGTCTTTGCTGTAGTCAAAGAAGAACCCTCAAACGATGTAGATGGAGATAGTGAGGATAATACATTGATTTCAAGCATAAATTACATTGGTGACTAGATCATAGATAGTGGGTGTACACATCACATGACTGGTGACAAAAGAAAATTTATTTCAATGAAATAAAATTTATTGATTCACTAATGCAAGGTGAAAAAGGTATGTCCATGGAGGGTAGTAACAGGGGTCATTTTGATCCTAAAATATACAAGGAAGGACAATCCAAACAAATCTATGATGACTGTCCCAAACAACATACAAGTGATGGCATTGATGATACATTTTCTTTTCATGTTGCTAACAAGTTGTTCACAAGTTCAAAGAAGAAGGATGAGGATTTGTTCTTACAACAGATGCCTGGTAGAAGAGAACAAATTTACAAAACTCCATCAAGAAGACTTGGACCTGTGCGAAGACAAGACCCCTCATCTCTTAGGGCAAGAGCTTTTTTGATGGTGAAGAGTATGGTGCAGGGGCACCTAGAAGAGAACATGGTCACATGAAGACACAAGGCACCCTGGAAGGTGATAAGACATCAAGGAAAGTCAATTGGAATGTTTTAAAGCCAATAATGACATGTTGTAATAATGAATGCAATGTATTGATTCAATGTCCTAAGGGTCCTGATAAGGACCCTAGGACCAAATTCATGTAAGAGGGCAACATGATGCCTAGAGTCGTCAATTAGGAGTCTAAATAGTTCAATGATGTAATAAAATCAAACGTTTCTAATAGATAAGATTTAGATGCATAGGAAGTCATATTTAAGAAGTTAGAAATTTAAATTTTTGAATCCTAATGGCTAAGCCTTGTTTTGGAGGGAAAAGCCAAAAACCAATATAATTAGCCTTTGTTAATAAATCCATATACCCTGATTAGTTGGGATGGTAGTTAGGAGTCTTATAAATCCATGGAAGGCCATTGTACAAGCATAGAGGGATTTTGGATGTACGAACTATTACAAACACCAATAAAACTAAATTTTTGAGATTTCATTGAGTTTCTTTTAATGTTTTCTTGATTGGCTAAGTATTGGATCAATGAGAATGGAGTAGGCATCAAATTACCAACATTTTATATTCTTTTTGATGGTTGTGTGATCCCATTTTATCACATCTTTAATTGCATTGTTTCCCTTTGGTTTTGAAGGACTTCATGGATTTCAGAGCCATTCTATGAATGCTACTATATGATTCTCATATAATGATCTCCTTGTAATATATGTTCATTGTTACTAACCCTAAAATGTGTAGGAAAGAGGTTGTGGGGGTGTACACTATGACTGTCCACATGGAAAGGGCATACAAGTGATGCCATAAGTGTAACAGTAGAGGATTTTCCTTAACAAGGGCACAATTTTATATGTGAAAGTATTTAGATAGGTCCAAGACATGGTGAATCCACTTTGGTTGGGAGAACTAGAAGGCCCTAGTTTTTGGTGCTATTTTGTGAGGGTTTCACACTTAGCCTGTAGAACAAAGTCATGGAACCAAGTAAGTTGATTAATCCTTTTATTTGAGTCATAATACAACTGTGTGAAAATTGGAATATTTGGGCAGCATATACAAAGGGTACTTCCTTTGTAAATGGAGGCCTAATAGGACTCTTGGGCTAGTAAGCCAAGTAGAGGATCAACCATTTGGTCTGAAACAAGATCACCTAATTCTGACATATGTAGAAGAAAAAGATAAAGGGTATCTTAATCACTAATTATTTTGTTAGGTGTTTTGGAAGATTAGGGTCAAAAGTCCAAAACTTAGGGAAAATAGGGCTACTAGGGAGATAGGCCTAGGTTGAAGCCTGTTTTCAGGTTTGGACTATTATGAATATTGTCACAACTTGGTATTAGTTGAAACAAGTTGAAATTGATTGATGAAGACCTAGAAGAACTTAGGAAGGGTCTTGGAGTTTGAGAAACTATTGGTGCAAGTTGGTGCCAAGTGATCTAGTAAAGAACTTGTATCGTCTTAAAATGGAAGAACTTCCATGTTAAGAATGTTTACCCTCCTTAGGGGGTATTTTGGTCCATTATCATGTTGTCTTCTAATTTCTTCCCCTTTTCCATCTTCTATGCTTGTTTAGGACCCTGATTGGGCCTCTCTAGGCACTATTTTCGCCATCTGGCATATTTTCTAGGGGTCCTGACCCCCTGGGTCAAGGTCAACCTCAACCTTGACCTAGGTCCCCCTTTCTACTTGGAAAGTGTGCCAGATGTAGAGGAAAACTCAAAAAAAAAAAATTTCCCGCGTCTGGTTCAGCTATTTCAGCCTTCAGAGTTGCGATTCTTAAAAATATATTTAATATAGGTTCACTTCTAGGGGCATGAGGCTAATTGGAAGTTAATTATCCTATGTTGTCCTCTCTATAATTTTTTTCCCTATATTTTTATATAAGGAAATCTTCTCCTCTCATTTTATCTCACGGACGGATAATCTCATCTACTCATAATCTTTCTACATGCTTTCAAGCTTCCAAGTGTTCAATCAAGGTTTTCAAGTCTTCTTCTCAAGCATTCAAGTTCTCCATTGAAGATCAAGGATTCAATTATTCAAGACTTTGAATGGATTTGGTTCGAGTATTCAAGATTCATCATTCAAACCCTAGATCTATCCATCATGGTGGTGTGATCTTCCTTCAAGATCCTTTGTGCATCCTCAAGATTCATTCATTCTTCCTTCAAGGTGGCTTCCAAGCATACAATCATGGACGTTTTGATTTACATTTACGGTTTTTAATGTTGAGTCTAAGCTTTCATATTAACATACTTGTTTACATTTGAAATACAATTGCATATTTATTGAATATTATAGCTTCGTTGTTAGACCTACTTCTACTACTTGCTAGCATTCTCCATTTTAATTTTGATTTCAAGGTTAATTCCTAAAATAGGGATTTGAATAAGGCAAACCCCTCCCCCAAAAAAACAAAACCCCTTTTCTCTTGCAGGTATAGGTATGAAACAACGAATCACAGAGAAAATTTGGATACCCTTTTCGGCAAACTTTTGGGATCCACAAACATAATTTCCATCAGAGCAGCGCAGGTCAAGGTCGACATAAAGGGCTCAAGGTCGACTTGTATTTGGGTCAAGCTCGACCTTGCTTAGAATAGAAAAATATTTCTAGGTTTTCTCCATCTCTATGTTTCTGTTCCAGATCCGGTTGTAAAATTTCCAGAAATTCAGTACAGACACCAGAAAAAATGTATTTCCAGATCTGCTATGTTATGTGGTATGTATGTCATTTCATTATTCTTTGCAAACATTTCCAGATTTATATTCCTTATCATTAAAATTAAATGTATGTGGTTAATAGAGGCATAGGGTCTCCTTTATGTGCAATCCCCCATTGTTCTAAACCCTATCCACATCATTTTCTCACTATACATTTTGGTGAATCCGTTTACTACAACTCTTTCTTTTTGGTGTTAGATTTGCATTTTATGTTAGATATTACATGCATATAAAAATAGATTTTTTTTTATGCTCTTGCATTTATATTTCAAAAATTAAATAAAAAATCACAAAATTTCTTTAAAAATACAAAAACATTTACATTTTTCATGCTTGTAGTGTTACTTTCTGTTCAACATGTATTGATTTTTTTTTGAATACTTTGATGAGCCTTTTATTGCAAAAGAGGATAGACCCCCTAATGAGGTGCATGGAAGTGAGGATGAAAATTGTTCGAATAAGATCTCCATTGATCCTATTCCTATTTCATCTTCCTCTACAACCTCTTCAATTGACCTTTACCATAGGGTGTGTGCATGGTTACCTTCATGTTCCACCATTTGTAACATTGATACACCTAGAATGTTATATCCTAAACCTTTGTTGACGGTAAAATGATGTCCTCAAATAAAAATTAGGGGTAAACCTAGAGATCCTTTGGATTTATTTGATAACACGGATTCTGTTTCACATGCTTATCACACACAAAATAACCCTCAGCCTACTACTCTGGTTTCTTTACCTCCTTCTCAACCTATGCTTCCTAAAGCACCCAGATTTCCATCTTCCTTTAAGGAGTATGACTTAGTTGAACAATTACGTACTACTCCCGCTAAGATATCTTTATGGGCATTGCTTCAAACTTCTTGGACATATCATGAGGCATTGCAAAAGGCTTTAT
The DNA here is from genome assembly GCA_018584345.1 of Thuja plicata. NCBI lineage: Eukaryota > Viridiplantae > Streptophyta > Pinopsida > Cupressales > Cupressaceae > Thuja > Thuja plicata. The sequence continues at coordinate 2,034,465 of MU223482.1, forward strand.
CTACCCTTTATGCTTTGCCTCCTAACCAAGAGAATATAAAGTCCTTTTTGGAGTGCATGCATACTATCCCTTTTGTACCTCCTATTATATTTACCGATGATGATTTACCTTCTGTTGAGGTACATAATCAATATGATGCTCTTATGGTTGCTATTTCTATTAATCAAAGTATTATTTGTAGAATATTAATTGGCAATGGATCCAAGCTTAATGTTTGTAGCATGGATATGCTTAAGGAAATTAAGGTCGATCTTGCAACTATTCAACCTCATAATGTCCCTATTCGTGGATTTGATAATATTGCAAAGAGAAATTTGGGCATTATTACGCTACCTATTAAGGTTGGTCTGGTTATTATCAATACACCTATTCATGTTATGGTTGGACCTCTCAATTATGATGATGTTTATGAGAGTATCATCCATTTCATTATGTTTGTCACTCTTCATGTTTCACTTTCTTAGGCTATTATGAGATTGACCAATACTAGCTTTCCTACTTTCAAAAATTTCATTAAGAATTTGTGTGGCAGACTTATTGCTCTTTTGGATTATGTGAAGAATTTGGTAAGATGATACCCCATTTCCTAATCTTCCTAATCCTAATATTATCCTTCCTAATCCAATTCCTAATATTCCCACTCTTATTTCTCCATCTTCTATCCCTAGATCTTCCCACACTTATGATGGGGCTCAAACTATGGTGCATGATGCAGATGTGCAAGAATTCTTTGATTTACCTTCCCCTTCTTATCCGATCCACGATGATATTAAAAGGAAGAGAAAAGAAACTTCTTCTAAACCTATCATTTCGCCTTACACAACATTTTCTCATGATCACCTTAAGCAATCACCTCCTGTAGAAGCTTTACAAGATATGTACACTACCAGATACAATATAGTGGCTAAACAAGGTTATAAGGGTTTAGGGCTTGGTGTCAATGAAGATGGTATTAAATATTCGGTTCATCTATCCCCTAAACAAGATATACATGCTCTAGGATTTCCGCTATCTTAATTTAAGGTGGTTGATTTTGATCGTTTCCATCCTCTTCATGTTCTTCTTCCAACACCTTCCTTAGATTACCTTGACACCCCTCAAGATGTGGCTAAGAAGCTGTATGTTCAGTTAATGAATTCTAAGAAAGAAATCTTTAAACCTATGCCGAAAGATGATCTCTCCAAGTACAAATTTCCTTTTCATTGGGTGAACCCACAATAGTGGGTTACACTTTTTTGCCTAAACGGACATTGAAGTCTACATTTTAAAAAAAACTTTCAGATTCAGATGCATATTGTCGTTAAACTGTTTGAAATTGGAAGATGAAGTAAACTAGAGTATTTGAATGGTTTTTTTGCTTCTCCCGCGAAAATTGCTGTTGCTGAAAACATCATTTTCAAAAAGTTACATTGACTTCATAGAGCATAACTTTTTTTTCTAAAATAGATATCAATGTGATTCTTTTGAATTTGTTTTTTTAACATCCATATGGAGGGCATGCAATTGGTTTGATTATTTTATCATGATTATTGCATATTTTATGAACGTTTGAAGTAGAGTAAAACATAATTTTGACATACCTTGACTGCATAGCTTATAACTTATTGTGTATTTATCAAAATTCAAATTTTTTTTATTTGAGAGAAAGTAGACTCGAAACCGGAGGGCACTATTATTTTTCAATTTTTTTTCTCTTTTCTACTATTTTTCATTGAACGTCAAACTTGGAGGTTTGTATTCGATAAAAAATCTACATTTGATGCACGTCAAAAAACATAGACCTAATTAATTCAAAAATTGTCAAATCTATATTTGTTAGAAAGCTAGTTCAGGGTACTTGTGCGATGCAAAAGGATGTCTCTTTATTCTTCCATTTGAGCCCCGCGCTTGAGCCCCAAAGCTCTGAAAATTGCATATTTTTGTTAGCCTTTGCAAATGGCCTCTAATCAGAGGGTTTCAATAGAAACTACTTTCAATAGAAAGTAGTTTCGATCGAAAATAATTAGTTTCGATCGAAACTACTTTATATTGAAAGTACTTTCTTAGTTTAACATGGGTATGGGTAAAAACCCAAGTAAAATCTTCACTAGTTAGTTTTGATCGAAACTAAGAAAAAAAGGTAGTTTCGATCGAAACTAAGAATGTTTCGATCAAAACAATCAGGTACTTTCTATCAAAAGTACCCAACTAAACCTCCCACCTCGCAGATTTCGTGAGGAATTGCTTCCTCCAAAAAAGTGTAACCCACTATTGTGGGTTCACCCCATTATAGTAATACACATTTACTTGCTAATTGTGTGCATTTCAAGATGTATGTTAGAGAAAGATCTGCTTTAGGAATTATTTCTCACTCTTGTGCGGTATTATAATTTCTTCATAATTTCCATACGGGGAATACCCCTCGTTCTTCTATAATATAAATATTTTCCACTCTTGTCTCTTGACTAGGGGGCAAGAGGCATTTCTTCCATTTTTCTAGGATCAATTATGCTCTTAGCATGTAATTTTTTTGAGCTTAATTGGTTATTCTCTCTATATTCTATCCCTATGGTTTTGTAGTATGATATGGTACATCCTTCGTTTGCTCATAATCATCCATAGCTCTCTTCTAGTATTCATGATATCTTTTCTAAGACATTTGTTTTGCAAAGATATCTCTTTGTTATGGCATATCTTGTTCTGATTGGTATATCCCTTGTTTTCATCCCTAGGGGGCAAGGTTTTTCTTTCTTTCTCTTTGTCTAAGGATCTAGTTTCCTCAGCTTAGTGGCATTTGTTTATTCTGCAACATTATTACCTTATAAATTCTTATGTCTTGGCTATGGATACCCTTTTATATGAGAGGTGATTATCCTAGGTCATCACCTCTTCTTTATTTTTGCAAATTATGTTCTTTATAAACTCTTGCTTTTGATTTGGTTTAGAGTTTTCTTCCTTCATTCCAAGATTCCTCTTCCTCTTGATCGCAGGGGGCTTGATGATTGAATCTTTGATCCCTCTTTGATTTTCTTTGAAAGATGATATTTTATCTAAAGCACTCCTCTGCGGTGGGGGTCTTATTGATAAGATCTCTTACTCTTTGAGGATCCTTTTTCCATAAGTGACATATCCTTTTCATGATTATTTATGCTCTTAGATGTAAGGGTCAATACTCTTTGCTAAGAATATAGTGTACATTGTTGCTAACATGATATCTCCTTACTTTGTGAAGTAGGTATCCTTATTCTCTTCCTTATCCTATCTATTAGTTAGCCATGATAAGGAGGGGAGAATATATAAGGTCTCCCTTATACTATAGTTTTTATTTTACAACATGCTAAATCCCCGAAAGGTAACGCACATAAGTTGCTAAATCCTGAAGAGACACATTTTTATTTTATTTATTTTGTTTTTGCTAAATCCTCGGAAGGTAACACACATAAGCTTCTAAATCCTGAAGAGACATGCATTTTCAATTTCAAATATGCTAAATCCTCCAAAGGTAACACACATAAGTTGCTAAATGCTAAAGAGACACACATTTTATATTCCATCGTGATACAAGAATGCGGATCTATGGGTATTCCAAAAGCTGTCAGAAGACGTATTACAATTACAAAGCATAGTTTATGGGTGAACTATCAGGTTTGGTTACCTGTAGGGATCTCCCTCCTTGGTGATCCATAGTAAGGTGGGCATCTTACTGGGTGAGGTAATCACTCTCTCTTTTCTCTCTTTCGCTTTCATGCTAGTAGGATTAGATCATGAAGCTATGTTATTTATACTGTTTCTCTCGTCTTTCTTAAGTAGTCATTTATGCTTTTATGATAGCTTTGAAAATATGATATTAGTATAGGAATAATTTCTTAGCAAGGTTTCCTTTGCTAGTTGATTTGGGTTTTGTTTTCGTACTAACCTCCTTTTGTGTCTTTTAGCTTCGTCTTTGTTTTTTCTTTTTTTTTTCGTGCCCTTGTGCATGTATTTTGAGTTAGAATCCTTGGCCTAGGGGCTCATGTCCTTGAATAAGTGATGTTATACCTCGTTGCGATCCACTGGAGTCTTTCTTCTAACTTTACCGTGAGTATGTTCGATTTCCATACTCCCGCTAAAGTGGAGGGTTAATGTATCGTCTTAAAATGGAAGCACTTCCATGTTAAGACTGTTTAGCCCTCCTTAGGGGGTGTTTTGGGCCATTATCATGTTGTCCTTGATTTTTGCCCCTTTTCCATCTTCTGTGCCTGTTTAGGATCCTGATTGGGCTTCTTTGGGCACTATTTTCCCCATCTAGCATATTTTCTAGGGGTCCTCAACCCCTGGGTCAAGGTCGAACTCGACCTTTAACGAGGTCATGGTCGACCTCGACCCTGACCTAGGTCAAGGTTGACCTCGACCTTGACCTAGGTCACCCTTTCTCATTGGAAAGTGTGTCGGATGTAGGGGAAAACTCAAGTTTATTTTTCTCGCTTCCGAGTCGGCTGTTTCAGGATTCACAGTTGTGACTCTTAAAAAGATATTTAATATAGGTTCACTTCTAGGGGCATGAGGATAATTGAAATTTAATTCTCCTATGTCGGCCTCTCTAGAATTTTGTGCCCTAGACTTGTGTATAAGGAAGCCTTCTCCTCTCATTTTCTCTCACGAATGGATCATCTCATCTATGCATAATCTTTCTACATGCTTTCAAGCTTCCAAGTGTTCAATCAAGGTTTTCAAGTCTTCCTCTCAAGCATTCAAATTCTCCATTGAAGATCAAGGATTCAAGCATTCAAGCCTTTAAATGGATTTGGTTCAAGTATTCAAGATTCATCATTCAAGCCCTAGATCTATCCATCATGGTGGTGCGATCTTCCTTCAAGATCCTTTGTGCATCCTCAAGATTCATTCATTCTTCCTTCCAGGTAGATTCCAAGCATACAATCATGGAGGTTTTGATTTACATTTATGGTTTTTAATGTTGAGTATAAGCTTTCATATTAACATACTTGTTTACATTTGAAGTACAATTGTATATCTATTGAATATTATAGCTTCGTTGTTATACCTACTTCTACTACTTGCTAGCATTCTCCATTTCAATTTTGATTTCAAGGTCAATTCCTAAAATCAGGGTTTGACTAAGGCAAACCCCTCCCCCAACAAACAAAACCCTTTTTCTCTTGTAGGTATAGGTACAAAACATTGAATCATAGAACAGATTTGGATACCCTTTTCGAAAAAATTTCAGGATCCGCAAACAAAATTTGTGTTAGAGCAATGCAGGTCAAGGTCAACATAAAGGGGTCAAGGTTGACCTTGCTCAGAAAATAAAAATATTTATGGGTTTTCTCTGTCCCTGCATTTTTGTTCCAGATTTGGTTGCAGAATTTCCAGAAACTCAGTACAGACACCAGAAAACAGGTATTTCCAGATCTAATATGTTATGAGGTATGTATGTCATTTCATTATTCTTTGCAAACATTTCCAAAGTTATATTCCTTATCATTACAATTAAATGTATGTGGTTAATAGAGGCATAGGGTCTCATTTATGTGCAACCCCCCATTGTTCTAAACCCCATCCACCTCATTTTCTCACTATACAGAAACTAAGTGAACTTTGTGAGTGTTTGGGATAATTGTGGATAATTTTGGTCTGAGGGTTGATGCTGCAAAGGGCTCTGCATCACATACACACACAAAATAAGAAACACTCCTTAATTACTTTTGTTCACTTTTAAAGGATTTTAACATATCATCATCAAGAGTGAGCGAGAGAACTTTAAGAGTAGAAGGAGGAGTCTTACCATCTTCTCCCCCTTCGGGTTCTCCATTTGAGATGATGCAAGCTATTTTTTAGTCCATGTGTTTTGACCCCCAATAATCCCTCTTCTCCCATTCCACCAATCTCCAATATTCCTCCATTGAAGATAGCAGTCAGAGGGCACTCTATTTTTCCTTCTATAGATAAAAATGATTTGTATGATAATTTCTGCCTATGTAGATAAAACTGATTTGTATGATAATTTCTGCCCATCTAAACCCACACTATCATCAACCTCTGCAGTTTTAAATTGTCCAACATTTGTTTCCCTATAACTTCCTAGGTTATTAATATCTCCCATGACATACAAGTGCAGTTAATGAGACCTAGGGCTCAAAGGTCGAAGCCACCCAAGTTGGATGAATATGGTTTGAGATCTTGTCACAAGTAAGAAGTAACTTGGAAGCTTATGAAATTGCAGAGCTTTTCGTACTCTACATTCTAAATTTTAACCTAAAACTCCATTTTTTAGTTACAGTCAAAAGATTTATAAAACGACATTAAAGGGGTCTCTTACTGCAATTGATAGTAGCGTAGCTAAATTTTCTTCAATCTCTGTCCTAGCTACTAAATTACTTCACAATTTGATTATTGCTGGCTTTTAGTGCTGGAGATCTGAAAGCAACTTGACAGGTATAGACAGGTACAAATGATGATAGGAGTGAAAAGTAAAATCCAACACTAAAAATGGTAGCCTTAACTTGTTTGAAACAATTTGAAATAATAATATTTGGGCTTATTTAGTTTAGGCTACTGAAACATAACATAATATTGGGAGTTAATGGAAACCATGTTATGTTGATTAATTTCTTTCTCCGTGTTTAAACAGTCAAGTGACTATCAATAGAAACTATTATAATTTACAACTTTCACGGAAAATAGTTAAAAACAACAAAAAATTTGGTGATCCACAATAAGTCGAAGCAGACATAAATCTGTATTAAGGGATGCGATGGCGATGAAAAAATGAAAAGCAGAGAGTGAAAACTTTTGAAAGTAATGACAGATGTGATTAGAACAATCATCTTGCATCAATTTTAGTAAGTTGTCAATTGTCAATCTAAACTTTTTGTTCTTCCTTCTCAGATATGAAACGCCTTCGACGTAATAATATTTATAACACTCTATTATCTAAAATATAACCTTATATACATTTAATTTTAAAACATTTTTTTTAAAATAATCAATGTGGAAGATGATAATATACTTAATACTTGACTTTATATAAAAGATATTTTTAAAAAGTCCATGCAATTATAATTATATGACTCTTTCTTGGTTTGCTCATTTTTTAGTTGATATTAAAGTTTTTAATCTAAATTATTCAAATTATAGATGTACAAATCGACATTTAGTTTCAATTTCAGCTTTGTATTACTAAATAGCAAGGCTTAAGTTGAACTACTAAATCACTTGGACTTAGCCAAATCACTCTCCATTTCGATTTAATCTGTGTTGCAGAAGTTTATGGGAAGTTAGTTCGAGAGGCAATTTTTCACTAATATAGCCTAGAAACCACCTCTAATCATTAATAAAATTGTATGAAATGGACTAGAGGAACAACATCTTACACCTTGTAATACCCCTTCTTTAGATTATGTTTTTGGTTCATGAGTGTATTTTGTCATTTTGATCTTTTCCTTTGTATTGCCTCTTTGTGAGTCGAATTCCTTTGGCTAGATATGCTTGGGGTTTGTGTGCCCTAATTATCTTTTATTGTACTAATAAATTAAATCTAACATTATTATTTTAAATTTATTAGTACAAAGTATTATTAATAATGTCATTACATTATAACGTAGTATTATTAATATGATTATTTTACAAATGACATTATTTAATATTGCCTTAATTAAGGTCAATATTTGTAATGTGGCCATAAAAGTACTTTTATGATGGTTGGAAATGTGACACTAAGGTTCAAAGTATTATTAATAATGTCATTAGATTATAATGTAGTATTGTTAATGTGATTATTTTACAAATGACCAAATATAAATATTGCTAGAGAAACACTAAAATATAATTTATTATTGTTAATAATATATAATACATTATTTAATATTATCTTAATTAAGGTCGACATTTGTAATGCGACCATCAAAGTACTTTTATGATGGTTGACAATGTGACATTAAGGTTAAAAGTATTATTATTAATGTCATTACATTATAACATAGTATTATTTGAAACTTTTGGGTAAACATAATTTTAAAGAACACGAGCTCTGCAACTGCGCTCTGCAACTTTCCCGCCCATTTCAGTCTGTTTGAATGTTGGCTTCGGCCTCCACTCTACTGTGTAATCCAGGGAGCATAGAGGTCCTCTATCCTGACCTGTTCCTGGTGCTATCCTGCAGGGATGACAGTGACTGCTGTTCTGACTTCACTGGCGAGGGTGTGTCGTTGTTTGACGTTTTCTCTCACTCGTAGAATCTGGAAGATAGGGATTCCCTTTTGTCTAACCCCAAGATAGTCGGGGAGGACAAAGAGAGCTTTCTAGGGGGATGGAAAAAGGTGGTGTTGGGAAAAGGGTCTCCTGACGCCCTTGATAGTCCTGAATTCTCTGTAGGAGAGTTTGGCCCAGAGATTTTTATCTTGGATGGGGTGGTTGAAGGAATTTCTACCGCTCTCCAACTTGCTCTTGTGGGGAGATTTGTCTCTTTTAGGCCCACTATAGATATGGTGCGTAGGTGGTGTGTTTCCAGATGGAAAGTGAAAGGGTCCCTCTTTGTCTCGACAATGTTGGGTGGCCTGTTCCTTTTTTGCTTCAATGCTGAGGCGTACTACACCTTTGTATCCATGGGAAGCTGGTGCTATGGGAAGCACGCTCTACTCATAGAAAAGTGGAAGCCAGGTTTTAACCCAGAGGAGGAGCTATAGAAAGCAGCGCCAGTGTCAAGGCTTCCCTTGGAATTCTGGGATGAAAAGGTGCTCCGGTGGATTTGGAACTCGTTTGGTTGTTACGTAACTATAGACTCTATTACTATGCAAAAAATGAGGTTAGTGTTTGCAAGATTCCATGTTAATGTAACTATGAATAAGCCCCTCCCTAACTTTGTGATGATAAAGTCCAAATGGGGAAGCTGGAATCAGGCCGTTGTTTATGAAAATGCCACTATCCATTACCAAAAATGTGGAAAACATGGTCATGTGGTGACAGACTGTAAGGGAACCCCTAGGATTGAGGAGAAAATTCTCGAGCACCTCCCTGCACTGTCTTTGAACGAGGCTGGTGGTGTGGGGGACCTGGCAGTGGGTATGGAGCTAGAAATGATGGGTCAATACCCCTTAGAAGGGGAAACCCCTCTTGCTTTAGGGGAAGCAATAAACCTTAATAGTAAGGAGAAGAAAGAAGATGATAAGGATAAAGAGGTCGAGGCAGAAGTGACTTTCAAAGAAGGTGAGCTGGTGGAAGTCCTAGGGGACATTTCTAACACTTACAGGATAAGCCCAAGTGGGGAGGAAAAAAATAAAGGAAGTGGGGAGGTGAGTAAGGCACAATGGTATAGAAGCAAGAAGACTGAAGGTGAAGTTGGTGAAGACTGTAGTTTAAATGGTTGGGGGGAGACTATTTTTTTCTCCCCTAACCCAAATAAGGTAATAAATGAAATGGTAAAGCTGAGGCCAAGCCCTTCATCACCTTCGAATAGTGTCCTCGATTGGTCAGAACCTAAAAGGAAAACTAGAGGGGTAAAGAAGGTGGACGTGGGAAATGATGCCAAAGTTGGTTGCCCGACGACGAGAGTGGTAAGAGCCAAAGAGGCAGCACAGGAAATTTCCAGTGGATGACAGTTAACCCTAGAAGACTCCCAAAAAATTAAAAGATGAAGTTCCTATCATGAAACATTATGGGCATGAATATCCCCTAGAAACAGTATGCTTTGAAGAAGTATATCTTAGATTTCAAGTTTGAGGTGGTTCTAATCCAGGAGGTTAAGATGAAATATCAAAAATTTTCTCTTCTTGTGGACAAAATATGGCCAGGTGCTGCCTTTCTATATAATGAAGTTGATGGGGCCTCTAGTGGTGTGGCTACTCTCTGGAACTTGTGTAAGTTATCAGGAAATGCTGTGGATTTTTCTCACAACTTCCTTGTTGTGTTGTTTACTTGGAATAATACCTCCTGGGTCATATATAATATTTATGTTCCTAATATTATAAGTGACCGAGGTAGGATATGGGGAGAAATTTCTAACCTCATTGCAGCTAAGGATTGTCATCCCACCATGTGTGTGAGTGATTTTAATTCCCCCCTTTATCCTTCTGAGAAGTTGGGGGGTACCCAAGATTATTCGAAGAGTATGCATGAGCTGGCAGACTTTATGAGGAACAATGATTTGGTGGATATTGATTTGCAGGGAACGGGTTTTACATGGCCCAACAACAGAAAGGGAAGGAAACTATTCAGGTTAGGTTGGACAAATGGATGTTATCAGGTGGGTGGGATATCACTCCCCTAATCATCCTTTCTCACCTTACGAGGACAGTTTTTGATCACTCTCCCTTGATTCTTGACTGGGAGGATCAGAAGGGGTGTGGACCACGTCCCTTCTGCTATGAGATTATGTGGCACTCTCACCCTGAATTTGAAGAATGTATCAAAAGATGGTGGAGCACTACTATTCGGGGGACGACCATGTTCAGAAATATAGAAAAATTGTAATTAATTAAGCGGGAGGCTCAAAGGTGGAGTAAGACCAAGTTCGGGGACATCTTCTAGTGCAAAAAAGAAATTGAGGAGAAGCTCAAGCACTTCTAGGGGGAATGGCCTCCGATGTCTCTTCTTGGGATGATCATTGCGAGGAGGAAGGTTGGCGGAGGAAATGGAAAGATAACCTCAAGAGAGAGGAAATTTACTGGAAGAAAAGGTCTCATGTCCAATGGCTCAAACAAGGTGATTGGAATTTGACCTTCTTCCATAGGTCTGCCTCCATTCATAAAAGAAGGAACACCATTAAATCTTTAGTGGTTGAAGGGAATCAAACACTTTCAGAGGATGAAGACATTGGAAAGTATGCGGCGGTGTTCTTTTGAGATACTTTCAGGAGCCTGGTTCAGAGGGGGACGGATAATCTTCTGGGGGCTATCCCTACTGTTATTAATGCAGAGGATAATGGAGTTATTTTGTCCAAAGTATCTGAGGAAGTGGTCAAAAATGTATTTTTCTCTATGGGAGCTTATAAATTGCCTGGACCGGATGGCTTTCCCCCAGCTTTCTTCCAACACTTTTGGGAGGTTATCAAGTATGATCTTGTGCACGTAGCCCATGATTTTGTTAGAACTGGTAACATTCTGAAGAAAATCAACAAAACCTATATTGTTCTGGTTCCTAAAGTCCAAGATCCTCAGTGCATGGGTGAATTCTACCCCATAAGCCTTTGTAATACTTTTTATAAAATCCTCTCCAAAATTTTTACCAATAGAATCAAACCTCTACTGGGAAAAATAATTAACCCCAATCAGAAGGGGTTCTTGCCGGGAAGACAAATATTAGATGCGTTTACCACCTCCCATGAGATCATTCATTCCATGGAAAGAGGCAAGAATGCTGGTATGGCATTAAAATTAGATATATCAAAGGCATATGATAAAGTCTTCTAGGACTTCTTGTATGAGGTGCTTAGGAAATTTGGATTTCATGAAAGATTTATCAAAATCATAAAAGTGGCGGTGGAATCAGTTGACTTTGCTATTTTGGTCAACGATGCACCTTGGGGGTCTGTCAAGCCTGAGAGGGGTTTACGTCAAGGGGGACCACTATCCCCCTATCTATTCTTGTTGGTTGCGAAGGTGCTTTCCCGGAACCTGCTGAGGTTGGAGGGAACTAGTTCTATTGCTGGATTCAAGCCGGCCTCCACTCTTCCTCCAGAAGTTATCCAACAATTTTTTGATGACACGTTCCTTTTTGGAAAATCCTATATCAGGGAAGCCAGGGAATGGAAATCTCTCCTAAAATCTTATGCGGTGGCTTCTGGTCAAGTGATCAACTACAATAAAAGTAAAATTTATTTCTTCAATACTGAACAGAGAACCCAGCTGAAGATTGTGGAATGCCTTGGTTGTATGGGAGCTGAGCTTCTTGACACTTACCTTTGGCTCCCACTCATGGTGAAGGAGGTTTAAGACTAGTTTTGGAACTCCATTCTAGAGAAAATGCAGAAAAAATTGGCTGGTTTGAAAGGGAAGGTCCTAAGTAATGCGGGGAAACTTCAATTGCTATCCGCGGCCCTGCAAGGTATACCTGTTTACTTCCTTTCTTTATTCAAAATCAATGATAGAATGACGGAGAAGTTGGAAAAAATATAGAGAAACTTTCTGTGGATGGGGATAGAGGAAAAGGCTATAATGAGTCTGGTCAGTTTGGATATGGTCTGTCAACCAAAACTTTTTGGCGGTTTGGGAGTTAGGAAAATTAAAGACCTAAACAAGGCTCTAATTTCTAAATTGGGTTGGCAGTTGTCCAGAGGCTCCAATAGTTTGAGTAGAATATGAAGGCCAAGTATTTCAATGATGCCCATTTCCCTTATGTTCAAAACTATCCCTCTGGCTCCAAAATTTGGAATTTTATTGCTAGAAGTAAAGGAATTCTTTTTAAGGGTTTGAAATGGTTGGTTGGAGACGGTGCTCAGATTAACTTCTGGGAGGACTGGAGGGTGGGGGATAAACCCCTTGGTTGGGAGAAGTATGGTCTAATCAGGGAAAGAATGATCCTGCATATTGGGAATAAAGTCAGTGATTATATTTCTCAAGATAGGAAATGGCTGGTTCTGGCAGATGCTTACCCAACCCAGGATATTGTTCCTCCTTACATCTTTTAGATTCAGAAGCTTCTGGAAGGCATTAGGATCCCTATCTCTCATGTTGAGGACAAGGCTATATGGTGTCATAACAAGTCGGGGGAAATCACAGTTAAATTTGTGTACTTAACTAACTTAAAAACTGTGGCTAATGAGAAGAATTGGGGAAAGGTGTGGATTCCTCAATTGATCCCTAAAATTAATTTCTTCTAGTGGAGAGTTCTTCATGGAGAAATTCTTATGTTGGAAAACCTCCAGAAGTGGGGAGTTTAGTTGGTTAACAGATGCGTTATGTGTAAATACAATGCCGAGTCTGTTAATCACCTCCTTATCCACTGCCCCTATGCGACGCTGGTGTGGTCTAAAATGATGTGCATAATGCAGCTGGATTGGGTTTTTATGGAGAATATGGACCAGTTTGTTTGCAACTGGGGTTACCCCATGAAGCACTCACTTATTATGCTGCTTTGGAGAATGTTACCCCCGCATGTTTGTTGGAGCCTATGGAAGGAAAAAATAATCAAGTATTTAGAGGGGAGGAAAACGATGCTGAAGAAACGGTGAGAATGGCAGTGAATCTGCTGAAGAAAAATATTAATACCTGCCGTTGGATTACTCCCCAATTCCCCCCCAAGGAGTTAGATTGTAAGTTGGCTAAGGCATGATAGCTGCCTCCCTCCTTCCATGCTTTTGATTTCTCTAAAATGGTTGCAAGGAGAAATACCAAGTGGTCCCCCTCGGAGGAAAATTATGCCAAAATCAATTTTGATGGGGTGACCTCCTATGGTAATGCTGCTGGAGGCAGCATTATTAGAGATCACCATGGACAGATGATTCTTGCTTATGCTCTTAATCTTGGGATGAGCTCTAATAATGTGGCAGAAATCTCTGCCCTTTTCTAGGGACTGAGGGTGGCAGTTTCTTCAGGGATCAAAAAGTTGATTATCGAGGGAGACTCAAAAATTGTGATAGAAATGGTCTAAGGGAACTTCAGTGTTGGCTGGAAAATGTACAATCTGTTGTAGGAAATTTGGTCACTACTCCCTAGGTTAGATGATTTTAAACTGCAACACATTTACAGAGAAAGAAATGTTGTTGCAGACGCTCTGGCGGCCACGGGTATGGGCTTGCAAGGTATTAGATGCTGGAAAAATTTGAATTCCTTAACCAAGAAAACTGTTTTGCTTGTGGAAAAAGAAATAAATTTAATTAATGAAGCACGTGGATGAGGCCAATTAGATAGGTAAGGCGGCTTGTAGTATTATGAGAAGTAGAGCTTATTCAAAATTCAAAATTGCTATGGGAAAGGAAATTAATTTTAGTATTATTATGAAAAGATGGGCTCTTATTGCCTCTTCAGGAAAAACTACGGGCAAATCTCAAAAATTGCGTTGACGTGGGGATAGGCATGTGTCTTGAAATCCCTGATAAGACGGGTGGTCTTAATTGGCATTTTAAACCAAGGATCCACAATCATTTCCCTTCACACGATGGCTTTGTTTTAATTTTGGCCACCCATGTGACTTGTACCTACTTGGCTAAATTCGTTAAGGCATCAGATTTTCTCCCCAACTAGTTATCTGCCAATCGGTTCGCCGACTATGTTTGCCGGGCTCTCTGCATTTTTTTCTAGGTTTTGGCGAAGGCTATTCTGGGTGGTGGCAGAATGGGTGGAATGTCTTTGGAGACTCAAGTGGAGGAGATTTCTGAGCATAGTTCAGATATGGGTGGAGATATGGTCCGTGTGGAACCCTCAAAAATTAAGGACGATTTCCTCAAAAACCCTTGCGCTATTACTTGCTTGAAGGAGGGTGGGTTCTATCCCTACATGGAAGCCATGGAGGGCAACAATGAACTCATCTTAATGCAACTGGTGAATTCCTAGACAGACCGCAAGGTGACCATTAATGGCATAACCTTTGAAATAAATGAAGAGGTTATTGCCCACGCCATGGGGCTCTCCACTGATGGGAGAAAATAGAAGAAGGTAACGAAGAACAGAGATGACACTAGTATGAACAAATTTTTCAAAAAGGCGGAGGATCCTGTCCGCATTCGTGGGGGTTTGAAATAGGAGGTGCTGCCCGATCCTTGGAACAAGGTATGTCTCATTCTGATGAACTACATTACTTTGGAAGGCCAGTTTGGCACTTGCTATAATTATCACTTCCCTTTGCATAATCACTTCCGCTATAATGATGCCATTTCCTTCCCCTTATACTTGTTGCACTCTCTAGAGGCCTTGGTTATAAATGTTAGAGAGAAAAGAAAGGCAAGGCAAAATTACTGCATTCTCCATCGGGTCTTGATTTAATGCCTCTATAACTTTTACCTTTCTTTATGCCCACCTAGAACTATCACTATGCAAGATATTAACTCTCCCTCTGAGAATGATCTCCGAGAGTTAATGGGTTCTCAGACTAACCCCACTTCTTCCTCCAAAACCCCTGTGTGTAATAAGGCCAAGATTGGTAAAGCGGGTCTGGCAGGTGGAGCCCAAATCAATATTGATTTGGAGGAGGAGGAAGACGACAACGACAGTAGGCGAAGGTCCCACAAAATCACCTCTAATACTAGGTACAAATAGAAAGTTGTAAGGAAGAGGTGCCTGGAAGAAGATGAGGAAGATGGAGACTCAGAGGAAAACGAAGAAAAGAAGAAGGAAAGCAGTGGGGAGATTAAGAAAAAAGAAAAAATTAAGAAGGAAAGAAGCCATGATAAAAACAACAAGGTCTGCCAGTCTTTGGAGGGGGCCAAGAAGAGCCATGACTCTTCCCATATTTTTGCTAGCTTCAAATTACCCACCATTGACCTATCCACTAAGAATATTTTTGAGGGTAAGAAGTCGGAGTCACCGCTCACGCCTACCTCCCTGCCTAGCCACCAAGAGGAGAAGGATACTGATGGTAACAAGAAGGAGGTCCCAGAGGAAAGCAAGGTGGAGGCTGAGAGTAAGCTTGAAGCTGTGGGGGAAATTATTCAGTTGCAAAAGGATGTGAAGTGACTGCAGAACTTCTTCCTGGATTATGTCTCCAAGAAGGATCTTCTGGAGGTCAAGGAGGAAATCAAGGATTTAGGGGAAAGTTTCAACAAGATTGCTGGGTTCGCGGTCAAAGTCATGCATTCAGTGGCAACTACCCTCCAACTGCTACACATTGAAAAAGTGGTCACCCTGGGGGAGGATCAGAATGACGGGAAACTCTTCCAATTTCTTGCGGAAGACTGGCTCAACCTACTTCTTAGTGGAGGGGGTAATAACCCCAAGTAGTTTTTTTTTCTTTTTTTATGCTTGACTTTTTTGGCTGGTTTCGTTGGTGGGCCACTTTGGGCCTTTTTGTTTCTATGTTTAACTCTTCTGACTGTGTTACCGATGTTTACTACTGTGTTTATGGTGTTAACTCTACTAGCTCTAACTTTCTCAGACTGGTTACAAACTTCATAGTGAAGTTGGGGTTTGTTGGTTTTAACAGGCTGGTTACCAACTTCTTGGTCAAGTTGGGGCCAGTTGTTTTTAGTTTTATATTTTTGATTTTCAAAAAAGGGATTGGCTGAGGGTCTGCTGACTCTAGTAGTGTGCTGGTAGTCTGCACTTCTCATGCTGGCTATGTTTTCTTTGGGTCAACCCCCTTGGTTTGGCTTCTTTTTAAATCAAAAACATAGTTTTATTAATGTGATTATTTTACGAACGACCAAATATAGATATTGCTAGAGAAACACTAAAATGCCATTTATTAATGTTAATAATATATTATTTAATATTGCCTTAATTAAGGTCGACATATGGTTCGCTTATATTAATTAATGAATATAATGAATGCTATGGGTATCGGCTTATTGGAAGTCATTGGGTTGTGTCAGATTTCTAGAATGGGTCTCTAGTTTGGGCCCATGCATGTTGTCTTTGGAAGAATTTTTTGGGGAGCTTTTTTAAATAATTGTGCACTAGCTAATTTGAGGGGCATATTCTTTTATACGTTTCAATTTTTGAATTCTTGGAGGCGGGTGAGACAGGATGCTCAAATCCTTCACGCCACTCCAAAACATGGGAATTCTGCTCACCCTTCATTATGGCATAACTCGTAACTGGATGGTATGTTTACTGTACCCAAAATCATCTTAGAATCCACTGATTACAGATGCTTTCGAATTGAATTAAAATCTAACAATGAAAGAAAATCTATTAAATAGATAATAATATTAAAATATATGTTTAATTCAATATATATCTTGTCTCATAGTAATATTTTAATATTAAATTATAGATATTTAATTAAAATATTTAATCATTAAGCTTATATATAAGATTTTAATAATAAAATGAAAATGTTAAAATAAATTAAGAAATAAAAAATAAAAAGATAAATAATATAATATAATCTATTATTATTATCATAATAATATAATATATCAGTAATAAAATAATATGATATATAATTGATATAATAATAAAAAAATTAAAAATTAAAATAATAAAATAATAATATAAATGTGTAAATCCAATCCTGTTCCAAGCTCGAATTAACGAGGGTTAGTAGCACCAGTTTACAAAGGGGTAAGCAATAAAAAATACTACGAACGAACCTATGAACAATAAAATAACAAGCAAAGATAGGGGAAAACAAATAAATGAAAACCACAGTGCTCGAGGATTCTATTTCTTCTCTCTACTCCTTCTGAAACGTTGTGTGTGTGGTGCTCAGTATTGGTATCGACAACGTCTATTACTTGGGAGTATTGAGAAAATGATATCGATTATGATCACAATAATGCTTTGATGCTTCTTACGAGAATCCTGCAGAGTAAGTGTGCATAAAAGATTGAAATCCCGAATCCTTCAAATGGTTGAGAATGGTTGATTATATAGAATATGAAAATGATATGGACAGATGAGATCGATCCCAGAAATTATAGGATGAATGGTTGAGATCAAAAGGAACTGGAGAAGCAATCAGTAAACTCCACCTCTTCAACTTGGAGAGAAGAGGTAATGTTTTAGTTAACTGAGGAGCAACTAGTAAACTCCACCTCTTCAACTTGGAGAGAAGAGGGAATGTTTTAGTTAAATGAGGAGCAACCAGTAAACTCTACCTCTTCAACTTGGAGAGAAGAGGAAGTGTTTAGTTTAACTGAAAAAAACCAGTAAACTCCACCTCTTCAACTTAGAGAGAAGAGGAGATGTTTAGTTAACTAAAAAGTTGATCAAGAGTTACCTTTTTTAACTTGAGAAAGGATTTATTTGAATATTTAATTGATTTTTGTAATTAAAGTATTCAAACATGAGATAATTAAATTCTTTTTTATTTAGAATTAAATTGTTGAGTGGAATTAAATTAATTTAATTAGAAGATTAAATTAATAAGTTTAAATATTTAAATTTAAACTTTAGGCAATTGAATTTAATTAATTAATAAAGATTAATTAATTAAGGTTAATTAATTAAATAAAATTAATTATTTAATTAATATTGAGAAAATGATTAAATGATTTGGGGAATGTATTTTAGAAGAAATAGATGATTAATTAATGATTAAAAACCATTAATTAATAGATGAAAATTAGTGTTTTAATGTAAGGTCACAAGTATGTGCATTTTAGGGTGTCTACATTTTCCCCTCTTTGAGACAATGTGATTCATCACGCCGTGTCAAAGAATTTTATGATTTGATCATGCCCTAGCGACATCAGGTGGACTATACATGCCCCTCAACAAATTAAGCATAGAAAATGTGTCAAATGAGCATTAATTTGTTGATAATGTTGAATCACTATATGATGATGATGATGAATGCATTCCTATGTTAGTTATGATGTTATTGACGATCGATGCATTGATTATATGATCTACTATGCACATTTTTTCTATTTTTATTATGTAATAAATAAATGCAAACCTAAAATGCACAATGTGTCTGAGTAAATGCATGTGTTAGTTTGAACAAAGTTAGTGAGAAATTGGTTGTGATAGGAAGGGATCAAATGAATGACGGAGTGATGAAACCAAGTCGCTGCCATGTTTTCCAATTTTATTCATCATTGCACCTTATTATGAAAAGGAAGAGACTCAAATGCACCTAGATATTGACCATCTGGATACAACTATGATCTTTGATAACTTGAAGTAGATAAATTGAATAGAAAGAGAACCAAAATACATCCAGATATTGACCATCTAGATACCGCTATGATCTCTATTTTGAAAAGAAAGAGAACCAAATGCACCCAGATATTGACCATCTAGATACCACTATGATTCCTAATAAGAATAAGCAAATTACCAAAGAAAAAACCAAATGCATCCAGATATAAACCATTTGGATACCGCTATCATTCCTGATAAGAATAAGAAAATTACCAAAGAAAAAACCAAATGCACCCAGATATAGACCATCTGGATACCGCAAAAGTAGATAACAGAGAAGGATTATTTAATTCTTTTCCAGAGGTTGGCTTAGATTGTGGAACTGTGTGGCTTCCATATATGTGACAACTCCTACCACATTTATCTTGAATCATCATTGCCTAAAAATTGAACTAAAACATTCCAAAAACAATAATCAAAGAAAATAAGATCATGATCCATCATAACTACTCTCATCACTTAGTGGTATCCTTGAGTAGCGTAAGAATATTATCATGAAAGATAGACTAACAACCGACTAACATGACTGACCTAGTCAACAATTTATTGTTCCTTGGTTGTGTCTAGTTTCAAGAATGAATGACTCATATAAGACCGATTTGTCTTGTTTTGAGTATATCCGTCACTGTATAAGAAAATTGATAGTTTGATTTGAAGATTGATTGATTGATTTGAGTGTTGACAGATTGGATAGCTTATAAAATTGAGTCATATGAGTCCATTGCTGATTTTGCGAAGCTCATAGTTTGACATTATGATTGATTATTTTATCACCATTCACATTTTGACAACAAAGTTGTTTTATCGTTGAGATTTTGCAATATTTAATTTTTTTTTATGATGATTGATTTTTTCAGGATATTTTGCTCTTTTTAGGATTTTTGATGACTTTTTAAGATTTTTAGAAATTTTTTAGGACTTTAGAATTTCCCCATAGTCTGATGGACCAATACAAACCATGGATACACATGATTCTCAAAGGGGATTTCACTTCTAAAAATAAGCTTGGGTAGTCAATATTGCATGCGGGGAGCACATGCTTTAGTCTTTTGGAGTTCATTGATGGCGAAGGGAGATTTGAACACTTGGTGCCTGTTTACCAGGTTTTCACCAAGGTACTTGCTCAATAGTGCCTATTTTCCAGGTTTTCACTGAGAGAGAAATTGTGTTTCTATTTACTTTTCTCTTTTTTTTGAATTTTTTTGCTCTTGCCAAGGTGCCTGTTTGCCAGGTTTTCACCAAGGTAACCTTTTATATTTTTTGATTTTTTTTGTATTTTATGGATATTACATATATTCCCTTGACCTCAGGGCCTCGGGTGTAGAACCTTTTGAGGTGCATGCTATTGATGTAACCAGGGAGTTGATTTCCTTCTTGAGTTTCCAATTGATATGCCCCATTGTTACATGATGTTATGATGACATAGGGTCCTAGCCAATTAGGTTCAAACTTTCCTGGTTTAACCCTTTCTGCTTGGTTCTTGTGATTTTACATAAGGATGAGATCTCCTACCTCAAAGGCTTATGGTATGACCTTCTTGTGATAGTTTCTTCTAAGGTGATTCTGATAGCCTTATAAGTGATTGAGTGCATTTTGTCTTCTCTTATCCAACAATTCTAGTTCATTGAGTCTTGCTACTCTGTAGTCTTCATCTGAAATGATGTTCCTTAGCAAGACTCTAAGGGATGAGATTTAAACATCGAGGGGTAGGACCACCTCTGATCCATATACTAGTGAGAATGGAGTTTCTCATGTAGGGGTTCAAACACTAGTTTTGTATGCCCACAATGTAGGACTGAGCTGCAAATGCTAGTTTCGCCCTGATTCATTGACTATTTTATTTAAGATCTTAAAGATAGTTTTTTTAGTGGATTCTTCTTTCCCATTCCCTTGGGGATAGTAGAATGAAGAGAAAGCTTGCTTTATCTGGAACTTGTCACAGAGAGCTTCAACATCTTGATTTTGAAAAGGTTCACCATGATCTGTGAGTATGGTTTGAGGGATTCCATATCGACATATGATGTTGTTTAGTATGAACATGGAGATTTTCTTACCTGTAATGTATGTAAGAGGAATTACTTCCACCCATTTGGTAAAGTAATCTTTTTCTACAATGATGTACTTGTGACCATTAGAAGATGTTGGTGTAATCTTACACACTAAGTCGAATCCCCATTTAGAAAATGGCCATGGTGAAGTGATGGGGTTGAGCTCTTGAGATGGTGCATGGATAAGATCTCCATTAATCTAAAATTGTTGGCACCTTTGCACATATTTATTAGCATCTGTCTCTACTATGGGCCAGTAGTATCCCATTCTTATGATCTTATTTTCCAAATTGTTGCCCCCTGCACGGGCCCCACAAATTCCCTCATGTACCTCGTACAAGGCTCTCTAGGATTCCGTGGAAGTGAGACATCATAAAAGAGTTCCATCTAGACTTATTATATATAGATTACTAGTGAGAAGGGTGTACCTAGAGGCTTGGCAGATGAGGGACTTCTTTTGGTTCCTAGATAGGTCAGGTGGTAGGAGATTGTTTTGGAGGTAGTTATATACATCATGGTACCAGGGGGACTTAGGACCAACAAGGGCGCATGCTGACTCTGTGATTGGAGCTTCATATTCCGGTATCATTGATTGCTCTACCAGAAATTGGAATCTGGTCTCATTGCCCAACATGTCGATAAATAATGCTATGGTAGCAATCATATCTGCTGCTTTTTTTTGAACTCTTGGAACCTGCTTGAATACAATGAAATGAAAAGAAGCCTGCAACTTGTCCATCATCTCTCTATATGGGATAAATTTCTAATCTTTTTTCATGTAGTCATTAATGTTTACTTGGCTGATGACCAATTGGGAATCACCATAGAATTTTAGGTTTTTTATCCTCCATTGTATAGTTGTCTTCAATCTGATGAATAAAGCTTCATACTTAGCTATGTTGTTCGTGCATGGAAAATTGAGTTAGAAAGACTTAGGAATTGCATCATTATTTGGAGTAATGAGTACTATCCCTACTCCTACACCATGGTTTGTGTATGACCCATCAAAGAATAGTTTCCAAACCTCTATTGTTGGTTGTACTATAAGAATGGAATCATCTGGGAAGTTAGACAATATAGGCTGATGATCTTGTATTGGTGCTTCTTCTAGTTAATCTGCAATTACTTTCCCTTTGATAGCCTTTCGATCCACGTACTCTATGTCAAATTCACTTAATATCATGACACATTTGGCGAATCGACCTGTTAGTGCTTCTTTAGTCAACAAAGTACTTCAATGGATCAATGTGTGCTATTAGCTTTGTTTGATGACTCAACATGTAATGTCGTAACTTGTGGAAAGAAAAGACAACTGCGAGACATAATTTTTCAATTTTTGAATAATTTATCTCGTAGCCCACCAATGTTCTGCTGAGGTAGTAAACAACTCTTTCCTTTCCTTGGTCATCGTGTTGTGCCAAGAGAACACCTAGTACTGACTACGTTGCTGGGATATATAAGAGGAGTGACCTTCCTTGAATGGGTGACACCAATATAGGAGACTTCAAAAGATAATCCTTGAAGGTTTTAAATGCTTTCTCACATTGTTCTGTCCATATAAATGTCACATCTTTATGCAGTAGGTGCTAGAATGGGTGACAGTTGTCTGCCAGTTGGGAGATGAATCACCTGATAGATTGAAGTCTTCCTTGTAGACTTCGTAGTTGCCTTAGATTTTTCAGTGGTGGCATGTCAAGGATGGCCTTGTCCACTTTGATTCCTCTATGTAATACAATGAATCCAAGGAGCTTTCCAACAGTAACTCTGAATGCACACTTCTTTGGATTTAAGCTAACCTTGTACTCCTACATTAGATCAAATATCGGGCCCAAAACTTGTTGGTGAGTTTTCTTGAGCACTGATTTGCCTAGTATGTCATCGACATAGTCTTTCATTGTTTTATGAATTAGATCATGAAAGATCATGGTCATTTCCCTTTGATAAGTTGTTCCTGCATTTTTTAGATCAAATGACATTAAATTCTAGCACTAAGTGCCCCAAGCACATGTGAATGCTTTCTTATGTTTGTTCTTTGGTGCAATCCTAATTTGGTTATATCTAGAGAAGCCATCTATGAATGATAACATTTTGTGCCCTACTATTAAGTCAACTATCATGTCAATGTTTGGTAGAGGAAAGTCATCCTTGGGACAAGATTTGTTCAAATCTCATAAATCTGTGCATATATGAATATGACCATTATATTTGGTTACAGACACGAGATTAGATATCCAATCCGCATATGGTATTGGTATTATGAATCTTGTATCTAGGAGTTTCTTTAATTCTACTTTGAAAAGTAAAGCGACGTGCAAATGTATCTTTCTCAATCTTTGTTTAATATGTTTTTCATTTGGTAACAATGGTAGATGATGTAGCACTAGCTCCAGATCAAAACCTTGAATGTCTGCATAAGACCATGCGAAGTTGATTTTCCTTTCCTTGAAAAAACTAATGAATCACTCTCTTTCCTCTGGTGTAAGAGATTTAGCCAAATATATATGTTTAGGATCCTTTTCATCCCCTATATTAACTTCCTTTGTTTCTTTTGCTAGTAACACTGAATTTTCTTCTGTTAAGGGGAGGAGTTCCAGATTTCCATCCTTTGGCGCCTCAGAGAGATTTTCACCAGAAGATACACCCTTTATTTTTTCTCTTTTTATGGTCATAAGGTGCCTTGTGGTTTTCACTTACTGACTGTTATTTTTTTCTTTTGCTTTTGATTTTGCAACTAGAAAGAGGAGCCTCCTCCCCAAAGTATGGTGATCTGTTTAGGTCAATAGAGAAGTCTGCTTTGTGGTCTCCTGATGATATTATTTCTTGAAGTCCCCTGAAGTCTATGATGGCTTCATCATTCTTAAAAATATCTATGTCAGGTTTTCCTTATTGGTCCCATTCTACCAGTTCGGGGTAGACTAGACAAAGCTCCTCATGGGGGGGAGGGGGGGTGACTGCTTCGGTAAAAAGGACCACGGTGATAGTTTCAACAAACTGAGAATGGGACATGGACACACCAATTAAGGAATTAATATTGATATGTTTATTGATACATGGTTGGTCTTCTATGGTCATTTGGTCACACATATCTTCAAGGTGTATAGTACCGGTGGACCGAGGGGAATAGTCTGGGATGAGTGACTCAGAATTATGGAGGGATAACCACTCGTAGTCATGAGAATTGGTCACGCTAGAATTATTGTTAGATATCTCTCTTTTCACATCATCCTAGATGGTTTGATTAAGGCTAAATTGGAAATAAGAGGTTTCCACTTTCAATGGCAATAACCGCTAGAGTACACTGCTAATTAGGGCATGTTTTGGATTTCACCCTCAGTTTAATTATGCAATTTGTTCTTGGTCTATGGGTATCTCAGATGGTAGTACATGTTCTTTTTTTTCCATAGCCTAACCCTCTTTTTTTTCTCAGGGTTGGCGGTAAAGACTATTCCATTAAGCCTTGATGTCTTGCCCCCAGACTAGTCTTACCATCGTATCCAAATTTCTGCAGCATAGTGAAACTAGACCCATATTGTGATAGAGGTATCTATGATTGAGGTGTGTCTTGAGTGTCTTTATACAACCAAGTGTTGATATCCAGATTGAAAGGGTTCTCTTCAGCTATGTCCCCCCATTTGATGAAGGTGGTTGGTGGACATTCGAATAAAATAGATTCTGGAGTTTCATGAGTTTCCACCGGCTGGGGTATGCCATATGATCTGAGATTTTGAGGCATGTTAGTGATGGTAAAAGCTTCCTCATAGCTAAAATCACCACACCCTTTGTCCTTGATTGATATCTTCCATGCCTTTCTTTGTATGTCTCTAGGAATAGAATCAGAGGAAAAAGGAATGATTGCTTCTTGATTTGAAGGTACTTGATTATTTGTACTGCTTCTTATGGTGTTGTAGTATTTGAATGGGTTGGGTCTCCTTCAATAATTATCTTTTCCCCTTGGTATGGGAATTTTATGCACTAGTGATAAGTTGAAGGGATGACTTGCATCTCATGTATCCATGACCTTCTAAGTAACATGTTATATCCCAAATCAAGGTCTAGGATTTGAAATGTGGTGTTCTTTATGACTGGGCCTATCCTTACTAGTAGCATGAGGATACCTTTTGATGATCTTTCCTCCTTTTCATATGCCCTGATATTTATCCTCCCGGTGACATCAATGCTAGATTTAGAATATACCAAGTTTTTTATCACTATCAGAGTACATATGTTTAACCCAGCCCCGCCATCAAAGAGGACTCTTTAGATTGTGTGTTTGTGAACTTGGATAAGCAGATGTAGGGGATCATTATGAAAAGGATTTTTCAGTGGCACATCATGGTCTGTAATGGTAGCATGCTTGTTGGCAGAGATGTAGTTGACCATGGTTTGGAAATTCTATGGAGTTATGTCTGGTGGGACTACTGCATTTTGAAGGGCTTGATCTAGAGCTTTCTTATGCTGCGGGGATATGTGCAAGAGGTCGAACATGGAGATATGAGTAGGTGTGCTATTTATCTGATCCACTAGACTAGTTTGTGGATTGGAGTATTTGGGAGGATTAGATGTTGTAGTTGAAGTGGAAGGCACTCCTTGCAAAAAAAACTTAGAACGTCGTGTTCTGACAACGCATTAGGCATTGGGATCTCCAATAGTAATTGTAGAAACTCATCTATCTAAAGGATTAATGCAAATGATGGTGCTACTAGAGTTAGAATAGGTATAATTCACTTGTTTAGACTTTCCACTAGATGCGAAAGCTTTCCCTTTGCTATGATAATGGAATGTATCATTGAATATTGCGTGATTGATTGTACTCTTGGATTGGGTATTTGTGACATTGATAATCCCTTGGTCAATTAGATCTTGTATGGAATTTTTCAATTGGTAGTAGTGGGTGTCTCGTGTCCTTTTACCCGATAATATTCACAATATTCGTTATCATTCCACCACTTGGGTTTCATAGCACCATGTTTGTATTCTCTGATTTTGTATATAGTGATAGTATTGGTTTGATTCAAATTTTTCAAATTTGATTCTATTGACTCTCCTAATGGTGTGTAGTCACGTTTAGGAAATGGAAAACTTTGTGGGCGTTGCACATTGGGTTGGTTGTTAGACACAATGGTGCTTGAACACTGGGTGTTTGATTTTGAGTATTCACTTACTGAGTGTTCACCATGGGTTTCTGATTCGTCATGGGTGCTCTTTGTAGTGAAACCTTGGGTTGAGCATAGTTGACTATTTTGACATCAATGACACCATCACTGGTGACATTTTTGTTCTTATTCCACCATTTTTATTTATCTGTTGCATTTTTGTTCATGTTTGTTTGGGTAGGGTATGCAAGGATTCCTTTCTTGACTAGGTTTTTCTCACATTGAACTCCTCATTTGATGATTTTCTTGAATTTTGGAGCGAGCTAAAATTATGCGGTGAATGAAATATCTGGGATCATATTGTAAATGAACATGACTATGAGGTCTTGTTCGGGCACATCATATGTTATTATGTTTGCAGTGTTTCTCCACCTTTGTAAGAATTTAACAAAGGATTTGCCATATTTTTGCTTAATTTCATAGAGGTCCTTGATGTTGACCTTGCATTTGATGTTATGATGGAAGTGAGCAATAAAATTTTTGGCCAATTCTCCCCAAGACTGAATGCCATGGGGTAGGTGTGAGAACCATTCCATTGCTGGTCTGGCTAGACTCCGTGGAAACAATTGTATTAGGTAAGTTTCGTCATGTGCAACCTCAATGCAGATAGAAAATAACTCTCTGATATGCTCTAAAGGTTTGGTACTACCTCTGTATTTATCAAATTTGGGCACTGAGAAGTGAGTGAGAAATAAAGACATGTGCAATGAATGATCAAATGGGTATGGGTACAAGTCCTCTATTGTGTAGGAATTGGTTTGGCCCTAATTTTGTATGTCCATTATTTAGGTTTGTAGACTTTGCACTTGTTATATCAACATGTCTATTTGAGATTGAGGAATGTTCCCAACATTGAATCTCTATGTCATGGTAGATATAAGGCTTTGCCTCTGTGTTCCTTGTGTTAGGACATATGATCTAGTCCTTGGGACTTGGTATTGATTTCCCAGTGTGTGATTCTGATACTGGGGAATTTGATTGGTCCAAGATTGTTGTTATTATTGTTGTTGTTTGGATCCTTGTAGGAATAAAGGTGTAGCCTTGGGTGAACGTTGAATGAATGTGTGACCCACAAAGATTGATCCCTGTGGGAGCAAAGTATTGAGCCCAAAGCTAGTAGGGATATACTGCAGTATTTGAGCAGTCACAAATGAGTTGTTTCTTGTTTGCAGAATTGATGACACAACATGAGTTCTTGATGTAAAAGGCCATGATGCCAATGCCTGAGATAAAATAGTGACTAGGGGTCCACTCAGTTGGAAGCTTATCATGCCTTTTGTGGATGATGTGCTAGCTTGATTTGCAGAGCTAGTTTGGTTTGACACAGTTTGCGTTGTTGTTGATAACATAAAAGAAAAAATTTGGGATATCACAGGGTCCATTTGAGAGGTTTGAGTTGTGCTTTGTATTACTAGAGGGTTATCAGGCCATATTGTTGACACATTGAATTCAGTGGGGATTTTGAATCCCTTCTTAATCAACATGGCTAGGAATCTTTCTGGGCTTCTCTTCATAACACCATCAAATACTTGTGCGGAATAGACATCTTTCTCTATGTCTTTGAGCTCCTCCTCTGTGACATCTTGAAACATGGTTGGTCTATGGGGACCATGAGGAATACGATGAATATTCTCAATGTAAAGAGAAGGATCAGTGTTTCTTAATGGGTCATCCTGTCTCTCTTTTTTCCATGGGGGAAATTGGTTAATATAGGATTCATCAGGTTGAGTTCTAGCCTTTGACCTAGTATAAGGTCCTCCATAGGGTGTGAGAGAAATGGTGTTATCCAAGTTTTGAACTAAAATAAGTGATATAAAGAAAACAAAAGAGGATAAAATGTCCAGGAGAGTTTGAGTTATGTTTGACAAGGGTAATTCTAGGGACAGATCTTGACTTCTCTTAATATTAGATTTTGGTGACGTAAGATATTGATTTTGACTGTTGGCTTAGATGAGACAAAATTTCTAATAGAGATTGATGAATTTGAGATAACGGGATCAAGATAATCTAGTTTGAACTTTTAAACTAACAATGTTTAAACAATAGCTGAACTGTCAAAGAGGGATGATCTTTAATGTTTTGAGATTCACACAAGTTCTTTGTTGTTTCTTGGGATGTGTACACTGATATTTCAAACAAAATGGAGAATCTTTTCCAATGATTTTAGACTGATAAAAATTCAGAGGGCTGACAGAGGAATCCAAATTTGTTGATAGAATAAATACACAGGTTGATAGGTCAATTGCGACAAACTTCCACCGATTTCATAATAATGATAGGTCAATTGTGGTAAATGTTCAACGATTGTAGTAATTAAAGGATTAATTGCAATAATAAAGATCTTGATTGCGGTAAAACTCTATTAATTGCGGAAAAATTCTGTCAATTGCGACAAAGTGCGATAGTCTTGAAAAATATAACAATTGGGAATCTTTATGATAAAAAATGATATTTCTGGAACAGGATGTGATTCTGGAATAGAATTTGGTTGACACACTAGACCTCAAATAGGTTTGACTCTTTTTGATATTTTTTGATGTTGGTTTTGCATTTTAGAAATTGATCATACAAGCAAGCAAAATAGACAAAGTGTTTTGACGATCCAAGAATGAAATGTGTATGTTCTACAACTTTTTCAAGTTGCAATGTTTTCACGTGGTCAAAATAAAGATAGTCAAATTAGTCTAGGTCAATTTTGGCTTCAATATGAAATATTATAAAAAATGCTTTGATGTTTGTTGGAGCACACAACAATTATCACGCTACTAGGACACGAAGATCCACGATGTAGGTGCCCATGTTTTTTCCATTGTCAGATATTGTTTCTATGCTAATGAAGATCTCTTTCATCAACGCAATATCCTGGAACACATATGTTGGGAATCTTGGGGGGAAATTTTGCAACCCCTTGCACTATAATAAGACACTTTTTTGGAGGTGAAATAGGTAGGTATCTAATTAATGGATTGTAGTAGGGTCCATGGAATCTGTCCAATTAATTTGTATGTGTGTGACTCACTTAAGAGCCTAGTCAACTATGCTGGCTACTTAGGGATTCTTCACCCAATCTAGGCTATCATCAACACACCTCGCCCAAGCTTGGCTAGATATAAAACAAAGCTTTTTATTGCATCTTTTTTATATACCGATCGGAAGGATAACCAGTTTAAGGTCATCCTCTGAGGAAGAAGCAATTTCCCCAGACAAACCTTTCTAAAAAAGTATAAAGGTTGTTAATCTAACATATTTGTGCAAGTGCACCAGTGACTCAAGGCACAAGGTTAATCGATTAAGCACCAAAATATCAAGTGTGAACTAATCTATCCTCCATACATGCACGTGTGTTCAGTTTTATGCCCAAAGTAGATGAAGATTGCTTGTCCAATTTTAATGCGCCAAATTCAAATATTCTTTTGCCTTGGTTCAATTGTTAACCACCATGTCAATTTTAAGCACCAAATTGGAAAAGTGAGATTGTGAGCTTTTGCATACACTTTTCTTTTTAAAGCACCAAAAAGAGAAATGAGTTGATTTTATGTTGCTTTCTTAAACTATTTCCTTGCCACAAGCTGTCAAAAAAAGTGATTAGTACCAAAAACTTCTAACAATCAAATGAATACTATTCAACCACTCCGGGACCGTTAAGACCGTTAAGGCTAATGGTAACCTTGTGCTTAGCTGAAAAATGCTTGAGAGAATCTAGATACCTGTTCAAATATTTATTTTGATCTTCCACCGCGATTGCCAAGATTGTCTTTTGTTATGTGGGGTAGTTAGCGATTCTTCTTACGGCTTCTCTTATTGATCTAGAACCTAGGGTTTGTCTGATTATCCTTTTGGCCAAATATCATTTGTTCATCCTTGCACAAAAATCAAGAAACAAATCAGATTTGATTAATTGATAAAACAAAGCAATTGCAAAATTCTTTTGTTAGATGCGAAATAATTCTATCAGGTGCAAAATTCTGGTAGACGATTGTGGTAAACTGATATCAATTGTGGTAATATTCTATCGATTGCGACAATATTCTGTCAATTACGAAATTCTTCCAGCGATTATGAAATAGATTGATCAATTGCGGAAAAATACTAGAAATAGAGAGAGAAAGCTACATAAAATGATTGCAAAATCCACAAATCGATTGCGACATTAAACCATTCCATTGCGGAAAAGTTTTGTCAATTACGGAAAACTTCCATCAATTGAAAAATTACAAGTTTATCAAAAAATTAAGAAAAAAGAAATGTGATTATCAGGCTGTTCGATTCACGCCAAGTTCACCAAAATGTGCAGATCCAATCCTGTTCCAAGCTCAAATTACCGAGGGTTAGTAGCACCGATTTGCAAAGGGGGTTAGCAATAAAAAATACTAAGAACGAACCTATGAACAATAAAATAACAAGAAAAGATAGAGGAAAACAAATAAATGTAAACCACAGTGCTCGAGACTTCTATTGCTTCTCTCTACTCCTCCTAAAACATTGTGTGTGTGGTGCTCAGTATTGGTATTGGCAACGACTATGACTTGGGAGCTTTGAGAAAATGATATCGATTATGATCACAAGAATGCTTTGATGCTTCGTATGAGAACCTTGCTGAGTAAGTGTCACAAAATCTTGAAATCCAGAATCGTTCAAATGGTTGAGAAGGGTTGATTATATAGAATATGGAAATGATATGGACAGATGAGATCAATCCCAGAAATTATAGGATGAATGGTTGAGATCAAAAGGAACTGGAGAAGCAATCAGTAAACTCCACCTCTTCAACTTGAAGAGAAGAGGTAATGTTTTAGTTAAGTGAGGAGCAATTAGTAAACTCCACCTCTTCAACTTGGAGAGAAGAGGCAATGTTTTAGTTAACTGAGGAGCAACCAGTAAACTCCACCTCTTCAACTTGGAGATAAGAGGAAGTGTTTAGTTTAACTGAAAAGCAACCGGTAAACTCCACCTCTTCAACTTAGAGAGAAGAGGGGATGTTTAGTTAACTAAAAAGTTGATCAAGAGTTACCTTTTTGAACTTGAGAAAAAATTTATTTAAATATTTAATTGATTTTTGTAATTAAAGTATTCAAACATGAGATATTGAATTCTTTTTGATTTAGAATTAAATTGTTGAGTGAAATTAAATTAATTTATTGAAATTAGTTGAATGAAATTAATTTAATTAGAAGAATAAATTAATAAGTTTAAATATTTAAATTTAAACTTTAGGAAATTGAATTTAATTAATTAATAAAGATTAATTAATTAAATAAAATCAATTATTTAATTAATTTTGGGGAAATGATTAAATGATTTAGGGAATGTATTTTGGAAGAAATAGATGATTAATTAATGTTTAAAAACCATTAATTAATAGATGAAAATTAGTGTTTTAATGTAAGGTCGCAAGTATGTCCATTTTAGGGTGTCTACAATAACTAAACTTAGTTAAGTTAATGAAGGGTCAAAAGACATGAAAGGAAAAGTTGTGACTCCCTCAAACATGAGATATAAAAAGGGAGAAGAAAACTTCATTTGGGGAGGAGAAATGAATAAAAGAGCATATAAATTAATAAAATGTTGTAACTCTTTCAAAGGGCCAACCATGATGAAGGGTTGTGACTCCTCCAAATGACAACAATGATGAAAGGTTGTGACTCTTCCGAAGGGAAACCATGATGAAGGGTTGTGACTCATTTAAAAGGTGGTAATTCTAAAAGTTTGTCTCTTCCAAGTCTAGTAAATTTGAAAGGTTGTGACTCTTCCAAATGGGAAACAATGATAAAAGGTTGTGACTCTTCTGAAGGATAACCATGATGAAGGGTTGTGACTCTTTTAAAAGGTGGTAATTTGAAAAGGTTGTGACTCTTCCTAAGGGTAGTAAATCTAAAAGGTTGTGACTCTTCTAAAGAGGCAACAATGATACAAGGTTGTGACTTTTTCAATAGGCAACAATGAAAAGTGGTGACTTAATTCTAATTAAAAGTGGTGACATTTTCAATAAAGTATAAAGGAAATTTAATTGAAATCCAAAAAGGAGGAACACAAATGAAAAATTATTATTCAAATTTTGAGAAAAAAGCAAAGAAAAAGGTGACCCCTAAAGGGGACATTACAGTGGTATCAGAGCATGATCCTGCTATCCTATGGGGTTAAAGAAGTTATACGGAAATTATTCACAATGCAAAGAGATACAAGATAAATACGTCATAAGGCAATAATAGATTGAGAGAGGGGTTTTCCTCTCTTGCAAATTGAATAATGTGAAGACCAGATTGAGAACATTCTTAGTGAATATCAAACTAGATTAAGGCATTCTTAGTGAGTGCAAAGGACGTTCTTAGTGAGAATTAAGATTTATCCAAGCCATGTTGGGTGGAGGAAGTTCTTAGTGAGCACTGAGATTGAGACAAGATATGCTTGGTGGAGGGCATTCTTAGTGAGTTCCAAGATCCAAGACATTCTTAGTGAGTGTTAGAGAAGATCAAGGTGTTCTTAGTGAGTGCCAAGATTTAAGACATTCTTAGTGAGTGTCGAAACAAATCAAGGCTTTCTTAGTGAGTGCCAAGATCGAGGACATTCTTAGTGAGTTTCACAGGCATTCTTAGTGAGTGTTAAAGTAGATTATGCATTCTTAGTGAGTTCCAAGATCTAGGACATTCTTAGTGAGTGTCAAAGTAGATCAAGGTGTTCTTGGTGAGTACCAAGATCTAGGACATTCTTAGTGAGTGTCAAAAATTGAAGACATTCTTAGTGAATGTTGAGACTTGATCGAGAGCATTATTAATGAATGTTGAGATTCCTAGAAAGGAATTAAGAAAGAGATTCTCTATACCTGGAAGGATCATTCTTCAAGGAGAAAAGCAACACTACAATACATCAAGATAAGTTCCATCTTGGAATCATTCTTATTATTTTAAATTAAATATTATAGTCTTTAGATTTGATTAAATTATATTTGTAAATATATTGTTGTTCTAATCTCAAGTTAAAATTGACATTTCAAGGTCGTTGGATTGGATATCAGAGTTACATAGCAAAACATCACTCACACCGAAGGTTTGCATTGCTTGAGGACAAATTTTTTTGGGAAGGGTGGAGTATGATATCACCAGTTCTAAAATAGGATTTAATAATAAATAATAAAAATAAAAGGATGAACAAATAAATTATAATATAATTTATTATTCAATTAACTATATTAATAATATAATAATAAAATAAAATCTACTGAATATATAATAATATTAAAATATATATTTAATACATATATATCTTGTCTCATAGTAATATTTTAATATTAAATTATAGATATTTAATTAAAATATTTAGTCATTAAGCTTAAATATAATATTTTAATAATAAAATGAAAATATAGAAATAAATTAAGAAATAAAAATAGAAAGATAAATAAAATAATATAATCTATTATTATTATCATAATAATATAATATATCAGTAATAAAATAATATGATATATAATATATATAATAATAATAAAATTAAAATATAAAATAATAAAATTATAATATAACTAAACTTAGTTAAGTTAATGAAGGGTCAAAAGGCATGAAAAGAAATGTTGTGACTCCCTCAAACATGAGATATAAAAAGGGAGAAGAAAACTTCATTTGGGGAGGAGAAAGGAATAAACGAGCATAGAAATTAATAAAAGGTTGTGACTTTTAAAAGGGGCAGCCATGATAAAAGGTTGTGACTAATCCGAATGACAACAATGATGAAAGGTTGCGACTCTTCTAAAGGGAAACCATGATGAAGGGTTGTGACTCATTTAAAAGGTGGTAATTCTAAAAGTTTGTTTCTTCCAAGGCTAGTAAATATGAAAGGTTGCGACTCTTCCAAAGGGGCAACAATGATAAAATCTTGTGACTCTTCCAAAGGGAAACCATGATGAAGGTTTGTGACTCTTAAAATGTGGTAATTCTAAAGGTTGTGACTCTTCCCAAGGGTAGTAAATCTAAAAGGTTGTGAATCTTCTAAAAACACAACAATGAAACAAGGTTATGAATTTTTCAATAGGCAACAATGAAAATTTGTGACCTAATTCTAATGAAAAGTGATGACATTTTCAATAAAGTATAAAGGAGATTTAATTGCAATCCAAGAAGGAGGAACAACAGTAAAAAATTATTATTCAAATTTTGAGAGCAAATAAAAGAAAAGGTCATCCCAAAAGGGGACATTACATCTTGCCACGTTGATTCGTGTTATTCTTTAAAACCTGTGGGAGACAAGTCCTTGTCATCCTTATTCTACATAGGAGTGGGTACATAGCCACTACTTCCCCTTTTATCATTTCTTCAAGGGCCCGTTTGGTTGTTGAAATACAAAATGCTGGATAACGTCAATTCTAGAAGATGCTAAAATATGGAAGATACTTATCCTGAAAATGATTTCTGGAATATGGACTAGACCCGTTTGGTTCATCCAGAAGACGACTAAGAATTATTTCTGAAATATGGACTGGACCCATTTGGTTCACCTGAAAGATGAGTGAGAGGATTCCTTTTCTAATCGATAAAAAACTCTAGCCTGCCAAACCTCCTTCAGATTTCCCCTCCAGCTTCAATATCAATCGGGTTTTAGATGGTCAAATATTTTGACATTTAAAAGTATGGAAATTTTGAGACTGTCGGTGACATGTAAATATCTTTCACCTCTAAACTTAACTCATCCAGCATCAACTCATCATTGATGATCTGGTATGTTGCATCTTTAGGGATGGATCTTTCATGAAATCAGAACCTACAACACATAGATGGGGAAATTAATTTTTTTTTCTCATCCATCATTCATCAACAATGTCTTAACCAGTACTGTTATTTATAGGCCAATCTATCTGCTATAAAAATCATTTCAAAAGAAAAATGATACATTCCAAAACTATAGATTTGTAAAAACCCTACAAACTAAATATAACTGAAATTCTCCAACATACATGAATAAGTCAAGAAAATAGATCAATCAACATGCCTTGGAAAATTCATCTGCGTGTAACATGAAGCAAACATGGAGGAATTTAACGCCTCATCGGATTCATTTAAAAATGTAGATAACTCCATTTTTGTATTGCACAGAGAATTCAATGAACAAAGGTTCAAGGAGTTTAAATATAAAATAGTAAATAGAAAGACTAAAAAGAAGAACAACTGGGAATTCTATTTGTAATTGCAAATTTGTATCTAAGAGACTTTAGGGCCCATTTGGTAGCTGGAATATCCCATGCCCACGGACCCGATGATAATATTGAACTTGGTTAGGAGAATTCATGGACCCGACGACATATTAAATTTTCTTTTATAAAAATTGGAATTGGAATTCGAAATTCCAATTCCACTTATTTGGGTGGAAGATGCATATGCCCATTTTGGGGAAAAATTGGAATTAAAAAATTTCTATTCCAATTTTTTTGTATGGACACAAACATGGAAGAAACAAAACCAGGAATCAGATATTGAAAATACCAGGCATATTCCAGCTACCAAATGAGCCCCAAGTAATGTATGATGTCCTTTCTCATAGTGGCGTACTTTAGTTTAGTTCAATTTGTAGTGTTACTCTAGAGTTTATGATAATTGTTGCTAAGATTGTTTAGGGAGATCAAGTAGTTTTTAATTATGATTAATTAGCTAGGAGATATTCCTTAGATATATTTCGATATACATTAGTTAATATATTTGTTTAGGTAATTAGTTAATTTCTTAGGTTAGAAACATAATTGTTCGTTAGTAATTTACATTTTTAATTGTTATTAGAAGAAAATTTAATATATTCTTTTGTTTCTTGCTAATGTTAATTATTATTATGATTATTTTGTCACTCAAGTAATTTAAAATAAGTAAGGAAAGCTTTGTGGATAATTGTGGTTGCTTAGATAGTCGATCTCTAGTTTTTTTATTGTTGTGTTTTCTAATATGTAGATTAATTATATCATGCTTACCATATATGAATAGTCGAATAGAGGTTGTTTATCTCCTTATAAGGAATGTAATAAGTTTGTCTTACTAAGAAAACTTAAAAGTCCATTTAGGAATTGTATTTTTTTTAAATCTGAAAAGAGTAGATAGGAATTATAGTTCGTACACTTTATGGTCGATTATAATGATTTTTGTATTAATATTAAAGAAAATATATCCTTGTACAAGCTTATCATAACAATAGTATTGAAACTAATGAAACCATCCAAGTTCATACCCCTAACCCAATACCACATGGGTGCATATAAAACCCACCCATTGAAATTCCAAACAAGAAAACATACCCAAGATATATCATTAAAAATACTCGATACAAGGGGTTTCAATGTATTCCCATCCCTTATACAATGAATGAATGGCTGTGAAAGATTTCCATCATAGCCCCTTCAAGAAAACATATCAAAAAAATAAACCTATTCCTCAAAAAACAAAATTTCCCATCCATGGTCACTAAATCAATCATTTTGCAATGCCATGCTTACCATAGCCTGCCCGTTGGGTTCTTCTTTGATGTGGGTCATCTTGGCTCACCACCACCATTGCGGTCTGATTCACTTCAAATTCCTTCCTTTGAAGTGCTAATTTGAGCTCCTCTCAAGCCTCAAAAACATTCAACATGTATTCATCTCTGCCCAATCTTCATGGCCACCTCACAAATGGAATTAAACCATCCTCCCCAGCTTCCACAGGATCCACAATCCCCTCTAAGATTTTGAAGCCCACACCTGCAAGACCAAAAAAAGGGAGAATATGCATATATAGGTAACCACAAAACCCTAAACAATATACAAACCTATCTATTCTATCATAAAAGCCATTTGAAATGAGAGCATAAATATAAAGCATGAAAACACTTAAAAACTCCCTTCAAATGTAGTTTCCATGTTCTCCTTTCTTCTCCATAGAGTAGATTATGTTTCTCTTTGTCAATGAAAAAAATGCACAAGTGTTGAAGGCCAAAACAATGATCACAAGAATACTAGGAGATAGTGGTTCCAACTTGAATGAGAGTATTGCATCTCAATTTATAGAAAATGAGAGGCAATTTGGTGAATTAGAATGCATAAATCAATGCATAATGGAGGGAAAAGGAGGAAGCAAATTAGTAGGAAAATGGAAGCATAATTAGGGGAGAAATGAATAAAGAAATATGGAAGAAATCTTGAAGCACCTTAATAGGGATATGAAGCACAATTAAGGGATATGACAAATTAGGTGGGATGAGGAGGAATTAAATCAATTAATAAATCAATATTCCTCATGAAACAATAATTAGCATTTATGAAATTATAAAATCCCATAAATTATAATTAGCCAATTAATTAATTAAAAATTAATTAATTGTGAAGACTTAGGATAAGAATGAATAAATATAATTTATTCATAAAGAATAGGGGAAAATATTAGGGTATTCATCCCAAGAGGATAGATTAGTGAATTATTGATCAAATTGAAGGTATTAATGTACAATTGAATGGATTTTGATAATATTGATAGGATTAGGATAGGTTCAAGGCATTGATGAACTTTGACAATAGCATCAATGAACTTTGATGACGCCATAGGATTGAAATAGGAATATGGAAACATTGATGAACTTGGACAATGTTCCCGAAATAATGATGATTAGAAATAGCATTGATGAGCTTGGTCAACACTATTGAATTAATAATGATAGATTGATAACGATAACATCGATGAACTTTGACAATGTTATCAAATAGGTGATAAAAGGGCTACGAAGCATTGATGAATTTGGAAAACACCCCTAGAATGATGATAATATTGAATAGATTTAGGAAAGGGCTTGATCGATTTGAAAATTGAGTTAATTAGGCATCGATGATCTTAGAAAGAGCCCCAGAATGGTTGGAATGAGTCCAAAATGATTATGAAATGATTAGGAAGAGAATAGAATAGATTTGAATTGATTTAGGATGTTTTGATATGGCTTATGATCGAATAGAATTATCTTAGGATCGAATAGGATCGATTTAGGGTTGATCGGAATTGATTGGGTAAATGATCAATTTGACAAAGAGAGTAGAAATATTAGTAAATAATTGAAATATGACAATATTCAATTATCGATAAAAGACACAAGGTTGTCATATAATAAAGATCATATGCACAACATAGAGGAATAATTAGATCACAAAACAATGTTCCAATTGTAATGCCAAAAATGTTAAAACACGTAGACTAGCAGGCTCAAACCATTTTTGGGTGTCTACATTTTGGCCCTCTTTGATACAATGCGATTGTGAGCATTGTGTCAAAGAATCTTGAAGAAAATTGCATTAAAACATGCGCCAGTGATAACGTGATAGATAGGTGCCCCCTCGAGAAATTGACCAAAAAATGCAAATGATAGGTCGATTTGTCAACAATGACGAGACGGATCCACAACAATGAACAGATCAAAAATCAGAGGTCAAATGCAAAATTTATGAGGCTCAGAGTGCAAAAAGCATCAAAACCAACACAAAAGGAAAAGTTTGCACATCCATCTAGGAAACCAAGAGGCTATAAAAAGTCTTGGAGAGGGATTTAGAGGTCATTTTCACTCTCACATTTGGAGGAATTTGGGTTCTGGAGCAAGAGTGGATCAAGTGCGAGTGAAGAATCAATGCGGGGAATGAGTGCATAGCTACCAAAGGCCAGCCAATGTAGGACCTGAGGTGAGTACATCTGAGCCTCTTAGTCATTTCTTAGGTTTTCACACTTTTCTAGGCATTTAGGGCTTGAAAACAGGTCAGAAAAGGGTCAAACAAAGTCCACACATGCCAACTGTGTAGCTTACATAACCAACTGCGCGGGTCACATGCCCAACTACACAAGTCACATGCCAAACTATGTAGAAAGTGCACTTGGCATGACCAAGTGTGTAGCACACATGACCAACTACGCTGCCTGCGCAGTTGGTTAGCCAAACTATGCAATTGGTAAAGGAAACTGTAAATGGGGGGAAAACAGGGTTCGAGGGATCCTAAACCTTCCCAAACCTTCCTAAACAGGTCAAAACCCTAGGATAAGGTCAAAAGTAGGTCAATGTTGGTCAAAACAGGTCCGGGGTTGGTCAACAAGTAACAGATAGTACAAAAAGTTGACCAAAGTTGCATGGTGATCCCAGAGGAGCTTGCATTTCTGCAGACATGGGATTGCAGATCGACGTCTCTGGGTATATGTCACAAACTGAGTAGGCATGAGAGGAAGATCTTAGCCTCGCTAGGGCTTTACTATATCACCTAAATGCCCAAGATTAGGGAAAATTGTGGTTTGATTACAACACTTACAGAGTGGTGGCACTCGGAGATGAGTTCATTCCACCTACTGACAGGCGAGGTGACTGTGACACTGGAGGATGTGTGGCACATCCTTGGGATTCCTATAGATGGTGAGATAGCAGAGTATGACCCATGATAGGGAGATCAACACTACATCAGTTTTTTGATAGCAACGATGACGACCTAGACATTTGAGACTATGAGATCAGGTGGGAAACTGTGGCGAGACAACACGAAAGACTGATCACAGTGATATGTTGTGTGATCAGAGCACTACTATTGACAGAAAGACGAGGCCATGGATTCCCTATTGGCTGGGGGAGAGTCTTAGAGTGCATGGTTATGGAGGGCACAATGTTTGCATGGGGTGCGTACATGTTGGCAATGACCTACTACCAACTCCATTAGGTTGCGTACAGAAGAGGGTTATTGATTAGCAGCGGGATTACGCTGTTGCAGGTGTGGGCTTATGAGCACATAATTTTCTTTTGGCCCATTGCAGAGAGAGTTGTTATTCTGGATATGTCATATATATATTTCTATAAGGGAGCACTCGCACATGGGCCACTGGGTTACGCATTGCATTTCAGACATGAGATAGACATTCTCAGAGATTTCACGTGGAAACCATACAAAGATTTCCCCAGATGAGATGATGACAGAGATAACTTACCCTATTGTCGGCATGAGAGGTGCCTCATTGGGAGGACTATCATAGGTCACATGGTAATCGAGATGTAGTTGTCGGAGAGAGAACATAGGCAGTTTGGAGAGAGACAGGGAGCACCGACAGGCACAACATTGTTTGCACGATCGAGGGGTGAGGTCAGGGCATGGGGTGCAGGACTCCAGATTTAGGTAGCATACATAGAGTTTGAGAAGGTTCAACCTAGAAAGTGGGGAGTAGGTGCAGATATAGAAGATGCAGGGATGAAAAATGAGTATGACCTATGGTTTTCCTAGCATAGACTTGTTCCTCTGACAGATCCAACATTTCCAGTACTGAGAGTGTGGATGGCTAGGGATGAAAACATAGAGGAGGAGGATGAGGAGGAGGAGGATGTTGAGGAGGAGGAGGATGATGATGATGAGGAGGATGACGAGGATGATGAGGATGACAAGGATGATGAGGATGGGGATAGCGCTGACACTAATCCCGACATGATGCCTATGTAGATAAATGAGGACAATGATGATCCACCACATGATGAGGACATACAGGTGCCCGATGATAGGTTTGAGGTTGATAGGTAGCAGAGATAACGCATTGCAGAGATGACTAGCCAGATAGACCTAGTGACACTCAAGAGAGACACAGAATGAGCCGCATGGTCCGTAGAGTGGGCATCATGGATTGCAGAGCGATCATCATTCACAACACAGGTGGACAGATTAAGGGCAGAGAGAGATACAAATAGAGTAGCATTCTTAGTCAAATTGGACAGGCTGACAGTAGAGAAGGATACTTTGATTTCTTCTCGAGATACAACTATATCCAGAGCACAGAGGGCTGAGGAGGAGTTGTGATAGTTCTTCAGTGTCATCACAGATGTAGGTGTGTGTGCGATTGTCGAGATGCTAGGAGATGCCTGGGAGGAAAAGAGATACTGGTAGGATATGTATGAGAGATATGTGCCACGAGATTAGTGGGCACCGATCTACAGAGCGTCTTGTAGCAGATCGCACTCCATGTAGACACAGAGAAGCGGAGGAATGATAGGACCAAGGGGGCCACCTAGATCAGGACAGACAGGGCACCAGGCTGGAGGATCCTCATTTTTTAGAAAGGATAGGGATCAAGAGGACTGAGAGAGAAAAGGTTGACAGGAGAGTCTCTCTAGCAAAGGGACATTTTTTATAGACATGTCATAGATCATGAGCCTGTGGGCCTTAGTGTATACAGACACCTTGATTTTGTACTCTGATACTTTTTCAAGATATATATATGATATGCAACTATTTTATGATGCACATGATGGATGCTTATGCACATGATTTTACTTTCTTGTTATATGATGATGCTTAGATATTGCAATGTATCTCTCTTTTATGCAATATATACATGTTATGAATGACATCATTGATTTTTTTCTTTTTTGCTTTTGGAAATGTATGAATGCAAAATGAAAATGTGTTTTTTGGATTTTTCTCGTTTATAAATGAATGAATGCAAAATGCACATATTTTTGGTGTTTTTCCTTTGTATAAATGCATATATGTAGGGTGCACATGTTTTTGATGTACCAGAGTACTAGAACAACGCAACTGCAAGGATTGACTGAAGAAGTGTTAGCAGAAGGCGAAAATTAGATGAAGAAATGTACTTAGTAAGATAGAAATATTTTTGTCTATCAGAAGTGCAATTATGTCATAAGAGCTTATTTTTATATTGCAAAACCAAATGCATTGCATTGTGGCACAAAAACCAGAGAGAGAAAGCCATCCTTTTGCATAAAAAAACATGATACAGACAAAGGATGATCTTCTCCGTTCCAAAGCATACAACAGACATGCCCCAAAATTTCATGAGATCATCAACATGCTAAAGACAAAGCAAAAACTGACGATGAACCATCCCAGCTACTCTCATAAGTTCAGATAATATCATCAAGTAGCATAGGAACATGATCAAAAAAAAAAAAAATCAATGAAAGATAAAACACCCACTGAAATAATGTGAGCCCACAACCATTTTGATCTTTTTGTTGCTTACATTAAGTGTACTTTGTTTGATAGCTTAGTTTCAATTGAATGATTACATAATTGATTGATAGGTTGGATAGATTGATTGGTCAGGAGTTGAAATCAAAAGATCGAACATGTCCAACCAGATTTCATGTTGAGTCACAATATTTCAGATCACGTTTGTGAGAGCATGATTTGGTTTAAGCACAGAATGATGGATCTGTTAGGGATTTTTCTTGCATGAATCACAATGCTTGAAATGTCTATATTAACCTTGAACCTTTACTCCTGATTCAGAGACAAGAAAAGCCTAATTTCTAAGGACTAGATAAGGTCCTTCTTCGTTTTTGAGTTCCACAACTACTCAGGCAGGTTTTACCTTTAATGATGGCTGTTAACA
>MU223483.1:724-19561 GCA_018584345.1 Thuja plicata
CATCCCTCCCTCCCCGTCCACCACCCCTCCCTCCATCACGGCCTCCCCTATCGCGTCGTACTCGTCGAGCCCTTCTCATAATAGTCCTAGGCACAGGACACAAAACATCTATCAAGGCAATAGGACGATGATGTAACCAATGTGCATCAAACTGTGGTGTAGTGCCTGCAAAAGGAAAATCAACTATCAGTATCAGAGAAGATCAAAACATAAGTATTACAACAGGATATGAGCATAATCAACAGAGCAGAAAGGAAGTACATAAGCATAATAGAAGCAAGACAAACTTGGATCCACAGTGGCAGAATGCCAGGTCCATGCTATAGGAAGCAGTCCTAAGAACTCAGTGCGAGCAACATCCAGTGACACTACGGCACCCCAAACACGCACATCTCTGGACCTCCAAGCAAAATATGCATATGAATCTGAAACATCTTGCTGCTCGCCAAACTACCGTAACACCCTGTCGGTGTTATGGAAATCTATCATATGTACATGGTCACTCACATGACCAATCAGGTATCTCCACTGTCGACAAAAAGGAAGATGGATATCCTCTCCATCCCAAACTAGACAATCCCTGTAAGGCCTCCAGATAAAGTATGAGATCATATCTAGCTATTGTCGCCAGTATGAAAGATGACCCATATGGGTCTGAACAATCGCACCATCATACATATATACATACGGCCTATCGACCAGGAGAGCACGGGTACCAACAGGACGACAGACAACTATATGCTCCCATGCCCAAATCTGCAATAAAGTAGCACCACATCCAAGTGACTTACCATCAAGGTAAGCCACATACATCTTATGGAAATACATGTGGGCCAACATGCATGGGCCCCACGCATAGACGGTATGGTCTCAGACCATACTCTGAAGGACGCTACCAAAACCAACAAAAAAACCATGCTAACGCCGATCAGGGCAAAGGATCCCACAAATCAAACTACCCAACATCATGGATAGTCTATCTAGGCCTAATCCAAATCTTGACCAAGGAATGTCATACCCTCTGGCAAGCTTGAGCTGATCCCGAGGCAGTCCAGAGAGCTCAGTCAAGGCAGGGATACTAGTGCGGGTGGAATACTCCACCAACTCACCCTAGATAGGGAGTTGGAGGATGCGATACACATCCTCCAAGGTCACAGTGCACTCCCCGGTAGGAAGCCAAAAGGTACAGGTCTCTGAGTGCCATCAATCTACAAGAGTGGAGATCAGACCCCTGTTGGTCACGATCTTAGGCATGTAACATATCCAGTATAGACCCAAAGCATGCAGTACTGACCTCTCATCCTCAATCAGCTGAAATCTATATACGAGTCCCGCCGGTCTGGACTCTCGACAGCATAAGATACGCCCAGTGAACTGCACATAAAGTGAAATATAGAAAATTGTCAGTTTCAGCCATTGAGGAAAGTAATAGAAGCTACAAGAAATAGATAACTGACAAAGACATCAGGCAGACAGTGTTAAAAAATTGATTGCGGTATTAAACACAGTCAATTGCAGTACTTTTATGCGATTGCGACAACTAAATTGCAAGTGTGGCAGACAAAATTCAATTGCGGCATTTTATACATGTAATTGCGGCACTTTTATCAAATGCGGAATAAAACAGGTAATTGTGACACTTAAACCACAATTGCGGCAAAACCACAGTCGATTGTGGCAAAGGCGTAATTTTTAGAAAAAGGTAAAATTT
Source organism: Thuja plicata (assembly GCA_018584345.1). Taxonomy (NCBI): domain Eukaryota; kingdom Viridiplantae; phylum Streptophyta; class Pinopsida; order Cupressales; family Cupressaceae; genus Thuja; species Thuja plicata. Next base: position 2,436 of record MU223483.1, read on the forward strand.
TAAAAGCTAAAAATAATGTAATTAATGACACGCTACATGAGGAAACTCACCAGATGTCCAGAGCCAGGTGGTCGGCGATACGAATGAACTCGATCAGAAATGTGCACAACACCCGGAAGCCTAGCCATCACTTGAAAACAAGAAGAAAAGAAGGCAGAAATCAAAAGCAACTTACCAAAGATAATCAGAACTCCAAATCGCAAAGTGACAAATGAAGACCTCTGTTAGATACTTATAGGGGTTTTGAGAAACCCTAATTTCACCCAGGAGCTCCAAATTTTCTTCTCGGTCCCCAGAAAATTTGAAGGTCAATAACAAAGGCATTTTCAGGTATTTTTCAAATCCGTTAGCTACCCAGTTCCACAAATTGCAGTTTCAACAAATTAACGCTCGTCTCGTGACTTTTCGCTCAAATTTGTTGAGGGGGCATAAATACACCTACTAAAGGCCAGGGAAAGCTGGGGAAAAATCAAAGAATCTTTGACACACTGTGAAAAGTCACATCGCATCAAAGAGGGGCAAATGTAGACACCCTAAAATGGACAGGCTTGCGACTTTACATTAAAAACACTGATTTTCATCTATTAATTAATGGTTTTTTAATCATTAATTAATCATCTATTTTCTTCTAAATTCATTCCCCAAATCATCTAATCAAATTCCCAAAATTAATTAAATAATTAATTTTATTTAATTAATTAGCTTTAATTGATTAATTATCATTAAATTAATTAACTAAACTCAACTTCCTATAGTTTAAATTCAAATATTTAAACTTACTAATTAAATTCTTCCAATTGAATTAATTTCAATTAAATTAATTTAATTTCATCAAATAAAGCAATTCTTAATAAAAAAGAATTCAATTATCTCACATGTTGAAAACAATTATTAAATAAATGAATTAAATATTCATTTATCTTCAAAGAGATAACTTCAATTAGATCACATGGGTTACTCCACCCATCTCTCCAGTCCACATGGGTGACTTCACCCACCTCTTCAGTTCAAAAAGGCAACTCATAATTATCTCTTCAGTTAACCAAACCCTATCTCCTCTTTACCAAACGAAGAGGTGGAGTTTACTGAGGACCTTTCCTCTTCCTTTTGATCTCAACCGTTCATCTCCCCATCTCTGGGATTGATCTCAACCGTTCATATCATCATCAAATCCTATATAATAAACCCTTCATAACCATTTGAAGGATCTAGGATTTCAAGCTCTTGTGCGCCATTACTCCATCAGTTTGGTTCTAGCATTCAAGCCATCTTGCGATCACACACACACACACACATTTCAATTGTCAAATTCTCGACGCTTCTCAAGTCATAGACGCTACCCCGCCAATACTGAGCATCAAGAACAAAGTTTTGGAAGGAGTAGAGAGAAAAAATAGAAGCTTCAAGCATCGTAGGGTTTGAATTTATTTATCTTCCTTTCTTTTGCTTGTACATTTTATTGCTCACGTTTCTGTTATTCGTTTCGTAGTCATTATATACTCTATTTGCATTCATTTGTGTAAATTTTGCTACTAACCCTCACCTTTGGAAAGATGTGGGAATCAAAGAGAGAGGCGTACACCTATCATTCCCTCAAGTAGTCGACAACAAAAAATGCAAAAAAAAAGTGACACAAACTTTCCTTGGTACATTTGAATGCCCAAAATGTTCTGCAAATGTGACAAACTGTGAATTCAACTACATGTTGAAAATGGATTTGCAAGATGAAACAGGTCAACTCATCAAAGTTACTGCATTTGAAGGGCCAACTAATGCCTTGTTGGGTGTTGGCGCAGAGGATTTCCAACTATTTCTAGCTGAGACTGATGGTGGTAAACAAATCTTGGATGTTGTGTTCAATTGCCAATTTCTATTTTGTCTTAGAGTCAAGGCAAGCACATTTGACGGGCACGAAACACAAAGCATTGTTATGACGGCCTTTAAGGACATCTGACAAATGCAATTTGGTCATAATATATATTGATAGATGTCATGTAAAGAATCCATTTTTTGGACCATATTACTTGTCATAATATTTAGATGAGGTCACCATGCCTTTTCAAATAATGTTCCCTTTTCAATCTAAATTTACAACATAGTTCTTTGCTTCCAATTCTATTTCCATGTTTACAAATGTTGAAATCAAAATATGCATATCTGAAAAGATATTTTCTATCATATAGTGTATGGCACATTAAAATTTTACAACTTAGTACAACTTATAACTTTTTGAATAATTTTTGCTTATGCTTTTTCAAACTATGCTTACAATTACTTTCCAAATTATAACACCTCAAATTTAATGCTAATAATTACATGCATCAATCACAATCTTCAATTCCTTATGAAAATTATTTACAAGATCGTCATTTGCAGATATCCAACAAAAAACTAGCGAATAGACAAGAAATTTATGATGGAAGTACCGCATGACACTGTTGAAGATAAACGGATTCGGCAAAATGAGATGCAACGCAAGTGGTACCATAAAAGAAAATAAATTATCAACAAAAGAAGATGAGAAAATCAACACAACCATCTTACTCAGCCTTGCAGACCTGTTATAACACCGTCTAACAACACCTTTGCAACAACAACATGTGAAACACAAATACAACATACAACCCAACAGAGGAACCAACTTGATGAAATCCTAGATGCACCACATTTCTCTCCACAATATTACATAGCAAGAAAAAACTTTAGGTCAAAGTTAGATAGCATCTCAACAATGTCTACATGTTTGGTTTGCATGGAAAAATACCCAGGTATCAAAACTAAGAAATTAAATGGAAAAACTACATGTTTGAGATGTGCAATTAAGAAAAATGGGCATCGATTCTCCAAATGGAACAACATGGACCCAGAGGCACAACCTATATGTTTGCAAACACTTACACAAATTGAGGAGATGTTGATAGCAAGAGTCAGTCCAATACTTCAAGTTACCTATGCAAGGGAGGGCAACTCAAATACAGTGGCCACACTATTTATTTCCCTCAAGATATTTGTACTATTGCATCCCATTTGTCAAGGCACATAGATGAATTGGATATAATAATTGTCAACAAACAAAGCATTGGGCATCAACAATATAAATTCTATGTTAGCAGAAATCATGTCTATGAAGCATTGAAATACAAGATAAACAATGATCCACATTATAAAGATGTATAGTTAGATGACATTTCATTATCATCTTTGCTAATTGCTTCTACTGACGTATCAGACCTTCTAAATGCAACAACTTCAACTTTTGAATCAACTTGCAGAACCAGTCTAGAAATAGATGGTATAGAAGATGACCAAGTAGACACCCTCATGGATACCCATTCATCATTCATGGCAAACCTTCCACCAACAACCACAGAGATCGCAGAGGTACGGTTTTTACTACAACTAGGCAGAGGAAGACCTGATCGTAATATACAATGGCCAATCATTACACCACATCCAATAAATGAGTACACCACCGAAGGCTTGTTCGTAATGGCATTCCCCACTCTCTTTCCTAAGGGAAATGTGAGTTTCAAACAACAACAAATTAAAGAAGTAAGTCTACATGAATATGCTTTGCACCTATTACGCTACCATGACAACAGATTTGGCCAACACCCATGATTCATGTACTTCTTGCTCAATCTAATCATGCGCCATCGAACTCAATCCACAACATCAATTTTTGTGCATAGAAAACTAAACGACTCATTACCAGCAACAATTGATGACCTTCGTCAAAGACTAAAGGACTTGCCAGATGACAAGCTAGCTGATCAGTTAATGCGATTTACATCCAAAATTCATGGAACAAGACCATTTTGGACCCAAAGGAGAGGCGAGCTCTCTAACATGATTATCCAAATTGGGTGTCCAACACTACTCTTCACCCTTAGTGCCGCTGACACAAAATGGGTTGACCTACACAACATAATCCCGACAACCGCACCTACAAATCAAAATGTAGCTGCTAAATGGAGATTACAAAATATAGTTGACAACCCATACCTTACTGCATTATACATGCACCATAGATTCACAGGTTTTCATGAAGAGGTCCTAGAAAAACTCCTTGGAGCAAGTGACTACTGGTACATGTAACAACAAAATAACATTAACAAATTACAATGCAAAAATACTTACATGACACCTTAAAATCCTCTTTTTTGCAGGTACGAGTGGCAACATAGAGGATCTGCACACATTCATGGATTCATTTGGCTTAACGAAGCTCCTGAATTTGAAAAATTAGATTGGAATAATGCCCAATCAGTACAAAGTGCAATTGAATATATCGATAGGTATGTCTTTGCATGGAACCCAAGAAGCATTGAAAGAAGGAAATAAATTATCCATCGAGCACCAGCAAACAAACCTTGATTAATGGACACTCAAAAGATAAAGGCAAGCAACACTTCCATTGATTACACAGAATTGGTCAATAGTGTGGAACAACATACAAAATGTACAATACAAACTTGTCTAAGAAAAAAAGAAACATCTCTTGTCTGTCGATATAAATCCCCTTGGACCATGAAAGACAAATCAAACATCTCCATTGCAGAAAATGGACAACCTAAACACACTCCTATTCTGAATGATGAATGCCTCAACCTACACAACCCCTCAGTTCTTTCCATTTGGAGAGCAAATGTAGATTGCCAACCTATATTGTCAATAAATGCAGTCCTCAAATATATTGCAAAATATGCTGCAAAAGTTGAGAAAAATTCTAAAACATACCATTCTATGCTATCTCGAACATCCACCATTTTTCCATCTGATAATTCAGTGCCACATGCCTTTTGCAAAATGCTAACTGACACACTTGTTGAAAGAGACGTTGGTGCTCAGGAGACATGCCACCTGCTACTTAAACTGCCACTCACCCTATGTAGTAGGACATTTGTTTCACTTTTTGTCCCTCAAAATACTATTCATTGTGTTTCCATCTCCACCACATCAACAACCATGTCCCCAACCCATATAGACTTTTACATGGCCCAACCCTGCACCTAGAAGCAATGTCACTAATTGAAGTAAAACAAAAGTGGTCTTTCAAAGCTTCTCGCAAGAAAAATAAATAGAAAGAACGTACCACACCAACAATTGTTCAAGTATCACCATGTTTCAGTACCATTCCTACAAAGGCTGACAAATCTTATGTGGCATTCTATTGGGAAGAGTTGATGCTCTACCACCCATTTCACAACATTCAACAAAGTTTTGGTACCACCAATGAAGAAATAATATCTCATTGGCAAAACTTTTCAGGAACATACAATCCATGGCATGTACGGCGAACAAATCAACCACTGCCAGAAGAAACAAATACATGAAGCCCCATTACAGATGATGATCAAATGGAAGAAGACATTCATGATGGATGGCAGGTACTTTCCGGTCTACAACTAGGCATACCTATTCACATTAACGAACTTGACATGCTTGATAGACGAGACATGGATGTCAATCACACTTGGGGTGAAGGCCAAGTCAACCACCTAGATGAGGAAATAGCAACATCATTCATAAATTCCAACTGGACAACATTTCATGCACCCCAAGAACCTTACCAAAATTTGCAAATCAACCTATCAATAGAGCAAAAAAAAGCACATGACATAATTTATTCACATGTACATGCCAACAATTTACAACCTCTATTGCGCATGATTGTTCAAGGGACCGCGGGAACATGAAAGTCTCTCTTGATTAACACCATCAAAAACACACTCTTGAGTGCAGCACCAAGTGGCCAATCACCTCTACTAGTTCTTGCACCAACAGGTGTAGCAACATTCAACATACAAGCATCCACAATACATTCTGCATTTTGAATACCAATAAAAGAAATGACACCAATGCAAGGAAAGACACTAGAAACTTTCCAAGAGACCATGCACTTCATTCAATACATTCTAATAGATGAAATGAGTTTCATTGGACCCAAGCTAATGCAAAAAATTGACAGGTGGCTCCGTGAGGCATTCCCAATGCAAAACAACATCCCATTTGGAGGACGATCAGTGATTCTCTTTAATGACTTGGGCCAGCTACCACTAGTGAAAGACATCCCTATATATGCATCAACATCTTATGGAGGAACACTATAGCGAAGCTTCAACACAGTTATAACTTTGAGCAAAATATACCGCCAAAATGAAGATGAACCTTCTCAAGTAAGCTTTTGAAACCTTCTCTCAAATTTAAGAAATGCACAACCTACAATAGCAGATTGGCAACTCCTAATGACAAGATCCATCTCCTCGTTAACTACTCAACAATGATCTAAATTCATACCCTCCATACATCTATTTTCCACAAATGAAATGGTCACATTACATAACAAAAGAATGTTGCTATCTTCAGCAATGCCAATAGCACTATCCATAGTAGAACAACTTCGAAGAACCACAATTATAGATGTAGAAGATGAACAACTTGAGTCAAAGATACTTCTATGTATTGGCCAAGAAGTTATTCTATCATCCAATTTATGGGTTGAAACTGGCCTTGTTAATGGTGCACTTGGACAAGTAAAATCCATTGTATATAGGGCAAAAGAGAAACCACCACAACTTCCATTATTTGTTGTTGTTCGATTCAAAAATTACATAGGGCCACCATGGCAACTCAATGACCCCAACGTTGTGCCAATCACACCATTGAGTCATGGTATTTGACGTCAAATACCACTCAAAATGGCATGGGCACTCACCATACACAAAGCACATGGGCTTACACTACCATGCACCGCAATAAACATCGGCCACGTAGACCACCAAGGACTCACATTTACAATAATTTCAAGAGTTCGAGAACTTGGTGCACTGTGCATACACCCAAACTTCACTTTCCAGAGATATGAACATATACAAACAAACCCATTTGTTGCACGCAGAATAAAGGAGGAGGAGAGATTGCTCACACTATCAGGTCACCAAACTTCAACACCAAATTAAATACATACACAGGTTAGTTTCCCCAACATATTGTCATCATCAAAACTGCAGAAAAATACCTTCTATTAAATTCAACAACTACTACCTGCTTTAATATCTATCACCATGTTCTATGTTTCATAACACTCCATGATTTTACTTCTTATCCATGTTAATTCATTTGTTTGTTTTCGGTAGACTGCAAATATAAGCAAGTTTGAGACAATTTCAGAGGTCATCAAGGACTCTGACCAATGCAAACCCACCTTACACACTTTACATGTTGCTCAGCCATTGAAGAACAAGAGATAGGACATACCCCCACCTTCCATTCTACTCATGTGTTCTCTTTCCTCCTTGGTTAGATAAGCCTTAAATCCACTGCGAAAATTGTTTTTTTTACCTCATAAATGACTGATTTTAGTTTCTTTCTTCTATTTTTCCCTTTTACAGCTTCTTGATTGATCGTAGTACAAAACAATGATTTTAGCTTGCTAGTAACAAAATGATTTTCTTCTTGTACATTTTTCTTTGTTCAGATTACTGATTGTAGATGGCTCAATCGGTTCTTTCTCTATGCTCAAAATGATTATCTTGGGTTCACCTCATGTGTCAAAAATTTGAAGCAATTTGTGAGAGAGTCGACAAAACTCCTTCTATAATAAAGGTAGGAGTATCATACTCATTTAACTTCTCAGAGTTGCAGCTTACAGTTTATAAATATTTTTGGATAGTCATAATTCTAATTTATGTTTCATAATAGAATTCATTATAATAATTTACCATTAACAAAAATAGTATGTTCAGTCATTTCATTGTTACTCTTCTTTTAGCTACAGAGATTACCTCCACAATATGCCCTACATATGATTCTGGGAAGGTATCTCTCTTGCTATGTTAGGGATGTTTAGATTTTTTTTTTAAAGTTTACCATGTATAACAAATTATCATTACATAGTTTACTTAAAATTCTAGAAACTGTTTCAAATTGACAATGACTAATCAAGAACATTTTTGATGGCAGGAAACAACAAGGCTTATTGGTCAAATAACCAAAGTTCGTGTAAATATGCAGAACCTTTGTTCTCACTTTATGGATGATAAACTGCCACAAATAACATAAATCGATGGATGATAAGTGTTTTTCTGCTAAATTTGAAGAGGAATTCTCGAGATTTCTTTAACTGGGGACGTGGAGAAAAATCCACTGCTTTACTACATGTAGGAATATTAAACTTTATGAGTTGCAAATACATGCTATTTCAAGATTATAGATGTCCATGAATGACTGTGATTCCAATTTCTCTTTCACAATCTATTTAATATTAATAATTACCTTTTTATGAAAACAACATATTGGGGTTTTAAATCATCCTTCTTTACCTGAAAACATTACCTCTTCCATGCAATCACCTCAATTGACTATGAGAAGGTTGCACTCACAAAATTTTGTGGCTTTTTAGATTTCAAATTTTTATAAGTCGACACTCTAGACCTTTCTTATGCTGCAGATGACCTTCCTTATAACTTCTTTGTAATTGACGATGAGAAGATTGGACTCCACAAATCTTAAGTAGTCTACATTTGATTCCTCTTTGTTTTAATAGAGCATTTATTAGAAATCACCATCGCATGCCTCTATTAAACATCTATACATATATCATACAAATGTTTTTTGACAATATAATCAAGAATATATTAGATTGCAGGAAGCAACAAAGTCTATTGCAGATCAAATGATCATTTTTCTGATTGCCCATCTTCTCTTTTTCAGATGACTCTCTCATTCTCCTTAACAACATGTTCTATGTTTCATAACAGTCCATGATTTTTCTTCTTAACCTTCTTAATTGATTTGTTTGTTTTCGCTAGGCTACAAAGGTCACCAAATAACACACAATTTCACAGCCCACAAGATTTTTGGGACTGCATAATTGGAGAACACAAAAATTGAAGAAGTGGACTTAACTATCCACACAAATATGACTGCAACTTTATACAAATTACATGCTGCTCTGCCAATGAAAAAGAAAAGACAGGGAAGATCCCCACCTTCCATGGTGCTCATGTGTTCTCTTTCCTCCTTACTTAGATAACCCTTATATCCACTCGGAAAATTGGTTTTTTCATCTCATTAACGACTCATTTTAGTTTCTTACTTCTTTTTCCCCCCTTCTCACTTTCTTGATTGTTGGTAGTACTAAACAATGATTTTAGCTTGCTATTAACAAAATGGTTTTCTTCTCGTGCATTTTTTTTGGTTCAGGTAACTGATTCTACCTGGTTGAATCACTTCTTGCTCTATGTTCATTATATGTATGTTGCAAAAAATGATGCCCTCAGAGGACTGGCTGAATCTTTGACGCTCCAGCTCATACCATAGGATATTATGGTTAGTCTTATGTGCCCTGCCTTTCTGGAGACTCCATTCAAGGATCAAACTGAAAGTAACTAATAAAAAAAATATCACACAATCAAAACAAGAAAAAAAAATCATGTTATTATTGTCCCATTCACATTTATTCAGTTTTTCTGTGCTGAATATGCATTACATAAAAGTTTTGTTTTATTTAAAAGTACAACAATGTAACGTGTCAACAATTTTAAAATTTGATTGTCTGAGATTTCCTTTGATGAGCTAGATCAAACTACATGATCTAATACACCTTTCCCAGTGGTTCTTACAGAATCTAAATCGCATTACAGTTTTGTTTTCTTTCAATTCTAGCAATTATTTGTAAATAAACTTCATTGTCTGAGTTTCCTTAAATTGTAAAAACAAAAAGAATACATATTGAATATGTTTGTTGACTGATTGTGCATCTGAAATAGAGGAAGAAATGCTTGTTGTACTCAAACTTTTCAATATGAATGATAGAAACAAGACAGACAATCCAAACGATGTTGTCAACTATACTTTGGAGGCGGGAATGAGGGGAGATTTATAACCACACCATTCTTTCCTCAAAGGTTTCTCACAGTATTTTCCACGGCTCGAATGCAACCAAATTCCTTGCTGGGGGCTCTACTTCACCATATTTTGTATAATCCACATATGGTTATTAGTTTCATTATAGCTACAACAACTCCTCCATCCTTCAAATTTGTTCATAGCAAATATTACAAGTTACCCAAACAATAAGGACGAAATGGTATTTTTGTTTTATTCTTCAATTCAGTTATTTAAATATAACTTCACTTTGTCGATCTACCATATGCATTATGAATTCTATGCAAGTATTATCAAACTCAAAAAATTATTGTACTTTTCAAATTGGTGCCTAATGATTAAGGTTTATCTCATGATTACGGTTACGATTGTGTTCAGAAATTTGTTTATGACCTTGTTTACCAATAATGATTATGATTAACACAATCCTATCCAAATGACATTGACTAAATAGTTTGCCAAAAAAAACCTTATTAATTGCACAAATAAGTACAATTAACACAATCTTATCCAAATGACAAAGATTAAATAGTTTGCCAAAAAAAAACTTATTACTTGCACAAAAAAATGCAACAAAAAATACCAAATTTTGTCCCAAATTTACCTTAAAAAACAATTCAATATCTCTTCGACGTACACATTGCACCCTAAGGTGCGATTGCTAGTTTTAATTTTTTTTAATGAAAATAAGGAAAAAAAAGTTTAAAGTAGAAGGACAGGTGTTCACTACAGGTCATAAGTAGAAGATAAAATTGTTCATTAGTATATATCTTGTTGGCATTAATAAAAGATGAATGGTGAAAACATATTCCCAATCCCAAACAAGGTGTTTTTTACTATACCAATGCTTGATATGTTAGAGAGATATTTGTTGTAATCAAGCTTCTTCTTTTTTCCTTATGATTGTATAGGGGTTGTTTTGCATTTTGGAGTTTCTTTCGAAGGATAGTGTAATAAGCCTAACTGGCTCTATACTAGAAAAACGCCTGCAAAGGTTTTGATTTTCTAGAAATCGATGCCTTATTGTTTGTTGTGATAGATATCATTAATGTTTGATACTTGTTTGCTTACTAGAATTATAGAAAGAGCTTATGATAAGAAAATACACCCCATATGCAAGCAACTAGTAATTAATGTTTGAAAAGATAAATACAATCAGCTCTCCAATAATTTAATTAATAAGCTCATTTGTTCCAGTTTAATAGTGATTGCACATTACAAGGAAATTAGATTATTCAAATTAAAATACCATTATATGGAAGTCTAGTTGTAGTCATAAACCTTAGCGCCTTCCAATCTCTGATCCCGAATGCAAGTTTGGTCTAATGGAGTCGTGGCACTACTGTATAGCCGAATGTTGTTATGAATCCCCAAGCAAAGTTTGTGGCTATGTGAATAGTGGATAACGATGCCCACGTCTAGCACCAATACTCTCCATAGCCTGCGCTTTACCTTTCCAACTGCTCTGAGATACACATTGTCTCTAATCTGGAAGTGTTCACATCTATGCTATCATACGCACCCAGAGAAGACATTACATGCAGCTACCTCTAAAGTTGTCCATGCCACTCCCAGTCAGTCGTGTGTGTGGCCATAGAGGCACCCCAAACAACCTATTCAGCCACCCAATATGTATGTGAGCTGGTGGTGGTAGCACAACTCATATCTAAAGACGTGCAGACCAGAAGGTTACCGTGCACGAAATGGACATTCCTTCCCACATGTCAGTCATAGAGTCTAGTCAACCCCGTCACCTAATATGCAGATGTGTAATACAACCCGTAGTAATGTCTCGACAATCAATGTGGAGGTTATTACAAATCCAGATAAAAGTTCATGTCACCACCATTAAACTTGAACAAATATAATCAAAGTTTGGAACGATTCTTAGCTCCTTGCTTACTAAGTTTGATTAAAAACAATACTAGTATAATAACATTTATCATTGTACTTACACATTAAAAACCCATGTGAAATTTGAATGATCCCACCATTAATGAGATGTTGGGGCTATGTCCTCAAGAAAATATAACCAATCACGAAGTAACTAGAAAATTGTTTTCTCTTTTGTTCATAAATTTCATGGTCCTTTTCCCAAGGAGAGCCTTTTGCTTATATAACCTCGATATGAGGGAGAACACTAAAAACTAAGCAATGTGGGATAAAGTGTTCTCACTTAAGTCACTTAAGTTACTTTTTAATATAAAGTGACTTTATAAACTCACTTTATAAAATAAAGTGATTCCACTATGGAAAAAGGGTCCAAATATTTAAATGTCTCCCAACTATATCTTGTGACAGGCTGGCATCCTCCAGAAGAAGCCATTAGCCTGCCCGGATGGGAAGATAGACTAATTAGGTGACATAAAGGCCTAATGCAGAGAAGGGGACATTACAGTCCTCCCTTGCCGGGATTGCTTGCCCTCAAGCAATCTCAACACAGGATGCTGCAAAATAGACTCACCCTCCCATGTGGCGTCCTCAATAGGTAATTCCTTCCAGTGAATCAAATATTCTCTGATAGCTATGTTATGTAGTTTCCTTTCTCTAACCTTAATCATCTTTGTTGGAACCAAGACCAGTTTACCTTCCTCATCAAGCATGGGTAATCCAACTGAATGGACTATCTGCTGCCCAATCGCGTTCTTAAGGTAAGACATGTGAAATACATTATGAATCCTACTGTCTGAGAGTAGCTCGAGCTCGTAAGCCACCTCACCAACCCTCCTAAAAATGTAATAGGGACCATAGAATTGGGGCTTGAGCTTTTATGACCCATTATTCTTCAGAGAACTCTACATGTACAGCTGAAGACGAAGGTAAACCATATCCCTAGACTCAAAACTTTGTTTTTTCCGATGTCAGTCAGCATACATCTTCTACTAATTCTGAGCCCTCTGAATTCTCCTTGAGAGACCTAAGAATATCCTGATGATCCTGTAACCAGTCTCTCACAATCGGTGCCCTATTGTCCTATAGAGCCAAGTCTATAAATGATAGTGGCTCACTACCATAGAGAGTATGAAATGGTGATATACCAATGGTCATGTGATAGGTGGAGTTGTAGAAAAAATCCCCCAAATATAAATATCTAACCCATGCCCTCTCTTGTCCCGCTACATAATTCTGAAGATAACCTTCCATCCATTTATTCACAATCTTTGTCTGGCCATCTGTCTGTGGGTGGTAACTGGTGTTGGGAGTCAACTTGGTGTCTTCCAATCTAAACAACTCCTACCAAAAGGTGCTAAGTAACTTACTACCTCTAACACTCACAATGGTATTAGGGAGACCATGCAGCCTAAAAACCTCTCAGAAGAATATTTCAGCTACCTGCGAAGCTGACCAGTCTGTTGCGATAGCGAGGAAATGAGCAAACTTAGTAAGTCTTTCCACCATCACAAATATGCTATCCTTTCCCTGTACTCTCAGAAAACCAGTAATAAAATCCATCAAAATACCCTCCCACCTCTGAGTTGGAATGGGAAGGGGCTACAATAAGCTGAATGGATGCTCGTGCTCAGACTTGTTCTGCTAACAAGTTTGGCACTCTCTAACATGCTGAAGGATATCATCCTTAAGGCCCTTCCATGAGAACCTCTCTCAGACCTACCTATAAGTTTTGAAAAACCCTGGATGTCCCTTTCTGGGTGCATCATGAACAACCTTAATTACCTTAGCCTTAAGCTTAGAATTTGGCACTAGGTAGATCCTATCCTTATAGAAGATAATATCATCAATTACCTTGTACCTTTTATCTTGGAGATGACCATCCAAAATATGACAAGCTTGAGTATTTTTATAATACTCAACCAACAAATGAGATTTCCAATCTACGAAGATCTCTGATAAAGCACAACAAGCCGCTATTGGGGGTCTCCTGGAAAGTGCATCAGCCATAATATTATTTTTACCTTTGACATACTCAATGTCAAAATTATATGCCTGGATTTTACTGACCCACTTTTTCTCTCTTTCATTCAACTCTTTTTGTTCCAAGAAGTAACGTAGGCTATTGTGGTCTGTTCTAACTGTAAACTTGCCACCCACTAGATATTGTCTGAATTTAGCCAGAGTGTACATAATGGTAAGCATCTCCTTGTCATAAGTAGAATACAACCTCTCATTATCCTTAAGCTTCCTGCTCTTGAATGTTATGGGATGTATGTCCTGCATCAATACTGCATCAATCCCATTCCCTGAAGCATCGCATTCTAGAATAAATGGATGAGAGAAGTTCGAAAGTGCTAGAACCAGGAAAGTACTCATGATTGTCTTAAGTATATCAAAGACTGTTAGGATTGGATAATACTGAGAGGGGGGGTGAATCAATATTATAATAGTTAATTAAATTCTTTAACCACTTGAACATTAACCATACAATTGCAGTAAAGGAAAGAACATAAACAAATAACACATAACTCATAACACCATGATTTGTTTACGAGGAAACCTTGGCCAAGGGAAAACCCCGGTGGGGATGATACCCACAAGCATGCACTAAAGTATAATGTCCCTGTTAGGAGCTAAATATTACATAGTACATTTCCTTGTTAAAGGAATAACAACCCTGTTAAAGGTTCACAACACCCTGTTAGGGCCCAATGAGCTTACAACTCTTACAAAGTAGTCCATTTAAAAAAAAAAGGTTCTCTGTCATGAACAAATCAAGCATCAAGAATTCTTAGATAGTTCCTTTATAGATCTTCTGTCATTCTTTGCTCTGCCATTCGCATATCTGCTCTGCTAATCAACCAATCCTTCAACACTTTAATCACTCAATCACTCTTACATATCTTTCTCAAAAAGATATTACATATATACCAAGTCGGCTCCCAATACGAATATTACAAACATTGTCAATTTGACCTTCATTACATAATATAATTAATATAGTAAACATTAAATGTATAGTCAGTGCTCTTGCATAGTCAAAGTGTAGACTACCAACAACAAAAATATGTCTTCGATTTCCTGGGTTCCAAGTCTTGCTCCTTTATTCTTTGCTGCTGTCCAACTACTCTGTATCGATGTTCTTTGTTGTCAGTCAATCTTCAAATCCTCATAACTCTCCATATAGTTATCCAAAACCAAATCGATCTTAGGTGTATGCCAGAAATACTCCATACTGTCTTCCACTAAGCTCGCATACCTTAATTTGTCGATCTCTATCTTCGACATCCAAAACAATACTGTATCTTTGTTTCTGTACTTAGTTGATTTTGGACATACCAAAACTTAACTTCAAAATAATCGATCTCAAACTCAGATGTGTTGCCATAAATGAAAACCAAAAAGTGTATCACATTTCCTAATTTGATCACTTGCCAACAATCTCTCCCTTTGGCATTGATGGCAACACTTAACAACAAAAAAATACTAAGTGTTCCAACAAAACAAAACTGTCTCCTCTTCTTCTCTTTGTCTTTTTTTTTAAAATTTTCTTATATATATATATATATATATATATATATAGTTCTCTCTTCTCTTCACTCCATTTGACAATAATGACAAAGGTGCATACAAATAAGTATCACTTCTTGCTCACCAGTTTTAGAATGTCTTGGAAGGAATCTTACAAAATCTTCACTTCAACGCTCCATGTCTTAAAAAAAATCTGACTTATATGAATCAATCCATTCAATGCAAAAGATGTAGTTTTAGCATTCTTCAAATCAGTGGGTAAGCCATTTGCCAATGAATCTGTGATCTTCTCTAAGTCTGGTGAATGTGCCTCAAGAATAGATAGCTTTGGAGTTATAAAGTTCCTTAGAAAATTGAATCTATTCAGTACTCTCTCCTTCTCATTCTCCAATACACTGATCTTAGCTAATATCCTTGTCACTTCAGTGTCTATCTTTGTAGTGGTTTGTGAAGATGTTTCACATCCATCCATCAAACTGTTCAAGGTTGCCCTTTCCCTAGCAATAATGTCTTCAACATCTTGAATGTGTCTAATAGGATTCATACTATAACCAAATAATTTTCTCCCATGTACAATACAGTTCTTTGCATTTTTCAAACAAGTTTTCACAATACCTAATTCCCATGAGATGGACTTACATACTTCTGCCAACTTTTTCTCTGCATATGTCTTCTCAGGTTTCTCCTCTGCACTCTTCAGCAAATTTTCAAAATGGCCATCAAAATCATCAAGTGTGACTTTCAAGTGCTTAATATCATCTTTGTTCTAAAAAACTATAGGTACTGGAAGCAATTTGTTCACAGTATCAAAAGCTCTTGAAATCACTTTTGTCTTCTTGTCTCCTTTCTGTGTTGATCTCTCCTTAAATTTGTTCAAAGCTGTGAAAGCCAGTTTCACCAGTTCATCTTCATCCATGCTATCAACATTAACATTACTACTTGCCAAAAATGAACTAGAAGGAATAGTTACCTTTTCCTTTTCATCTTCCTTATTTTCCTCTTCCTTTTGTTCATCTTCCTTCTTAGGTTCATCTATAATAAAATTGTCTATGGTTTTGGAAAAAGGGTCCTCATCTTGTGAGGGGTCTAGTGTTACTGCCACACCAGAAACATAGAAATCTGCAGTTGTATCATCTTTACTTTTCTCATCACGAGTCTCTATTTTATTTGAACTGTCATCCATTCCCAATTGTGCAGGTAAAGTTGTCTTAGGAGGTGGAGGCTTGTCAAAATTAGTTTTCAACAATATCTTCTCAAGTGCCTTATGAGTTTCCTCAGTCACTTCATCATATTTCCTTGCCATTATCTTCAGTAATCTGATCTTTGTTCTCAATAGGGGTTTCAATTCTTTGATTATATTATCTCTTTCTTGTATGGATAACACAGGCATCATGTCATCAATCTCCTTGTTCCTGATATGATCATCTTCAATTTGTGCCAAATGCTTTCTATTTTCCAATTTTGTGTACAAAACTGAGGGTATGCTTCCTTCAACTTCCAAAAGTGTCTTCTTGAAACTAAGCATGTGTTCTATCACAATGTCTTCAATTTTCATTTTATCTACTTCTTCATATTCATCATAATATTTATCAATAGAGACCAATTTTCCTTGTTCAATTTCTCTTTTCTCCAGCATCTTTATATCAGGTTTCCATGCTTTACTCTTTTCAGTTCTCTTCTCTTCTTCTTCAGTTGTGCTCTTTTCTTTTTTCTGCATACTAGATCTAGTTACTCTAGGAGTTACTTCCTTTGTTTTCTCAGTCTATGGTTGTGATGGAGGTGTAGTGTCAACCATAATTACTTTAGGGGTG
>MU223483.1:25285-53709 GCA_018584345.1 Thuja plicata
CATTGAGATTAAGAGGCAAAAGTCTTAATCAAGGGTGGAGAAAAATGGAAGCTTGATCCTTGTGCACAAATATCCTCCAATAGGAAAATAAGAGTTGACTTTTGTGTCTCACATAAGACAAAAAGTACTTTTTTTCCTTTTTATAAAATAAGAATAATACTTTATTTGTGCAACATAGGATAAGAAGAAAAGTGGGGATTTTTATTTAAATAAAAGAGGAGGAAATTCCTTTTAATTAAATAAAGGCTTAGGATAAAGTGATTTTATTATTTAATTAAAAGAGATTTTTTAATTAATTAAAAGAGAGCATGTTCTCTTAATTAAATAATATTTTTATTTTTATTTTTTCTCTTTTAAATTAAATAAGGCTCAAACCTTAGGAAATATTGAATTGATTATGATTTGATCAAGGAAATTGATATAACTGATATTATTGATATTTGAAAATATTGATTCAGGGATTTGATAAATTGAGAAATGGGGCCCAAAGTCTAGGTGACCATTTTAGGGTGCATACAAGTGGCACCTATATCCAGTAGGAAAACAAATTTTTGTCCTCTAACCACTCCCTTCAAACGGAAAGGGTGATATGTGGAAATCCTTGAAAGGGATGCTAAAGTAACAGGGGGATGCTCATGGGGGGCTTTCCTCTTCCTTTCTTATGTCTATTTCTCTTCCTAAGCCTCCTCATCGATGTCCCCATGATATTCACACTCACCATTGAAAGCCACCTCAATGTAATGTATCTTACCTTTCCCAATGCACCTGTGGTCTGGAGTCCAAGGCTCGTTACACGTGAAGCATCATTTCCTCCTCAACTCATTCCTGGTCTCAAAATCCAACCTAGGGGCATACTTTTATCCTATTTTTTTCCTTTTGGAAATAAGAGGATCCCTTAAATGTTTTCTTAGGTGGCTGCAATATGGAAGAAGGTGAATTCAAGTCATGTGCTAATTTAATAGCATCATCCAAGGTGTTTGGCTTGAGAACTCTAACCAAACCTCTGAATCTATCTTGTAGGCCCTCATAAACAACATCACTTTCATTTTATCATACATATCTGGAACCATGATGGAAATCCTCTAAAACTCATCAATATAGTGGTCCAAATATCCACTCTGTCTCAGCTAGGCTAACTCCCTGTAATAAATTTCTGTCTTTCTTGTCAAAATGGGTAATCAGATTCATGCTAAAGGTGTCATAAGAAGTAATAAACCCATGATCCTGGGTGACAAGACCATGATTCCACTAGTCATATGATGCTCCCTCTAAATACACTATGGAAAAATTAATAGCCTCTATTTCTGACATGGGTTTGAGGGTCAGGAAGGTGTCTAGCTTGTGAATCCAATCTCTCACGGATGTCTTACCACTGTCATCAAATGTAGGAAGAGTAAATTTATTCATTGCATGTTTTAAATCCATGTTCTGACCTTTGGGTCTCCTATCTTGCTGGGTTCTGGAAAATTCTCTCTTCTGAACCATGTACTAGGGAAAGGGCAAATTAGCTTTGACATTATCTGGTAACATATCTCACTCGTCATGCATGGTCATCACATTCTTTGGAAGAATGTCTGTTTCGTCAGGTGGTGCTACTTCTTCTGCTGCATTATTCTCCTCAAAGTTAGCCATAAGGGGCCTATTAGAAATATGAGTGGGGGCCCTAGCTTCCCTAGGTGATCCTGCTACACTACCTCCACCACTGTGATGGCTCTGGGGTTTCCTCGATGCTACTGTCAATTGTTGGATAACCCCTATAAGCTGTTGTAATACATCAACATTATGATCATGTTTGTCTCGTATGGTCCTCAATGTTTCCCTGGCCTCTCTATCTGTCTCCCCATCCATACCAGTACCTCATGCATCCTGTTCAAAAATAATTTCCTCGTCTTCCTCTGTATGACTATTTTCTATGTCAACCTGTATGGAAGGGTCTGTATGTTCATGTTCATCTCTCTAATGTCTAAAGCTGTGTGATCTATGTGTGCTATGCATACTTGCTCAACATTGCTACTATTGAGCTGACTAAAAATCTAAAATTAACCCACTTGGATGGCAAGAACAAAGGCTCTGATACCACTGTAATAAGCCTAATTGGCTCTATACTAAAAAATTCCTGCAAAGGTTCTAATTTCTGGAAATTGATGCCTTATTGTTTGTTGTGATAGATATCCAAAATGTTTGATACTTGTTTGCTTACTAGGATTATAGAAAGATCTTATGATAAGAAAATACACCCCATATGCATGCATCTAGTAATTAACATTTGAAAAGATAAATACAATCAACTCTCCAACAATTTAATTAATAAGCTTATTTGTTCCAGTTTAATAGTGATTGCAAACTACAAGGAAATTAGATTATTCAAATTAATATATGGAAGTATGGTTGCAATTATACCCCTCAGCGCCTTCCAATCTCTGATCCCGAATGCAAGTTTTTTCCAATGGAGTCATGGCACTACTGGTATAGCCGAATGTTGTTATGACTCCCCAAGCGAAGATTGTGGCTATGCGAATAGTGGATAACAATGTCCACATCCAACACCAATACTCCCCATAGCCCACGCTTTACCTTTCCAACTACTATGAGATACACATTATCTCTAATTTGGAGGCGTTCACATCTATGCTACCATATGTGCCCAAAGAAGACATCACATACAACTACCTCTAAATTTGTCCACGCCACTCCCAGGCAGTCGTGTACATGGCCACAGAAGCACCCCAAAAAACCTATTCAACTGCCCAATATGTATGTAAACTGGTGGTGGTAGCACATGTGTGCTATCTGAAGACGTGTAGACCAAAAGGCATATGCAGCCACACCTAGATGTGAGACTCGTTACCATGTGCAGAATGGATAGTCCTTCCCACATGTCAGCCGTAGAGTCTAGTCAACCTCGTTACCCAATATGCAGATGTGTAATATGGCCCGTAGTAATGTCTCGACAATCAATGTGGAGATTATTTCAAATCTCGATAACAGTTCATGTCACCAACATTAAAATTGAATGGATATAAACAGTCTGGAATCATTCTTAGCTCCTTACTTGCTAAGTTTGATAAAAAATAATACTGATATAATAACATTTCTCATTGTACTTACACATTAAAAACCCATGTGAAATCTGAATGATCCCACCATTAATGAGATGTTGGGGCTACGTCCAACTTCCCAAAGTTTTCTCAAGGGGCTACGTCCTCAAGAAAATATAACCAGTCATGAAGTAACCAAAAAATTATTTTCTCTTTTGTTTATAAATTTCATGGTCCTTTTCCCAAGGAGAGCCTTTTTCTTATATAACCTCGTTAGGAGGGAAAACACCGAAGACAAAGCAATGTGGGATAAAGTGCTCTCACTTAAGTCACTTAAGTTACTTTTTAATATAAAATGACTTTATAAACCTACTTTATAAAATAAAGTGATTCCACTATGGAAAAAGGGTCCAAATATTTAAATGTCGCCCAACTATAGCCTGTGACTAGATGACATCCTCCAGAAGAAGCCATTAGTCTACCCAGATGGGAAGATAGTCTAATCAGACACCACAAAGACCTAATATAGAGAAGGGGACATTACATATAGCATTGATTGCATGTAGAGGTCATTTAACGACTTGACTCTAGACTATGTTGTGAATATTAGTCCTTGCCTCTCTATTTTACGAATGCTGATTGTTGCTTTTTATAGAGTCAACCCCTAGGATTTGTGTGTGGTTATTCCTCATGCCATTGTGAGTGGTATTTATCTTCGACTACCCAATGATACATGAAGTATTGGTATAATCTTGGGGTCTTCTTGATTCCATGGTAGCTCGGTGTAACTTTTTATTCTCACTACTACGTACATTGGTACATCAAGTGATTTTGAACCAAGATCCTAAACAATGTCTACTAGCTCACCAAGAGCTCCATTTGCAAGCCTTTCTTGTGATGATATGTTTGTTGTGAGCATGATCTATTAACCTTTGCAAAAAAGTACTTGTTTCTTGAGTTGTTCATCATCATAGGCATATTCTATGTTATTCCTAGTTCTTATCGCTATACTTAGTGCAATTGGACAATTTAGTAGTTTCAACATTCTTCTATTGTATAGCTTTACTAAATCATTGGTAGAAAATAGGTGTGTTGACCTATCAAATTCTTCTCTTTTATTTGATGTAACGTGTTTGGTAGTGCTCAACCATGTCTAGCAAGCATAGATCATCTAGCAAAGATCGAAACATTGTGTTGTTTCTACATCATGCATCGCGAGGGTTCCAAGCGCTAACATATATGTAAAATAATGTTTGTGCTCTTTCAAGCTTTTTCATTCTTCCAATCAACTTTATCCATATCTAGGGCATTATGAAGCCAAATAAATCCATGCACATGTGTATTACCTTTGTGTTGTCACTCATATCTATACAAATAGTATTTTGCACCAAGGAATTTTTCTATCACTTATTCATGAAAGATTGTGAACCTTTGATGCAAGTATAATGTTGTGGTGAGGGGGTTGTTGATTATGTTTTCCAAGCAATGTCTATTTGATTGCATTTTGACAGGCATGCCTCTTGTGATCAGTCATAGATCTAGCCACTTCATATACATCGCACTTGGTGGCAAATAGGGGCAATGAGTTGTAAAATTATTCCTTTTCATCTAATGTAACTTGTTTTTTTGTGTGTCATCAACAATTGCCAATTTTATTGTCTTGGTTCTACATTATGTATGTTTTTTAACAATTGACAAAGTTGTGCCAACATCCACAAATGTTAGGTTATAAATCTTCTACTAAATCACATTGTATTTTTTTTGGAAATAGTGGTCTCTAAGGTTCGAAAAGTAGGGTTGAGATGACAATGTCTTTGCCCCCAAAAGAGTTAGAAAAATGTCAACCAAAATTACTATTTGAATATATATGTATGTATTATATATGGTCAAGAAGACAATGCATGTAGCCTAAGGTCTAAAATGTGTCAATTACTAAAGAAAGCTTTGTAAAAAAATTAGAATAAAATAAAATTGCAGTAAAGAAATATTAATAAACTTAAATGTTATTAAAAAAGAAACAAAAATTATAATAAACATATATTAATTATTAATTGGTACTTGTATTAAATTTATAAAAAAAAGGTGTACAACTGTTTTCATGAAGAGGAACTTTGTTTTTCAATTGAATAACTAAATTAAAATTAAGGATTTTGGATTTAAGTAGCTTTCCTATTCAATTAAACACATAAGATACTAAAAAATTATTTTGTTAATTTATCTAGTATATAATTTACTATAAAAGACCTCCTACAATACAAAATGAAATCAATTTAATCATATAACATTTTTATAAGTAAAAACACAAATTAATATCTGTGTGAATAGTGCTCTACAATTTTTTTGTGCACTAGAGATTTTTTTGAATTTTAAATGGTTGTCTTCTCTAGGGGGAGCCTCCCCCACCTGTTCAGGGACCCTCCTCCAAATTTTTCTTCCGGTGAACTGTTGTTTGAGCCTGTCTAGGTTTCTGCGGCAATTACTTTAGATTCCCTTCCAAATCCCCCCCTCCCAAGGCTATCTAGAAAGGTGTGCTTGTGGGGACCCCTTTGGGTAGTCTTGAATCCACTTTTGATGTTTTTGACCTAACAGAGGAAGGAACTAAAATTACCCTCCCAGACTTTGTTGTGGATAGAACCATGGTCGATTTGAATCTGGCTATTGTGGGAATATTCTTTAATTTTCAACCCACCATTAACATGGTAAGGAAGTGGGTGGGAACCCAATGGAAACTCAAAGGAAGTGTTGTTATCTAAGTGATTCCAAGAGGTTTGTTCCTATTCAAATTCATTGCCTTGGGGGATTTTTCTTTTGTCTTGTCTGGTTTGTGGTTGTATGGGAAATATTTTCTCACTCTTGCTAAGTTGACACCAGACTTCGATCCTTCAGTTGAGTTCAGTAGGATGGCATCAGTCTAGGTTTATTTATCTATCCTCCTCCTTGATTTTTAGGATGAATAGGTCTTCAAGTGGATAGGGAACTCTTTCGACCACTATATCTTGGTAGATATGGTTACTCTTTCAAAATCACGTCTGGTTTTTGCTCATTTTTGTGTCAATGTTTTGATCAACAAAACCCTACCCAACTTTGTTGTCCTCAAATCCAAACTTGGACACTAGACTCAAGCCATTGTCTATGAGAATGCCTCTCTCTACCAACTTGTAACTCCAAAGGCCACACGATGGTGAACTGCAAGGCTCCCCATAAGAAGGAGCTCAAGCTAAAGAACGTAGCCTCTGGGGAAGCTAAAGTTGTGGCGAAGGATAGCCAAACCCCTATGTGGGATTCAACCCCTTGCTTTCCCCCCACCACTTTGACGACTGGAGCCTCGGATCCCTCTAAGATCAAAGATGGAGAAATACTATCTAGTACTGCTACCTTGGATGAAGAGATTTTGTGCCCACAACTGGAGCTGGCCCTGAGTGCAATTGCTATTTTAGGTCATCAACCCTTGGATCCCTTGACCCCTTCTTCGGGTTCCCTTATGGTTTATCAGCTACTTCATTTTTTATGAGCCCCCTACCTGGTGGGCTCTCCCCGATTGCATTTCCTAACCCTGTCCTCACACCTATGGTGCTGGGCATGTCAACCGATGAGGAGGTGGATTGGAAAAATCAGCAATGAAAAACCAATAAAAAGAAGATAGATGTTGGTGTTGAGGAAAATGTGGGAAGACCTTCTGAAAGGGCTAGAAGATAGAAAACTATTGCTAAGGAGATTTTTGCAGGAAGGTAGCTCACCCTCGACCTAAGCCAAAAAGGTAAGAAATGATTTTTCTTTCCTAGAATATTAGGGACCTTAACAACCCTTAGAAACATTTTTCTATTAGGAAATATGTCACTGAATACAGGGTGGACATTCTATTACTGCAAGAGGTCAAGATGACTTATGCAAATTTTGAGATTTTGGTTGGGAGTTTATGGTCGGGGGCCCTTTTTTACTACTATGAGGTAACAAGGGCTTTGGGGGGCATTGCCACCCTATGTAATTCCTTACATGTTTCAGGGGATGCCCTTAGTTTCTCCTAGCACTACTTTGTGGTTAATTTAACTACTTTAGTTGAACAATGTCATTGCTTTAATGATTATGCCCCTAACACCCACCCTGGGAGGAAAGCGGTGTGGGATGAACTATCCTCCTCTTTCCTCACCCTTAAGGATTCCAAAATCTTGGTGGCTAGCAATTTCAACTCACCCTTGTTCCCCTCTGAAAAATCTTTGTGGGTTGATGGACTACACTAACAGCATGGGAGATTTTTTGTACCTTTGTCAGTATCAATGAATTCTATGATATGGAAATGGCTAGTAACCCCTTCACTTGGACCAATAATAGAAAGGGATCTCACCTCATTCAAGTGTGTCTTGACCATTTATTGGTCTACTCCTCCTGGGACCTGAGACTTGCTTCCTCTTTGACTATGTTGCCTAGGACAACCTCGGACCACAACCCACTCTTGCTCAAATGGGTGGAAAATCAACGCCCCACCCTGCCCCCTTCAGATATGAGATCATGTGGGCATCCCACCCCAATTTCCATATGAAGGTCAAGCAGTGGTGGTCCACCCCAGTAAGGGGTTCTGCTATGTTCCGGTTGTCTAAAAAACTTGAGATCATCATAAATGTTGTCAAAGGTTGGAGCAAAACCAACTTTGCAGACATCTTCCAAACCAAGAAGGATCTTTCTGGAAAGCTCGAGGTCCTCCAACAATGGATGGATTCTAGTGATCTCTCCTTGGACCTGTTGGTTTCTTTTTATGTTGTGATGAAAACAACAATAACCTCTTCCCTTTATGATTTTTTTATAGAGGAGCCACCTCCAAATATTTGTTCATGCAAGAAAAGGACCAACTAAAAAGCACTCTCTTAATACTTCTACTCTTTAGGTCTTGCTACACCAAGGGGGGATACCCTGTAATACCTATTGATATATCTAATCTGGTACTATCAAGCAGTAATCTCACAATGACTCAACATAACTAGGAGATACTAGATAATTGGCTAATTACCCATTGAACATCAACCATGAAATGGAGCATGAGATAGAAATTTGTAACAAACTTATACAAATGTAGACTTAATGGATTTTAAATGTTTGTTTATAGGAAAACACAACCAATGTGCAACTAGATATGCAATAAAATAAAACTTATCAGCTTTAGATCAGTGCTTTATCCATTGGGCTATATTCTGACTCTGATATAGTATACTGAAATTAATGTTCACCAAAGATTTCAAATCATAATACTACTATCCAAACCCCTACTACTAATATAATCCTAGCATATGTTAGATGAACCTATGCATTAATTAGAGCCTAATTTAATCTGATCCTAGATCATAACTCTCAAATAAGTACATAAACACAGAGAAGACTATGCTAATGAATCATAAAATCTTATTTAGTATACAATTTTTTTTTGAGATAACCTCTTCAATAACCTGCAAAAGATCTCTCAGCTTTCTTTCTGACTTCTTACACTATCTAGTACAAATTATACTATCTTTCCCTCCTTGAATGAAAACTTTACAAATTATTTACAATACAAATTTTCTAGCCCTTTCCAATGATCTTGGAAATCCTTTTATAGGTTAGGATTTCAACAAGCTTCAGATCATTTGGAATAAGGAGAAAATCAATGACTCACTAAAAAGACAAAATAGCTAATGGAGTGATAACCACTCATGTTACAAAAGATATTTGACAAATTTTGTCTCTTGACCGCTTGGTATTTGCAACTGCTTCAAATTTGTTCGACATGAGCCATCTGGAGTCTGTTGTGCTTGATATTGGTGATGTAGGATCTTCACTTTACATGTATCATCTAATCTGTTAGGCCTCATCATCCACTTTCATGTCATCACCTTCTCCTGGATCAACTATTGTGTACTTTTCCTTCCAAGAGGTATACACCTCATCACTCGGCTAGTTGAAACTAAGGACCTCATCCTTTCTGTTGTTAATCTCCCTCCAAGTGACATTTGCCTTTTCAATTTATTTTGACCAAAATGCAAAAAATGCTCTGGCCTTACCAACTATCTCGATGATTTGAACAAAAAGCAATGTACTTTCCAGGGTAATTATGCTATTGGTTCTAACTGCCAATGCTTCATTCATCTACCGATGCCACAATGCTTCATCTTTTATATCTCCATTTTTCTTGAAAAGATTTGGAAACATTTCATACTGGTCCTTTGAATTTTCCTTTTTTAAGGCCATTACCTTTCTTATGATGATGCTCCTTCTTATGTCCATGTCCATGAGAAATTTGACACATTTATGAGTGCCAGTTACGACAATGTCAACATTATTCTATTTTTTTTCAAGTGGTGTGGAAGAATTTCAATTCTCCTCATTTTCATTTCCATCTACTCACCATTTGATCCAAATTATCTTTATCTGCATTGTATTCATTTAGCATGCTGACAATTTTCTTCCCTTGTGAATAAATTATAGTGGGAACTAATCCATCGGTACAATGCATGAGGGTGTTGTGTATTTTGTCTGCATACTTTTGTTTCACCCATGCCCATGCTTCTCTAAAAGTTGCAGACTATTCAACCCATTCCTTCCTTGACTTCGCCAGTTGTGTTCTTTTAGCAATCAATCTTGCTTTTTCTTACTCCAACTCCTCTAGTGTGGTTGGGTTTGATGGTGGAGGGGAAGGAGGATAAGCGATGATTGGGCTTGATGATGATGGTTGATGAGGATCTTGTGTGATCATCCTCTAAGGAACAAACTGAAGTGTTTGTCTTAATTCAAGGAATGCAATTCTATTATCCTTTTCAATGGATTCGATCTTCTCATCATTATAAGCCTTCATGAAAATTTCATACTTTTCTGTTAGTCTTTTAAATGCCTCTTCTTGTTTCTCATCCACCTTTAAACTCAATTTTGCAATTTGAAAAGTAAGGTTAGCTGCGTCCACACTTGACGTATCTGATACTCTTCTTACAATAAGGCTACCTGCCTATTCAGCCTGATTATCTTCATCAGATATCTTATGGCTTTTCCTTTTCATGTGCCACATGAAAAGGGATGCATGATCTTTACTAAATCTTACTCCCTTGGATTCTTGTCTTGCCTTTGTCTCATTAGCATGGACAATCTTTGATTCCTTTCTCACAGCATCAAAGACAATAGCATCTGCAATATCCCACTCTAGAAGTATCAATACTCCTTCCTTCCTGATTAGTGCCCTTCCTTCCTCAGGAGTTATCATTTCAAACTTAGATATCATTTCTTGTTTGACTTCATTTTCAATATCTTCCTTACTCCTTGTTGGTTGCTCATTATGTTTTTGTTGGCACTTTTCTTTAAATACATTTATGTGGGTTCTCCATAAAAATTGTAAGAATGCCCCGGCCTTGACAAAATTGTCATAAAAAAGGAATTCATTGCTGGCATGTTGAGTCAAGGGGTCAAATTCCTTTCTAGCATATTCTGCAACAGTCAAATCTAGTGAAGCATTCTTTGGAACTTCAGGCACCCCTTCTTGTAGTTTTTGTGCTGTGACAAATATTTGTCCAGTATATCCCATTTGTAGAAACTATTCTACTATTGCTTGCTCATCAATACAGAGTGGGGATTGGGAAGGAGAATATACATTTTCCTGTTGTTATTGTTTTTCTCCTTCTATTCTTTGCCTTTTGGGGGATGAAAATGATTTAGTATGTGGGTCTAATGGTCTCTTCCCCTTTGGATCCAGGGTCTTCTTGGCTTGTAGCAAGACTGTACTATACCCTCTTCTTTGCTAAACCATATATTTCCCTGGGGGAATATTTCTGATAGGATCTATCCTGCTCATCATTGCCTTAGACCTTTCTAGCTCTGTTTGTAAAATGTTGGCCCTTTTCTAATTTAGTGCC
Source organism: Thuja plicata (assembly GCA_018584345.1). Lineage (NCBI taxonomy): Eukaryota > Viridiplantae > Streptophyta > Pinopsida > Cupressales > Cupressaceae > Thuja > Thuja plicata. Next base: position 36,186 of record MU223483.1, read on the forward strand.
TGCATGATATCCTCAAACATCTCCATTAAAGATTCTATCTTTTTAGTCGAAAGCTTAAAATCCTTTAATGAGTCATAAAACTTATCAAAATGTTGAACAAAATCAAGGCTCTTCTTGTATGCCAACCATTTTTCCCTTTTTATCTCCTTCTCTATCCGATCAAACTCATTTCTGATTATGTCCTCGGGGAAATTGAATTGGTTCAACACCAGGCACTTTGTTTTTTCTTTGAACATATCTTTAATAAAAGCTCCAGGATCAACACATCTTGATACTGTAGTACTCAAATGGTAAGGGGCCATATATGTATCTAGGTGTTTCCACCCTCCCTTTGTGATAATAAACTGATGGGCTACTATGATTGTAGGAAAAATAGTTCATTTTCCTCTTCCTATCAATGCTTCCTCCTGCAGACCACTAATCTGTCTTATTATTTCTGCCAATCCTAACTTGACAGGTACTCTATAGGGTAATATATAAGGGATTCCCCTGAAACCATAAACTCTTAAAACTGTTGACACTGGGTATAGAATAACATCTCCCCAATTATGCACTATTTTCAATTCCTGATTATATTCTTTAGGTCTCAATAATTGCAAAAGTGTCAAAGACATTCTGGGATCATCATTTAACAACAATGCCCTAATCCTAGAAGCAGAACATGTATCAAAATTTATGTATCTTGCCTCCTTGTTGTCCCATGACATGTCTACATTCCATAGCTATATGGGCACATCCTCATCATCTTTGACCTTTGTCAATTCCATCTCTTTTTCAAAATAATCTGCCCCTTTGTATAGAAACATGTGCATCAACAGGGAATACCATGTGAAGTGTCTAGTCACCTTGCTGTTCTGGATACCTATCAATCCTTCATGTATCAAGTCTGTAAGATATGGGGCAAAATAAAAAATTATGGCCAAATGGGGGTGCAAAATTTGTACCATCATGAACATATAATGGATGTGCATTTCCTTCTCTTCATCATCCCCATAGATCTGACATAAAGCCATGTATACTATTATGGCCTTTGGGATGAAATAGTCTAATTTGAAAGGTTCCTTGGTTCTTGGCCCTACCATGATCAAATCTCCGATTTTGTTGAAATATTATTTTAACAGTCCATTTCTCAGATAATCCTTTTGTGCTTGAATCACTCCTATGAATTCTTTGAAATCTATTTTATCCATTTGGGTATCCTCTTCACTCAACTTGAATATTTCCTAATTTTTTCTATAGTTATGTTGACCACAACCTGCCCATTCTTATCCCTGACTACCCTAGATATCTTGTCATACTTGTCTGTTATTTGCATAAGCATATCAATATCCATGAAAACCCCAGGCACTACTAACTTTCCCTCATCAAATTGCCATACATTACTATTAGGAGAAAAAGCATTTCTCTGGCCGAAAATTACTTTGAGTAAAGCCAAACTAGTTATTCCTATATTTGCATCCATAGCCCATTGTCCCAGATTATACAAACCCTCACCAATTTTCAAATGTGGACTCTTAGGGAGCAGTTCTTTGATTTTTGTCGACCTAGTTAATTGCTACAGTAGGTCATCACATACATTTCTATCTGGATAATTTACGTGTCCCTTGAACTCTCTCCTAGGTGACATCTTGAATTTAAGGTCTTTATAATCTAATGATTTAACAATTTTTTTGACAGAATATAGTAACTACAAGCCTTAATAATTCTTCAAATTTTAGAATTCAGACAAAACTTGCACCATAAATTTACTCGTTCTGCAAACAACCTAGTACTTAAAACGTGATCATTGCAACTTTCTTTTGCTCCATAAATTTGACAATTATGATAATCAAGAGTTGAATGATTGAATACATAGCAATCCCATCACTTTTGAGCATTAAATTCTTACTGTGGAAAGCACACGTCTGCCATTACTTCACCTTAGTTCAAACTCTCATGGCTAACAGTTTAGAATCGCTAAAATGACTCCTTTGAATTATGACCGTCGATTCTAACATCTCTTCTTCACATCGGACAGATCACAACAAGTCTTTTACATCATTCATCTCCATGGACATGTGGCAGCATGTCTCAATCCCTCAAAGCCTAACCTTCAGTCACTTTCTATCTGAGGCTTTGCACGCACTGTTAGATCTTTCTGAAGATGCTAACCCTTTATCTTACTTAACGCTGATAGAGGGTCCCAGCACTTAGGACATGTGTCACCATGACATGTTCCCTTGAAGACTAAAGGTTGATCACTTTATTATCCAGGATTTATGCCATCCATCTAATCTTGTATGATCTTTACTATCTTTAACACATCTTTATGACCCACATCTTTGATCTCCTGGGACATGTGGTAGCACGTCGCAATGCCTTAATAGTTAAAATCATTTCATCTTTAATTGGAGGCTTTACGCTAGCCGTTAGATCTTCCTTAATCTGTCATACCTTTACTCAACCAACTTTACATTAAACATAGTCTTCAACTTGCTTGGATAGACATGCATCACAATGGCACAATCCCTTAAAGATTATCCTTCGGTCATCTTATCATTGCGGGTTAACACCATCCATTAGATCTTTTTGGAGATGCTATCTATTTAATAAATATTTAATCACCTGTCGAACCCACTAGAAACCACATGGCAGCATGGCGTGTTCCCTTAATGGCTATTGTATGCGCATCTTCATCATAAGCCTTCGTGCCAACCGTCAGATCAGATCTAACATATACTTGATTTAACTTCATCTACTCATTCATGTTTAGATCCATTGAGGACACACGTCACCACAGTACGATCCCTTGAAGTTAACTCACCTGCATCTTTGATATGAAGGTAATGCATGAGCCGTTGGACTTAAAAGCATCTACAAATATCCTTTGATCTGTATCTCCACTGTATCCAGTCCTGCCAAAGACACGTGGCACAATGACATGTTTCCTTGAAAATTATTTTTTGATCATCTTCTCATCACGGGAATGCATGAGATGTTGGATGAAAACATATTAGCTCGAAGGATAACAGTTTAATAAAATCTTGCAGACTTTGAACTTATGATATAATAAAATACCATGAAATTAGGATACTCACAAACTTAATGAATGCGGACATCTTTTAAAAGGACACCTGCAAGGCATGACTTAAGTGGAAAAAGTAACATAGAATTATAAACCACTTTGACACTTAGGGTTTTAGGACCAAATTTTACACTTTGAGACATGAAGACAAGGGTTTTTAAGTATCCTCATAAGATTTTTTGCAAGAACAGACCATGGACTCATTTCTTGAATTTTTTTTTAAACAGACCTAACAGTGGCTCTTTCTAGGGATGAATATCTCCTATAGGTGTTACAAGAATTCAAAATCTTGGGGGGAGTAGACCAACCTACTGGAAAACAAAACTATTCACACAACATGAAAGCAAACTAAACTAAGACAAAAAGAAACACACTATTTACACAACCCTAATGTTCATGGATAATTAGACTTCAGGAGAAGTATAACTTCAAGAATTGGCAGGTCTAAAATATTTCCAGTAAGATCTTTTAATAAATATGAATTTTGCCCACACCTTTCATGGACAATATAAGGTCCCAACCAAATTGGTTCAAATTTTCCATGCTTTCCTTTGTCTTCCAACCTAGCATTCCACATGAGAACATAATCTTCCACATCAAACTATCTTGAGACTACCTTCTTATCATACAAGTTCTTTACCTGCAACTGAATCTTTGCATTCTTCATAGAAGCTTCCCTCCTGGCTTCATCTAATTCCACCAGGTCATCAATTCTCAATTGCATGTCATTATCAATATCATCATCATAAGTTTGAACAAAATTATACATCTGCATCATATTATTTTGGGGCAATCTTCCTTGTATCCCATAAACTAGATCAAAAGGTGCACATCCTATGGCCTTTTTTTATGTCACCCTATCTTCTCAGACAACCAATGTTAACTTTGAATCCCAGGCCTTCTTGTTTGTATCAAAATTCTTTTAATAATCTTGAGGAGGCTCTTATTAGTGGACTCAACTTGGCCATTCCCTTGTGGGTGGTAAGGTGTAGAATAAGATATCTGAATACCATATTCAACACAAAAATTGACATAATCTTCAGATTTAAAACACATGGAATTATCTGAGATTATTTTCTCTGGGCACCCAAATCTAGTAATTATGTAAAAAATCAATTACCACTTTACTGGTAGCTCTCTTAGTCAAAATTGCTTCCACCCACTTAGTAAAGTAGTCTGTAGCTACAACGTTCCATGAATGTCCTCCACTGGAATTAGTAGCCATCTTTCCTATAAAATCAATACCCCATTGCTGAAAAGGGGCTTGAACCTCCACTGGTGTAAAGGGTACATTGCCTGAGAATTTTAGCTTACTAGAGAAATGTTGGCAAGAATCACATTTTTTAACCAGTTGGTGAGCATCCTTGAAGATACTTGGCCACTAGAATCCTACTCTTGAAATCTTATGTGCAATAGTCTTGGCCATATAATGGTCACCACACACTCCATTATGCATCTCTTGCAGGATCCTGTCTGCTTGTTCTTTATCAACACATTTCAATAAAATTCCTTCAGGTTCCTCCACCACAACTCATCTCTGATCAGGGAAAAATGAATTGCTTTTAATTTTAATATTCTTTTCTTATTCTCATCCATGCCCCGTGGACAGTTCATTCTTTGCAAATAATAAATAATGTTAGTGTAACAGTCATAATGGTCAAGGTTATAGATGAAAGGTCTTTGTTCTTCTTCTAGGGTATTAATGTGATTAGCATCCAATTTTGCACTAGCCATCAATTTTTATAAACCCATCCCTCTAACCAAATTAGTGATTTGGATTTCTATATTGAACTCTTGAATCCTATTGATCAATCTACATCTTTTTCTTGACACCTCTTGTTGAGTAAAGATGTCCTTAACTATTGCTGAGGGGACATAAGCCACTACAATAGAACCTATTAAATAACACCTGAAAGCTTTCAAATCCTTCACCAATGCATATGCATGCTTCTCATTTATATCATACTTGATCTCTGCAGCCTGCAATGATTTTCTAAAAAAGGTAATAGGCTGCTCAAACCCTTCTTCATTTTTCTGTAACAATATAGCAGCAATAGTATGACAAGATGCAAATGAAAAAATATTCATGGGCTTTGAATAATCAAAAGTTCTTAGGATAGAGGCATCTTTAATAGCTTTCTTAATCTCTTGAAAAGATTGGGTGGCCTCCCCATCCCATTCCATTTTAGCATCCTTCTTTAACATCTTTGAAATTGGTCTACTTTTCTTAGCAAAATTAGTGACAAAACTTCTGAGAAAATTCACCTGTCCAAAGAAGGATTGAATTCCCTTAACATTTCTTAGGATGGGCACTCTGTCAATAGCAGCTACCCTAGGTAGGTCAATTCCAACCCCTTCCTTTGAAACAATGTGACCCAATAACTTACCTTCTGTCACTCCAAAAATGCATTTCTTGGGATTAAGAGAAATCCCAAATTGTAAGGCTCTTTTAAAAATCTTTTCCAAGTGCTCACAATGTTGTTATTCCTTCTTTGAATAGGCTATGAGATCATCTTGATAGACCTTAATAAATTTTTGTAGGAAGTCTAAGAATGCAACATTCATGGCCCTCTAGAAGGTAGCCCCAACATTCATTAAACCAAGAGGCACCCTCACATATACATATGTTCCCCATGGTGTGGTAAAAGTAGTCTCAAACTGCTCTGACTCTTTGACCATAATCTAGTTATACCCATAGAATCCATCCATCATGGACATAAGTTCACATCCAGTGACTCTCTACAACATATTCTCCATGTTGGGGAGAGCATAGTTGTCTTTTAAGGAAGATATGTTCAAATTTCTGAAATCCACACATAGCCTGATATCCCCATTCTTCTTTCTGACAGGGACCAGATTGGAAACCCAGGAAGGATGCCTAATGGGTTTGATTATCCCAACATATTTCATCTTTTTCAATTCCTATTCCATCTTAGGCCTCAGGGTGGGATTTATGGGCCTTTTCTTTTGCCTAAAGGGCTTGGCATCTTCTTTCAATGGGATTTCATGTTGAAACAACTCCTCATTATATGCCTTTAGGTCATCATATGTCCAAGAAAAGACTTTTTTGTACTTCCTTAAAAGATTAATCAGATCCTTCTTCACTTTGGGTGACATTTTCTTACCAATAAATAATTTCTTAGAAACTTCTTCTGTTTCCATGTTAACCTCCTCCAAATCTTCAGATCTATTTACACATGTAATAGAGTATGGTCTATCCTTACTATCAAAGGCCCTCTCCAAAATAACTAGTCCCTTTGGGACTTTATTTGACTTTAGATGAAATATTTCCTTCCCCAAGACAATATCCTTTCCATCAATGTTTTTCACATACTTAGTGAAATTTATCTCTTTATTTTCAAGACCTGCCTCACAATACAAGAATCTCAAAATATCTACATCATCATCAAACACTTGCCAACTATCCACATTGTTAGGTATTAAAGGCTCAGTCTCAACTTGTACTTTAGAAATTCTAGGAAAAGTAATGTCTTCTGGCCTTAAAGCAATGTTAGCCAACAAATCTGCCATTATTTTTTGGCTCCTATCCATCTAGTCAATACCAAATGCATCAAAACTTTCTAACTCATCCCATACTGCATTTCAGTACTATTTCAATTTATGGTTCTTGGATGCATATTTGGATTTGATTTGAGATACCACTAACTCAGAGTCTCCAATAACTCTAATGCATTTGATTCCATGTCTTGCAGCTAATCTCAGACCTATTAACAGAGCCTCATATTTTTCCACATTATTTGTACAAGAAAACAACAGAGAAAATGAAAATTTGAAGGTTTTTCTAGAGGGAGATATCAACAAAACTCCAGCACTAGCCCCCTCCTTAGAACTGGATCCATCAAAATATATTATCCATAACTTAGTTTGTTCAGATTAATTACTTACATCTTCTAAGAATGATGCAGGTTGTGATTTTCTTGTAGCTTGACTTTCCTGCACTTGAAATGACCCCATCTCAGTATCCAAGAAACAATTCATATTGTTATCATCCTGCTCCTCAATCATATGAGGAGTTCTAGTTTCCCTTGATACTTTGATGTTATCACCATTGATGTTTAAAGTGGCAAATGATAAATCACATTGAATACTTCACCCCATAGATGCACTCCATTTTCTTGACAATAAAATTCCATATTGGGGAGGGGGGAATGTCTAAAACCAACACACTCATCATTAGCACTTTATCTGGGAAAGCAACTAATTTATAAGGAAAAGCCTTAATAGTGCCTATGACAGGCACTTCCCTAGAATGCATAGATTGGAATCTCCCATGTGGAATGTCTACTTTCAATCCCATAGATCTCATGACTTCCGTAGGTATGACAGTGTTAGATGCCCCAGAGTCAATCATGCAGTTTTTCAACATTTTTCCATTTATTAATAATTTCAAGAAAAAGGGATGAATAGTTTCTGCAGTAGTGCTAACAATATTGGTATCTAAGTAAATTTGAGGAATCTTTGATACAAGCTCATTAGATTCCTTTGTTGATTTATCCTTAGTGTTTGACACTTTCTTATTTTTCTCTGGTCCCATAGTTTTAGTAGACCTAACACTCTTCACCCATGTCAGAGTCTTTTCTTTATGCTCTCATATCCTAATCATTTCTAACAGAGGCACCTTAATAGTTATCTGAGACAAAAGTTGCCCCATATCCACAGGGGTGTATTTCATATCATAAATATCTGATTTTTGATTTGTGCAATCCACATCTTCTGCTTGAGTAGCCATTTTAGCTTCATCTCCCCTATGTGATTTGTCCTCCTTTTTGGGATGAGGTATGGAAATTTCTGGTGTTTTTACCTTTTCTTTATACATATTTGGTCCAGTAGGTTTGTTTCCCTTCTTAATCAAAATTTTATTAGTACCTTCAACCTGTATCTCTTTTTCCAGTGGCCTTTTGGTACTATTTGGGGTATCCTCGATAAAGATACTAGCAGGTTTTCCATTTGCATTTCCAACTAGTCTGTTTCTTAAAACTTAATTACCCCTTTCTTGTGCAACCATATTTGTTGTGATCTCATCAAATTCTTCATCAGATGGCCTTCTCAGAAAATGGGTCTCATCACATCCTTCAACATTTCATCTCATATTATCAATCTCCCAATCATGTATGTCAGAATCATCAGGTTGATAATATGATTCATCATTTACAAGTGAGGAAGTCATAGCACAACCACTGTCATCATATTCTTCCTCTTCATCTTCTTTATTTTCTTCAGTGGCAGAAATTCTGGCAGCAATAACACAATATTCAAGATTATGTGGAGATTGACAAGCTACACACCATGGATTATCACTACACATATTTACAGAGGTCTTGTGCAGGGGGTCAGGAGTTTTTAAATCAGATTTATCCTTCTTCTATGGGACATTAGGTTTCCCATCTTTCCACTATGTAGTATAAGAATAGTTTTGCATCCTAGACTGTTTGTTGAAATTTCCATAGGAAAGTTTATCATTATTTTAAACCCTATTGTGAATACTCTCCCCAGGATTTAAATTTTTTAAAGAATTCAGAATCAACTTAAGGTTATCATCCTCCTTAGGTTTAAAACTCAAGGGTTTATCTGATTCTTTCTCATTATACCTGGTGGGTTTCCAATCTTCTCTCCTGCCCACTTTCCCAGAAACTCTTCTATTTTTCTCAATGTTGACTACTACCTTATATGCTTCCCTAATATTTCTATGATTCTTATCTCTTAACAAATAACCTATTTTTGCATCAAAAGCATTAAGATAGGTAGCAATACATGTACCTTTTCATCTAGTCTCATCACTTGTAGCAACTTGTGCATTGCCCTTTGAAACCTAATATTGAATTCCACCACCTCTTCATTTGGGTTCTTCTTTATGTTGTTGAACTCATTCAGCATGAACCCTTCATTAGTCTTGTTCCCATATTGGTCCTTGAAACATTCCTTCATCTCATCCATGGACCCAATACATTGATGGGGAAATCCTCTAAACCAGTCTCTAGCATCCTTAATTAATGATTGCACAAATAATTTCATCATAACATCATCATGTGCAATTTCATAGTCATCAACCATATCCATAAAATGTTTTAGATGTTCTTCACATGTTATAACATTATTCCTAGCAAATTTAGGAAGTTTGTCCCTAATATTTTTAGGAATTTCATTTGGATAACCAAGAATGCCAAGGAAAATAAATTGTATGTACCTTTCAGTATAGATATGAGTTTTTTGAGATGAAATGTTACCTTGATTACTTGAAGTGGTAGCATTTCCAGAATCAACAGGTGGTGGTAAATTCATTCCTGAATTCAGAGATAATTTAGGACTAGCACCAACAGGATGAGAAACAGAGGTTTTCCTGAGAAATTCAATTTTATTTTTCATTTCAAGAGTAGAGGCTTCCAATTCAACCTTCTTTAATTCCTTGACTATTATCTCCCTCTCTCTTTTGTCTCTCTCCAACTCAGTACCCAGCTTCATCATGGGATCCATCATACTCCCTTTTCTCACTGGCTCCTTTATTTCAACAGCTGCTACCTTTTGTTTAGCTTTGTCCTTGGGCTTTGGTATGTCATATAATTGTTGAACAATAGGTTCATGTTCAAGTTTCTCAGGTATAACAGTAGAATTCATTGCCTCCAAATCTCACAGTTGCCTTTTTAACTAATCAGATTGAATTTGAGCATGTCTGATTCTTTTCTCCTTTTCTCTTTCTCTTTTTTGTCTCAAGGCAATTTTCTCTCAAGTCTCCCTTTCCAACTCACCAAACTCTTCAAAAATCTCTTCAGAATCCACAAGAGTCATGTCAGATTCTAAGTTTTCTTCCATGATAGTTCTCTCTTCTATGATGATGGGCATGTGGTCTTTTAGATGAGGGAGAAATTAGATCACTTGGAGCATTCCTATTCTCTTCACCTCTACTCTTGGATCTAGACCTTGTCTCATGTCCCTGAGACTTACCATGAGACACCTTTTCTAGTATATCTAGGAACATCATCAACCCTTTCACTTTGAGAGTAATACTCCCCCATTGACTCTTAATCCTAGTTGTGTTTCTTGTCCAACTTCTACATTTTATTCTTCATAATTATGAGGAATGGGAGTATCCATTCTTATGTTCCTTCTCTGCCTCCAGACTTGGGGAGTAACTCCAACAACATTTCTGTTCACTGATTTCCCAGCTCTGGAAGTGGATGGAATCTCACTTTCCAATTCATTCTCAAGACGACTGTTCATCTTGGATCTGGTATTTTTATAACTCATGGTTAGCCAGTGGTGTATCAAATTAATTGTAACTTAGCACTGATGCAGAGATTTCTTCGAGTCACCACCCAATAAATAGATGGGAAAATACACAGTAACTTGAGTAACAAATTTGGTATGGAAAGTTTTCACTGGTCACAATTAACAACAAATTCTATGAACTTATCCTGACATATTTTCAATGGTAATATAGATCACTAGGACATGCGAAGATAAAATTATGTAATACAATGGTCAACCGACTGGTATTGATAAGTAAGTAGGCCAAGAGTCCAACTCAACTTGAGAAACCATACTTGCGTATTGCAATGAAAGACTACTCCCCAGTAGAGTCACCATTTTGTTGGTTTATTTTTATGTTGTGATGAAAACAACAATAACCTCTTCCCTTTATGATTTTTTTATAGAGGAGCCACCTCTAGATATTTGTTCATGCAAGAAAAGGACAAACTAACAAGAACTCTCTTAATACTTCTACTCTTTAGGTCCTGCTACACCAAGGAGGGGATACCCTGTAATACCTATTGATATATCTAATCTGGTACTATTAAGCAGTAATCTCACAATGACTCAACATAACTAGGAGATACTACATAATTGGATAATTACCCATTGAACATCAACCATGAAATGGAGCATGAGATAGAAATTTGTAACAAACTTACACAAATGTAGACTTAATATATTTTAAATATTTGTTTATAGGAAAACACAACCAATGTGCAACTAGATATGCAATAAAATAAAACTTATCAACTTTAGATCAGTGCTTTATCCATTGGACTATATTCTGACTCAGATATAGTATACTGAAATTAATGTTCACCAAAGATTTCAAATCATAATACTACTATCCCAACCCCTACTACTAATAGAATCCTAGCATGTGTCAAATGAATCTATGCATTAATTAGAGCCTAATTTAATATGATCCTAGATTAGAACTCTCAAATAAATACATAAATACAGAGAAGACCATGCTAATGATTCAAAAAATTCATAACTCATATGACACATAACACAGGAGAGTTTGGAATCCAGATCTTTGTATTAAATTTAGAAAATCTTATTTCAATATACAAATTTTTTTTGAGATAACCTCTTCAATAACCTGCAAAAGATCTCTCAACTTTATTTCTAACTTCTTACACTATCGAGTACAAATTGTACTATCTTTCCCCTCTTGACTGAAAACTTTACAAATTGTTTACAATACAAATTTTCTAGCCCTTTCCAATGATCTTGGGAATCCTTTTATAGATTAGGATTGCAGCAAGCTTTAGATCATTTGGAATAAGGACAAAATCAATGACTCACTAAAAAGAAAAAATAGCTAATGGAGTGATAACCACTCTTGTTACAATAGATATTTGACAAATTTTGTCTCTTGACCACTTGGTATTTGCAACTGCTTCAAAGTTGTTCGACATGAGCCATCTGGAGTATGTTGTGATTGATATTGGTGATGTAGTATCTTCACTTTACTTGTATCATCCAATTTTTTAGGCCTCATCATCCACTTGCATGTCATCACCTTCTCCTAGATCAACTATTGTGTACTTGTCCTTCCAAGAGGTATACACCTCATCACTCAGCTAGTTGAAACTAAGGACCTCATCCTTTCTGCTGTTAATCTCCCTCCAAGTGACATTTGCCTTTTCAATTTCTTGTGACCAAAATGCAAAAAATGCTCTGGCCTTACCAACTATCTCAATGGTTTGAACAAAAAGCAGTGTACTTTCTAGGGTAATTATGCATATGGTTCTAAATGCCAATGCTTCATTCATCTGCCGATGCCACAATGCTTCATCTTTTATATCTCCATTTTTCTTGAAAAGATTTGGAAACATTTCATACTAGTCCTTTGAATATTCCTTTCTTAAGGCCATTACCTATCTTATGACAATGCTCCTTCCTATGTCCATGTCCATGAGCAATTTGAAACATTTATGAGTGCCAGTTAAGACAATGTCAACATTATTCTCTTTTTTGCAAGTGGTGTGGAAGAATTTCAATTTTCATCTTTTTCCTTTCCATCTATTCACCATTTGATACAAATTGTCTTTATTTGCATTGTATTCATTTAGTATGTTGACAATTTTCTTCCCTTGTGAATAAATTGTAGTGGGAACTAATTCATGGGTACAATGCATGAGGGTGTTGTGTATTTTGTCTACATATTTTTGTTTCACCCATGCCTCTGCTTCTCTGAAAGCTATAGACTGTTCAACCCATTCCTTCCTTGACTTCTCCAGCTCTGTTCTTTCAATAATTAATCTTTCTTTTTCTTACTCCAACTCCTCTAGTGTGGTTGGGTTTGATGGTGTAGGGGAAGGAGGATAAGTGATGATTGTGCTTGATGATGATGGCTGATGAGGATCTTGTGTGATCATCCTCTGAGGAACAAGCTAAACTATTTGTCTTCCTTCAAGGAATGCAATTCTATTTCCTTTTCAATGGATTTGATCTTCTCATCATTATAAGCCTTCATAACAATTTCATACTTTTATGTTAGGATTTTGAATGCCTATTCTTGTTTCTCAGCCACCTTTAAACTCAATTTTGTAGTTTGCAGAGTAAGGTTAGCTGCGTCCACACTTGATATTTGTGATACTCTTCTTATAATAAGGCTACCTGCCTATTTAGCCTGATTATCTTCATCAGATACCTTATAGATTTTCCTTTTCATATGCCACATGAAAAGGGCTACATGATCTTCACTAAATCTCACTCCCTTGGATGCTTGTCTTGCCTCTGTCTCATTAGCATAGACAGTCTTTGTTTCCTTTCTCACAACATCAAACATAATAGCATCTGCAATATCCCACTCTGGAAGTATCAGTACTCCTTCCTTCCTGACTAGTGCCCTTCCTTCCTTGGGAGTTATCTTTTCAAACTTAGACATCATTTCTTGTTTGAATTCATTTTCAATCTCTTCCTTACTCCTTGTAGGTTTCTCATTATGTTTTTGTTGGCACTTTTCTTTAAATTCATTTATGTGGGTTCTCGATAAAAACTGTAAGAATGCCATGGCCTTAACAAAATTGTCATCAGAAAGGAATTCATTACTGGCCTATTGAGTCAAGGGGTCCAATTCCTTTCCAGTATATTATGCAACAGTCAGATCTAGTGAAGCATGCTTTGGAACTTCAAGCACCCCTTCTTGTATTTCTTGGGCTGTGACAAATATTTAACCATCACCTCCCATTTGTAGCAACTATTCTGCTACTTCTTGCTCATCATTACAGAGTGAAGACTGGGAAGGAGAATATATATTTTTCTGTTGTTGTTGTTGTTGTTGTTCTCCTTCTATTCTTTGCCTTTTGGGGGATGGAAATGATTGAGTATGTGGGTCTAATGGTCTCTTCCCCTTTGGATCCAGGGTCTTCTCGGCCTGTGGTAAGACTGTACTATACCCTGTTCTTTGATAAACCATATATTTCCATGGGGGAATATTTTTGATAGGAGCTATCTTTCTCATCATTGCCTTAGCCCTTTCTGGCTCTATTTGTAAAATGTTGGCCCTTTTTTGATTTAGTGCCTACATGATATCCTCAAACATCTCCATTAAAGATTCTATCTTTTTAGCCCAAGGCTGAAAATCCTTTAATGGGTCATACAACTTATCAAATTGTTGCACAAAATCTAGGCTCTTCTTGTATGCCAACCATTTTTCCTTTTTTATCTCCTACTCTATCTGATCAAACTCATTTCTAATTATGTCCTCAGGGAAATTGAATTGGTGGTTCAGCACTAGGCACTTTGTTTTTTCTATGAACATATCTTTAATAAAAGCTTCAGGATCAACACATCTTGATTCTATATTACTCAGATGGTAAGGGGCCATATATGTATTTAGGTGTTTCCACCCTTCCTTTGTGATAATAAATTGATGGGATTCTGTGATTGTAGGAAAAATAGTTCCTTTTCCTCTTCTTGTCAATGCTTCCTCCTGTAGACCACCAATCTGTCTTATTATTTCTGCCAATCCTAACTTGACATGTACTCTATAGGGTAATATATAAAGGATTCCCTTGAAACCATAAACTCTGAAAACTGTTGACAATGGGTATAAAATAACGTCTCCCCAATTATGCACTATTTTCAATTCCTGACTATATTCTTTGGGTCTCAATAATTGCAAAAGTGTTAAAGACATTCTAGGATCATCATTCGACAACAATTCCCTAATCCTAGAAGCAAAACATCTATCAAAATTTATGTAGCTTGCCTCCTTGTTGTTCCATGACATGTTTGCATTCCACATCTGTACTGGCATATCCTCATCATCTTTGACCTTTGTCAATTCCATCTCTTTTTCAAAATAATCTGCCCCTTTGTATAGAAACATGTGCATCAACAGGGAATACCATGTGAAGTGTCTAGTCACCTTTCTGTTCTGGATGCCTATCAATCCTTCATGTATCAAGTCGGCAATATATGAGGCAAAATAAAAAATTATGGCCAAATGGGGGTGAAACATTTGTACCATCATGAACATATAGTGGATGGGCATTTCCTTCTCTTCATCATCCCCACAAATATGACATAAAGCCCTGTATAATCCTATGGCCTTTGGGGTGAAATAGTCTAACTTGAAAGGTTCCTTGGTTCTCGGCCCTACCATGATCAAATCTCCAATTTTGTTGAAATAATATTTTAACGGTCCATTTCTTAGATAATCCTTTTGTGCTTGATACACTAATGTGAATTCTTTGAAATCAATTTTATCCATTTGGGTATCCTCTTCACTCAACTTGAATACTTTCCTGATTTCTTTTGTAGTTATGTTGACCATGACCTGTCCACTCTTATCCCGGACTACCCTGGATATCTTGTCATACTTGTCTGCTATTTGCATAAGCATATCAATATCCATGAAAACCCTAGGCACTACTAACTTGCCCACATCAAATTGCCATACATTTCTAATAGGAGACAAAGCATTTCTCTGGCAAAAAAGTGAGGGCATTATATTTTTCCATTAGTATACTTAAAGAAAAACATTATCTGCACCATCAGTTTAGTCTAAACCGATAGACAGGGCACAACACTATCCAACACTAAGGTTACCCGACAAACACTGTCAAAGTGTTACCCGATGACAAAAAGATAAGGATACTCGACGAAGTATCAATAGTGCTACCCGACGAACAACAAAGAGAGGAACCTGACAGATACAGGGAACCCAATGAACAGTTCAATTAAGGAACACTAATAGACTGTGAGGTCAAACCAACAGCCAAGAACTGACAGTAAGTTACATCCCGCAAAAAGTGGATCTGACTTTCCACATCAGATAAATCATTGAAGTTTTATTTATAACTTCTTGATTTTATTTTTAATCCATTATGTGCGGAGGAAGTAATATAATTTTTATTGTTTTAAAACATGCAAACTAAAGATCAAGGTGAAGTTGTAAACCTTGGATCTAAGAGTTAACATTGTAAATCATGAAATCCAAGATAGGTCAAATAAATTGTATAAATAGGTGCTCAACCCATTTAGAACAAGAGTTGTTCAAAAAGGATAGTAGCCACAGAGAGCAACTAAAGACCAGACAAAGAATTCATGCAGGAGAACACAAACAGAATCAATTCAGTTTGTGAGAACAGAACAAAGGCTACCGACAAGCAGAGAAAAGGTATTCATCAATTGCTTAAGGTGATATCATTATTGTAAAAGCTTTAATAGATCTGTAAATCAGCAATAGTAGATTGCATACAGTCAGGTCAAAATTTGTACTCATTCTAGCAAGTGTAGTACACTAATGAAATCCTTTCAAGAAAGGTGGGCTTAACCGTCCTATTGTAAATCTCATAACTAAGTGCACACTTAAATCGATTTTGCTAAATCTGTTAACAGAGTAGATCTTAATAGGTCTCCACCTCAATACTCCTAACAAGGTAGATCATCAGAAGTGATCAAATTGTAAGCCTTAACCGGCTCCCTTCCATTCTACATATAGTAAAGTTTTGTGGGTGCCATCCCCACCACAAGTTTTACTTCCTAATAGGAGTTTTCTGTGATATCATACATTGTGTTATGTGTTTTTTAATTTCATGAATGTTTCTATGGATGATTGTAAAGATGGTTAACAAACACTGTCTACATAAGAAAGAACAAAAAGCAATGGTTGGAAAATCAAAATTGATTGATCACTAATGATAAATTGGATAAAGTGTTAAAAGTTTTAGAGACCGATTCACCCCTCCCCTCTCAGTACTACTTCCTATTAAGTCCAACAATTGGTATCAGAGCTAAGTATCTTCTTGAAAAGTTTAAAAGCTTAAGAGAAAAGATCTAACAATGGAGAAGTATAAACTTGATAAGAATATTGAGAATAAAAAGCTTGAGATACAGATGTTCTATGAACAATAGAAAGAAGATAGAATCAAGATGAGAGAGCTACTGAATGAAAGAAAAGGCATGGCTACTAGGAAAAATGAAGTAGACTATCAGGAAGAAGAGATTCCAGATTTCTTTAAATCTTCAGGATCAAATGCAAGTAATGTATCAGATACATCAGAAGAGAATATCACAAATCTAAAGGAGATCAATCAACATCTGATAGAGCAAATAAAGATGCTGCAAATCGGTAAAGAGACCCAGATGGTAAGAATTATTGATGTGATGAGTTCTGCCAGACAAGATGAAATAGAAAGAACACTTGCTATTGATGATAGAAGGAAGATCACAGAGAAACTATAAGAAAAAGAAATGGAAATTCAAAGACATGCTGAGCATCACCATGATCTCACAAATCAGATTATCCTTATGAGTCAAGAAGAAAACAGAATAAATGTGGAACTTATTGAGAGAATACAGATTATCGATGAACTGAGAGAAGAAAATGAAAAGCTAAAGCATGAGGTTAGAATTCAGCAACAACATAATGAGATTATCAGAAAGGCTGAAGAAAGCAATAAACAAATGGATGACTTTATTGAAGGACAACGAAGAGTCATCAACAACAACGGTATAGGATTTACAGAAAAAGAAGAAACATCAAGACCAAAGAATGTCTATGAAAATCCAAGACCAAGAAAGCCAACATGCAAGCACTATGAAAAGCAAGGGCACACATCAAATACATGTAGAGGTAAAATGAAAGGTACTCCTAAATCTACACCTACATCTTCATTCATAGGATTCTGTTATAAATGTAACAAGAAAGGACATAAGGCTTATGAATGC
>MU223483.1:53759-94276 GCA_018584345.1 Thuja plicata
AAACCTACATGGACAAATACTATCCTACATGCAAGATAAATGGGCACACATCTGAAGAATGCTGGAAAAAGAAAAGACAAGCATGGAAGCCAAAAGGTAAAGAAGTCCCTTATCAACCAAAGAGAATCGGTAATCAATATGTATGGGATTAAAACACCTAGAAAAACTATACAACATGTCGTAGATATGGTCACATAGCTGCAAACTACATGAGAGCATGGACCAAAAGGTCTAGAGGCTGGTCAAACCCTGAAATGGCATGCTTACACTGTCATAAAGTTGGTCATCTCAAGAAAGATTGCAAAGACAGATTGACAGACACAAGCACACATCCCAATGGTAACACCATTGAAGATATCCAGAGGGAAATAGACAAAATATGGATAAAATCTTCAAGAAACGATGAAGCTGGACCAAGCAATGCAAATGGTGACACCCTATCGAATGGATCTGGTGACACCACCAACCCCACTTGAGCTGAACAAGTAATTATGGAACTGCACTATACCAAGTTATATTTTGCATTAGTTCCATTATATAAAAAGATATATAGTCAAAATCTACATAAATCAAAGATGCATATTACTTTACTTGTCACCAATCTAAGAATCCAACACTATCGGTAAACACTTACCGAAAATCATCGGTGAACACAATAATGAGTTGTTCACACTTACCAAAAATTGTCGGTAAAATCAAAGTGGTTGACAATTGCCATAAACATCATGTCTACACAAAAGATGATTTGAAATATCCTCTTGATGAAACCCATCTTCACGTCCTGACGAGTTGGTGAGCATTTATTGCAAAGACTTAGGTCAAAAGGTCTATAAATAGTCGACGGGATAACTTCATTTTTCACCCCCGATTTGAAGAGTCAACAGAGTGACATCACATAAAATTAAAGAGATGAAAGAAGAAGCATCTATAGATTCATCACACAAGGAACAAATTCTTCATCACATTCACGAATTGAAGTAAGTAACAAGGGAATCGAAAGATCTCTGTCATTGTTTTGTCAGGAAAGCCCTAATTTCAAAGAAAACCCTAAATTCTTGAAAAATAATGGCAACCACTTCAAGAACTGCTAAGTTAAAGAATGAAAAGAAGAATGTGATTAAACTGATCAAGAACAACACATGTGTAGAACCTAAATACAATCTATCCAGAGATTTCATTGAAACCCGATGAAGCCAGAGCATTTTCAAAAATCCCGCCTAGGGTTTTTCTCATGGAAGACGTTAGGTCTTACATTCACTGCAAGATTGCAGAGATAGGGGATTTGGAAATGGATGAAGCTTATAAGAAGCTATGTGATGCCAAAGGAAAAGTGAAAGAAGAACATAAACACTTGGAGGTCAAAGGGTTAACTAATGCCCTACATTTCTTAAGGGAATTCAAGACAGAGTGGATTATGATAGTCTTGAGCAGAATGCATGACAACCAACTATGGCTAGACCAACCCAAGAAAATAACAAGGGATGTTCTTCATGCTATCACTGGTTATCCGATAACTGACAAACCTAGGGCACACAAACATCCATCCATGAAAGAAGTTACAAAACTTACTAATGCAGAAGGAGACAACAAAGGTCTCAAGGTTAACACAATCACCGATGACAAGTTGAAATTTGGTGCATGTGCTATTGGTTACAAAATCTTCCAGGCTAGCAGAATGAACAACATTTCTGCAATAGCAGTAAGCACAAATTACAAGATTGTAACAAAGGGAATTCAGATGGATCTATGTGAGATCCTACTGAAACAAATTGATGAGAATATGATCAAGATCAAATCTGCAAAAAGAAACACATGTAAGTTTGGTTCACCTATTATGTGTACATTTTTCTATTTTCAAGAATATTTTCCTTCAGTAGGAAAATTTGTATGGGACTCTACCAAACCAGTAACCCTACAAATTAGTGAAGTAATTAAGTCACTAGGAGACAATTTTGAGTCTGTAATGTCTGCATACTTCCTTGAGTTCAAGGAAAAGATGATGGAAAGAACCAGAATTCCTGAGCAACTAGTTGAAAAGTACAAAGATGAAATATGTTTCATGGCAAATACATACTTCACTCATATCAAACTGGTTGTACCAAGAACTGCTTGGTTATCATCATTATACTATGAGATCAATATTGATCTAGCTACTAGTGCAATTGAGGCACTACTCAATGAACCCACTGATAAGAAACAACCAAGGTTTGGTACATATGAAGAGGCCAAATCTATGATAAAACATGACCTACAAGTCAAAAAGACTATAAAAAAGAAAGATAAAATGATAAAGAATCTCAAGAGGATTCTATCAGTCACAGAGGAGGAAGAACAAGATCAGCAAGAGGAAATCGATGAACAGGGTACCTCCAATGAAACACTAAAGCAAAAGAAATCAGATATAAAAGCCACTGAATCTGATGCATCTGCATCTCCACCTCCTGTTAAGAAACAAAGGACAAGAAGTTAGACCGCTGCAATGGATACAACACCACTCAAGAAAGGTCTAGTAAGGACCTATATAAGGAAGCAACTAGCAAAAAGAGAAAGACAACAACCTGTCAAATCCACACCACCAAAGAAAAGAAAAAGGTTTTTCAGGACACAGGCTGACTTGGATGACACCAAAGATGATGAACCAGATGTAGTAAAGAAGAACTTCAGAAGCCAAATGGTAGATGAAGCTGCCAAATCAATTGCTATCCATGGCATAATGACTGATAAAAAGATCAGGCAGTGGGATACACTAAATCTGAAAGATTAGAACAAGATACAGGATGCAGTCATCAAATCAATGATTAAAAATAAGTATGCCCCATCTAAATTTGTAAGTCAAATACCTAAGGAGCTAGGCAAAATGATATACCAACAATGGTCATATGCCTTACAAACATAAAGAGAAGCAAGAGAAATAATTCTTGTAAGATTGATGCCTCCTAAATCCAAGTTTGAAGAAATAGAAGAAGTACTGAAGAAACACTCAAGTAAATTTGTAGCCAAAATAAGGGCTTACAAAGTACTAGAGGGCAAGTTTATTGAACTGGATTCGATGACAGAGACCAAAAGGAGACATCTCCTAGACCTACCGGCAGAATCATCAAGTGTTGAGAAGAAATTAATTCTCACAAACACACCTCACAGAGAGGAGGAGTTAGACAATGCAACTCCTCAACATATTATTCTGGACAATCAGGAGAGTCATGACGAGCCTAGTAACTTGAATACATGAATGGATGACATTGTCCAAGATATCACTCACTATGACTCCAAAAATGATCCCAAGAAGAAAGATGATGTGATATTTATCACACTCAAGGATCAAAAAAGTCATCAAGAACTAAAAATATTAGATGATAAGATAATTGATATTACAGATGAAGAAGTGAAAGACACTTCAATCATGCACTCAAAAGTACAAGACCCTACATAATCTATACAGAAAGATGAGAATGTCACTACCAACAAGGACATTACCAACAAGTAGGACAACAATATTGACAATGCCCAAGCAACAACTCAAAGTAACATGCCTGTCCTAATAAAGGCAATAAACATTCTAGAGGGCAAGGAAGGGTCAACTGAAAAGGAAACAAGCACACCCACGGACAAGGGTGAAGGAGAAGGAAAATAAACTACAAATAGACCTACAGAACAAGCTACAACTGATGATTAGAAGGATACTGATTAGAACAGGGAAGAAAATCAAACGGAAACAGGGGAAAAGCATTCAGAACATGGTGAAGAAGGAAATAAGGATGACACAACAAAGAAATCAGAAGCACATTCTGTAGGAACACCCAAGGTAAATGAAGAGACATCTTCACATAACCAATAGGTGCAAACTAAGTAGAAGACACAAGATGCTTCATCAACAAAACCTTCACCAAGTAACTCAGAGCATACAAATGAACTAGCTTTAGTAGTTCATACATCTGCATCCCCTAAGATCTCAAAAACAAAGAAAGGAAAGAACAAAAATCCAGTAACTCTGGATGAGATAATTGAGATACCAATTTGTGATCCAAGAACATTGGATCCAAAAACATTAACAAAATATGCAAAGCTATGTGAGAGAAAGGCCATTCAAGATAAGATGAAACAAGTAGAAAAAGAGGCCAAGGTACTTGAAGTAGCAAGAGATATACTTCAACAAATAGTACCAGAA
Source organism: Thuja plicata (assembly GCA_018584345.1). Classification (NCBI taxonomy): domain Eukaryota; kingdom Viridiplantae; phylum Streptophyta; class Pinopsida; order Cupressales; family Cupressaceae; genus Thuja; species Thuja plicata. The sequence goes on from MU223483.1 coordinate 57,925, forward strand.
CAGACATTGATCAGAAAATTCCAATAATTGATCAACTGGTAACACTCATAGATACAATAACATCTTAGAATACTGATGTTGAGAAAACTATGGAAGTGAGACTTGAGAAAAAGTATGAATTCAAGCTCGCTGAGAAGATAAGCCAGGAAGTGGCACTCAAAAAGGTTAAGCTATTTGAATTGGTAAGTGAAATTGAACCACTTTTATCAGAAGGTGTTACCTTAATTAAGAAATTGTGCACCTTAGATCAACTCACTAAGGAGTATACCGACAAGATAGAAAAAATAGATGTTGATCTTCAGTCCAGTGCACAAAGTCTAGCCAACACAGTAGAAGCACTCAAATTGCACAAACAACAAATAATATAGGCTAGGAAGCAGAGACAGGACATTCAATTTGCAAAGATGAAATATAGAGATTAAGTTAATGAGCTACAAGTTAAGCTCTTACTGACACTTACACTGCTGCAACAAAATATGACACAGGCAAATTCACTAATTGCCACCCCTGAAATGTCTGTCCTGGAAAGCATTTTTGATATGCACGCAAGACTCGAGATGCAACATATGGAACTTGAACAATTGAAAGAACAATGGGAGAAACTACTAGAAGATATCAAACTTACCCACTCTAATGTTTTTGACACATTGTAAGCTACACATCTTTGTCACACTTTTTTGACATTTTGTAAGTTGTACGTTTTTGTCATCAGTATAAAAGAAATGGGGAATTTGACATGTACATCACCTCAATTAAAAGGAGAAAATAATGTATAGTGGAAGAAAAAAGAAAGGGAAAATAATGTACATACAACAATCAAATACTATACATGTACATATATATACACTATACTGATGCACATAGAAAGGGGGAGTCATATTATGACAAGGAAATAAACATGGTGTAATAATTTCAGTATTATGCACATATCAGTTTTTTATACTAATGTCAAAGGGGGAGATTGAGGGCATTATATTTTTCCATTAGTATACTTAAATAAAAACATGATCTACACCATTGGTTTAGTCTAAACCGATAGACAGGCCACAACACTATCCAACACTAAGGTTACCCGATGAACACTATCAAAGTATTACCTGATGACAAAAAGATAAGGATACCTGATGAAGTATCAACTGTACTACCCAACGTATAGCAAATAGAGGAACCTGATAGATACAGGGAACTCGACGACCAATTCAATTAAGGAACGCCGATAGACTATGAGGTCAAACTGACAACCAAGAACCGATAGTCAGTTACATCCCGCAAAAAGTGGATTTGACTTTCCATGTCAGATAAATCACTGAAGTTGTATTTATAACTTATTGATTTTCTTTTTAATCCATTATGTGCAGAGGAAGCAATGTAATTTTTATTATTTTAATGCATTTTACTATTTTAAAACATGCAAAATAAAGATCAAGGTCAAGTTGTAAACTTTGGATCTAAGAGTTAACATTGTAAATTGTGAATTCCAAGATAGGTCAAATAACTTGTATAAATAGGTGCTCGACCCATTCAGAACATGAGTTGTTCAAAAAGGATAGTATCCATAGAGAGAAACTAAAGACCAGACAGAGAATTCATGCAGGAGAACACAAACATAATCAATTTAGTTTTTGAGAACAGAACAGAGGCTACAGACAAGTAGAGAAAAGGTATTCATCAATCACTTAAGGTGATATCATTATTGTAAAAGATTTAATGGATCTGTAAATCGGAAATATTGGATTGCATATAGTCAGGTCAACATTTGTACTCATTCTAACAAGTGTAGTACACTAATGAAATCCTTTCAAGAAAGGTGGGCTTAACCGTCCTATCATAAATCTCATAACTGAGTGCACACTTAAATCAGTGTTGCTAAAGCTCTTAACAGAGTAGATCTTAAAAAGTCTCCACCTTAATACTTCTAATAGGGTAGATCATCATAAGTGATCAAATTGTAAGCCTTAACCAGCTCCCTTCCATTCTGCAGATAGTGAAGTTTTGTGGGTGCCATCCCCACCGTAGTTTTTACTTCCTAAAAGGAGTTTTCTATGATATCATATCTTGTGTTATGTGTTTGTTAATTTCATGAATATTTCTATGGATGATTGTAAAGATTGTTGACAAACAATGTCTACATAAGAAAGAACAAACAACAAATGGTTGGAAAATTAGAATTGAATGATCACTAATGATAAACTAGATAAAGTATTAAAAGTTTTAGAGGTACTGATTCACCCCTCCCCTCTAAGTACTACTTCCCATTAATTCCAACAAAAGGTACTCTGAATAAAGCCAAACCAGTCATTCCTATATTGTTGAATCATTTGTCGACCTAGTTAATTGATGTAGTAGGTCATCACATACATTTCTATCTTAATAATTTATGTGGCCCTTGAACTCTCTCCTAGGCAACATATTGAATTTAAGGTCTTTATAATCTAATGATTTAACAAATTTTTTGATAGAATATAGTAACTACAAGCCCTAATAATTCTTTAGATTTTAGAATTCAGACAGAAATTACACCAAAAATTTACCCGTTCTGCAAACAGCCTGGAAATTAAAATGCGATCACTACAACTTTCTTTTGCTCCAAAAATTAGAAAATTATGATAATCAAGAGTTGAATGATCAATTACATAGAAATCCTGTCACTTCTGAGCATTAAATTCTTACTGTGGAAAGCACACATTCGCCATTACTTCACCCGAGTTCAAACTCTCATGACTAATGGTTCAGAATCACTAAAATGAATCCTTTGAATTATGACCGTCAATCCTGACATCTCTTCTTCGCATTGGATGGATCAAAACAAGTCTTTTACAACATTAATCTCTATGGACACATGGAAGCACATTGCAATCCCTCAAAGCTTAACCTTCAGTCACATTCCATCTGAGGCTTTACACGCACTGTTAGATCTTTCTAAAGATTCTAACCCTTTATCTTACTTAATGCTGATAGAGGGTCCCAGCACTTAGGACACGCATCACCACAATGCATTCCCTTGAAGACTAAAGGTTGATCACTTTATTATCTAGGATTTACGCCATCCATTTGATCTTGTATGATCTTTACTATCTTTAACAGATCTTTATGACCCGCAACTTTGATCTCCTGGGACACATGGCAACACGTTGCAATGCCTTAATGGTTAAAATCATCTCATCTTTTATTGGAGGCTTTGCGCCAGCCGTTGGATCTTCCTTAAATGTCATACCTTTACTCGACCAGCTTTACATTAAACACAGTCTTCAACTTGCCTGGATAGACACATGTTACAATGGCACAATCCCTTAAAGATTATCCTTTGGTCATCTTATCATTGTGGGTTAACGCCAGCCATTAGATCTTTTTGGAGATCTTGTGTATTTAAAAAATCTTTAATCACCCACCGGACCCATTAGACACCATGTGGCAGCATGGCGCGTTCCCTTAATGGTTGTTTTATGCGCATCTTCACCATAAGCCTTCATGCCAATCATCATATCAGATTTGACATATACTTGATTTAACTTCATCTTGTCATTCATGTTTGGGCCCACTGAGGACACGCGTTACCATGAAACGATCCCTTGAAGTTAACTCACCTACATCTTTGATATGAATGTAATGCACGAGCCATTGGATTTAAAAGAATCTATGAATATCCTTTGATCTGTATCTCCACTGTATCTAGTCCCACCAAAGACACGTGGCACAATGACGCATTGCCTTGAAGATTATATTTCAATCAACTTCTCATCGCGGGAATGCGCGAGCCGTTGGATGAAAACATATTAGATCGACAGATAAAAGATTAATAAAATCTTGCAGACTTTGAACTTAAGAAATAATAAAAGACCACGATGTTAGGATACTCACAAACTTAATGAATGCAAACAACTTTTAGAAGGACACCTTCAAGACATGACTTAAGTGGAAAAATTAACACATAATTATAAACCACTTTGATGCTTAGGGTTTTAGGACCAAATTTCACACTTTGAGACATGAAGACAAGGGTTTTTAAGTATCCTCATAAGATTCTTTGCAAGAACAGACCATGGACTCATTGCTTGATTTTTTTTTAAAACAGACCTAACAGGACCTTCACTTGAATGAGGAAGCTACAAGAAAGAATTGGAAGGAAGTCATGGCTAAGGAGGAAGTCTTTTGGAAGCAGAGGTCTTGTGTCTAGAGGTTGGAGGAAGGTGATCATAATACTGCTTTCTTCCATAGATCTATCTATAAGAATAAGAAAATGAACTCTATCCACACCCTTTGGGATAATGTGGGGTTGGAGGTCTCTTATAACACTCAACTTGGTACTATGGCTATTGATTACTTCATTCACCTCTTTTCTGAAACGTACTTTGGGAATGTTGAGGACCTACAAGATCAACTGCTCTCCCACCTTCCAAGGACTATGACTAAAGATGACAATAACCTCTTCCTCTCCCAGGTTTTTTATGCTGAGGTCAAAAGGGAAGTTTCTTCCATGGGTTCCAATAAAGCCTCTGGCTTAGATGGGTTCCCCCTACATTTTTCCAATAATTTTGGGATATTGTGGGCCTAGATGTGACTAGGGCTTCTAGAGACTTCATTAGAACGGGCAAGCTCCTTCGATAGCTCAATGATACCTACATTGCTCTGGTTCCAAAAATTGTGGACCCTAGAGCCATGGAGGATTATAGACCCATAATTCTATGCAAAACCCTCTATAAAATATTCTCTAAGATCATGGTTAATTGTATCAAACCCTTAATCAATAAGATTATTAGTCCTAACTAGAATGGGTTTGTTCTTGGTAGGAAAATCATGGATGTTGCTATCACTACTCATGAAATTATTCATTCTATTGACCACAGTAAAGGTATAGGTATGGCCTTCAAGCTTGATATCTCTAAAGCCTATGATAAAGTGAACTGGCTCTTCCTTTACAAGGTGATCTCTGCTTTTGGGTTTAGTCAGTCTCTCATTAATATTATCAAGGTTTGTGTCGAGACTGTCAGATTCTTAGTTCTAATGAATGGAAAACTTGGTGACATGTTTCCCTTGAATAAAGGTCTACAATAGGGAGATCTTCTCTCCCCCTATCTCTTTATCCTACTGGCTGAAGTCCTTGGTCGCAACATGATGTAGATGGTCCAGAATGACATTATCTAGGGAATTAAGCCTGCAACCACCCTCCCAACTTCAGTTCTAGAGTAGTTTGTCGATGACACTTTTTTATTTGGTTCCTCTTTGGTTAGGGAGGCTAGGGTGTGGAAGAGCCTTCTTGATGACTATGCCTGTACCTCTGGTCAACACATTAACTATCATAAAAGCAAGATCTTTTTCTTCAACACAGATCAAGTTGTTTAAGGGAAAATTATTCACATTCTGGGATGCCAGTCAACTTCTCTCCTAACAACCTATTTGGGCCTCCCCCTGACGATTAAAGATGTTTAAATAACTTTTGGAACACCATCCTCAAGCATACCCAAAGGAATCTTTCTGGATGGAAAGGGAAACTCCTCAGTAGTGTTGGAAAGCTATAATTTCTCTCTACTGTGTTGTAGGGAATCCTGGTGTATTTCCTCTCAATCTTCAAAATTTTAGGAGCCATGGCTGACAAACTTGAGAAAATCCAGCACACTTTCCCTTGTCTGGTTGTGAGGAGGAAAAGAGACTCCCTCTGCTCTGCTGAGACAATTTTTTCTTGCCCAAGTCTCTTAGAGGCCTTGGATTACAAACATTTAATAACCTTAATAGTGCTTTGCTTACTAATTTGGCCTGGACTATCATCTTGGGTTCTTCTGATTGGTGTAAAATTATGGAAGACAAGTATCTTGATAGGGGCCACTTCTGCAAGCTTTATATGGAGCGTGGCCACCCTCAGAGCTCCAAGATTTGGAACAATATTCTCAAATGTAGGAGCACTCTGGAATAGGGGATCACTTGGCAAGTGGGCAATGGTAGGGATATCCAATTTTTGAAGGATGTCTGGCTAGATGAAATTATCCTGGGCTCCTTTAGGTTCTCGCAGCTCAGGAATATCCACACTCTTCGGGTGGGGACCTTGGTGTCAAACTACATTTGGAATGGGCAGTGGATGGACCTTCTATCCCCTCTGGTTGATATGCCTGATCTCATTCTCTCGGTCACTGATCTCATGAATCTAATGCATAGGACTCACATTCCTTTATTTTACCGCCTTGGTATAATCCTTTGGTCCCACACTCAAAATGATGGTTTCTCGGTCAAATTGTCTTACAACTTGCTGATCAAGGAGGTTGCTGACCTGACCTATTGGAAAAAAGTGTCAAGCTCCTAGCTAATTCTCAAAGTCAACTTCTTTTGATGGGCAATACTTCATGGAAAAATCCTAACTTTGGATAACCTGGTTAGAAGGTAGTTTTATCTTGGCCAATAGATGTTGCCTCTGTAAAAGGGAGGAGGAAAGCATCAACCATCTCTTCCTACATTGTGATTTATCCTCGGTGGTCTGGAAGCTGGTCATCCTAAACTCAACCTTTCTTGGGTGGCTAACTGGGATATCCAACATTTGGCTAATGACTGGAAACCCCCCTCTCAACACCCATTGATCCATCTTCTTTGGCATCAAATTCCCCCCTCTTCTGTTGGAGTATCTAAAAAGAGAGTAACAAAAAAATCTTTTGTGATAAGGAGTTATTCCCTGATGATGTTTTCCACCTTAGCTCTAAGATTCTACAGGAGAACTTATCAGTTGCTCGATGGAAGAGCCCAAACCATCCCCTATTGATGTTGTTCTTTAGTTAGCCAAAAAATGGAGCATTGATAAAGGTTTTGACAGATTCAACAATGCCAAGCTTCTCATCAGAAAGGCTACCAAATGGCCCCCCCCAAACCTTAGTGGGATAAGCTTAATTTTGATGGAGCTTTCTACAGTGGGAACTAGGTAGGAGGAAGCATTATTCAGGATCATAAAGGGAAATTAATTGTTTCTTTTATTGGCCCTCTTGTTAACCAAATTGTTAATCAGACTGAAGGCATGACCCTCCTCTGGGGCCTAAAAATTGCCATAGCTACTAGAAGCAGAAAGCTTGAGATTGAGGGGGACTCCAAAATCATTATTGAGGTTGTGCAAGGTACCTCCAAGGCTCGGTGGAAAGTGGACACTATTTTGAGTGACATCCTTGGTCTCTTGGGTGGCCTGGAGGAGGTTAAGATAATCCACATATATAGGGAAGGGAATTATGCAATGGATTCCATGGCTATTGTTGGTCCGTTGTTCGACAGATTACGATGTTGGAGGGTTGTTAAACAACTCCCTAAGTCTACCCAAGACCTGCTTAGGTGGAAAATGAGTGTTGTCAATGGAACTTACTATGAGGGTTAAAATCCAATGATTTGGTTGACCTTTGCTAGATGATCTTGGGCCCACCATTTCTCTTCTTTTCACCACCAGTTTGTTTTTTGAATTTATATGCCACCTGGCTTGTGGTGGGGATCTTGTGCTCATAAGTTGGATGAGCTAGAACTACAATCATTTCTTTTTTTACAAAATTCCCAAGAAAAAGGAAAGTGGGGTCTTCACGAGGAGGACGTGGCATAACCTCAGGCTGAAGGATCCACTTAATATTTTAATGTGTTATCATTTCATGAAGTTGTTTTGGTGGCTTTTTATTAATGTGGCAGTTTTCCATAGATTTTGTGTGGATTTCCATGATAAATTTTGTCTCGTAGAATACCTTTCACGTATCATTGCACCATTCTATCCTGGCAATGCAACTTGATGGGAAGTGCAATTACTACCTAAATTATGATATTAATTATTGGTAAATTACTTCTTAGCTAAGTTTGTATATTTATTTTTCCAAGTTCTGGGGTTTTTTGGTTCTGCGCTGGAGTTATTTTGAAGAGTGTGGTTTCCTTAATCTAAGTGTTGATAGTGGTTTTTTGGCTCTGAGTTGGAGGTATTTTGAAGATTATGGTTTCTTGGCTCTGAGTGTGCCCTACCTACTTCTAATTATTTCTGAAGTTTACACTGGTCTTAATATAGGTGGTGACAGACATAGAATTGAGCCCAACAAAATTGAGGATGAATTCACCACTGACCCTATGGTGATATATTTATGCAAGGAAGGTGGTATTCTCTTCTTCCTGGAAAATATGGCTAGTTATGATGAAATTATTTCCCGACAATTTGCGGTGTCTTGGAATGACAAAAGGGTCTATGTGAATGATATTTTGTTTGAAATCAATGAAGAAGTCATTGGTAAATCCACTGGTCTCCCTAGCACTGGTCACAAATGGAAGAAGACTAGAAAAACCCCCACTAAGGCAGATTTAGTCTAGTTCTTGAGGGACCCTAAAGAGAAACATGTTCCCAAACATGGAGGCTACAACACGGAAGACCTCCCAGAATTTTGGCCCAAGACGTGTAAGCTTATTATCAAGTACTTCACATTGGAAGGTCAATATGGCATTTTCTAATATTATCATCAGCCTTTCCTAAATCACCTTAGGCATACATATTTAATTTCTATTATTTTATTTTTACTGCATTCTATGGAAAGTAATGTTGCTGATGTTGCAGAAGCTAAGACCTTGGGTAAAAAACTCATCATCCCGCAACAAGGGTTAATGTTGCAGCTCTATAACTTCCACCATGCTCTTTTCCCACCTCCTTCCATTTCTATAATTTTTGACTCCCTGCAACAGCCCAATCCCTCACCCACTAACTCTCTGGATCATGATCTCCTTCCCAATCCTTCTGGTACAAAAGGAAAACATCGCGATAATACCCCAGCTGTGAGCCCTCACTCTTCTGATACCTTCCTCATCCTAGATTCTCTAGGATATAACAAGAGAGATCTAACCCCAGATGCCCCTATCCTTTTCCCTAACAATAAACCAAGAAAATTGTCCTCAATCTTAATTCTACTGAAGATGTTGACACCCAGCAGTGCCAGACACACCGTTCTATCATGTTGGCTAAAGAAAAGGGGAAAAAGGCCATCAATGTTTTGCTAAAAAATGAGGAGGCCTGGGGGGAATCTGATAGAAAAAAGGGCACTGATATTAAATTAAACCTGAGTACTGATGATGTTGAGGAAACCAAGATTTTCAATATTGGCTTTGGTGGCATGGAGGGTAAGTTAAAACACCAAATTGTTGAGCTGGAAAAAATTGTGTCCCAACTAAAGGAGGCTATGGAGGGAACCAACAAATGACTTATGAATGTTAGTAATTTGTGCTCAAAGTCATGTACGCCTCCACTACCACCCTCTGTCTGCTCCATGAAAAGGAGTCTGTTGGCTAGGTTGCTGAGGAAGATGATCCCCGAGAACTCTTCAAATTCCTTCAGGAAGAGTGGGCGAACATTATGCTCTCTAAGTGTTTTTGGAAAGGAGACTGATTGTGTTTATGGTCTTCTCTATGGACATTTATGCTAGCCCTTTGGGCTATTTTTGTTTTTTCTGCAATAGCCTTCATGCTAAGACTGTGGTGGTGGTTTTTAGCCCTACGTGACATGATATGAACAATTACTTTTTTATTTCATACCTTATTTTGAACTCTGCTAATTCTGGGTTTCTGGATAAGTGGTGGTGGTGCTCCGTTTTCCTTAAAATAGTTTTTGATAGGGGTAGGTTTCTTTTATTTTTTGTTATGATTAGTGCTCTAGATATGGTTAATATGTTGTTAATGCATATCTAGTGTGCTATGAATTGTACCATCGGCCAACACCCTCTTGCTGTTGCTTTCTATCAAAAACATTTTTAAAAGCGAGATTAACTTATTTTAGAATTATTAGCTAACAAGAAAGAAATATATAAACTTAGAATTTGTAATTTGTTGTTGTACTATGATGAATTTCAAATTTGGTTGAAAATAACTCAAAAATTAAGGACACAGATAAATTTGGAATTAACTTTTACACTTAAAAGTTTTCTTTGTTTCTTTTATGAAACTATCGTATTTATTACATAATGTAAAAGAAATTGTAATCTACTACTATATATGATGAATTTTAAATTTGGTTGAAAATAACTCAAAAAGTAACAACATAGAGGTAAATTTAGAATTAATTTCTTTTGCTTTAAAATTGTTCTTTATTTCTTTTACTTGAAACTATTGAAACTATTGTATTTATTACATAAATGTAAATATAGATTTTGAGTAATAAGTTTTAGTTACTATGCTGAAAAATAAGATCTTTGTTACAATTCTTATATTAATTTAATTGAGCTAACTTAACCCTAACTATAGTTAAAAGACATTACATATTATTTTTGGTATATACTATTCAATATTTCATTTACATTGAGGTTAATAATTCAATTCCTAAAGATAGTAATCTAAATATTGTAATAAATTGTTTTATAAATTTAAATTTTTTTTATAATAAAATATTTTTTAAATTTTTAATTTTTCAATAAAAAATTAAAATATTTAATTGTTTAAAAATTTATAATATTATTAAATGTAATAAAATGAAAAAGATCTTACCAAATATAATTATATCAAAATCATAATACACCAATTATTAATATTTTTTTAATAATTAAGTTATTCTTTCTTCAATTTGATTTTTATTTCATATTTATGCATTTTAAATTAATTGTATAATTATTATTTTCAATACAATTAGAAATAAACAACAATAATAAGTTTTTGATAAATCTCAAAAATATAATGCTAATTAAAAAAATCTAGTTAAAGATAAATCCGTAAATATTATTGACAACTATTATTTTAATTTATGACCCAACAAATTTTATAATATAATAGTTAATATTTTTTAATTCTAAATAATAGGTTTTCATATTTTAGCATATTCAAGTTTTTAAAAACTAAATTAAATTAAAAATTATTTAATAGGTTTTTGAAATAAATAGAATTAATAATAAAAATAACAATAATAATCCTAGGACATACATAGTTGTTTGTCAAAACTTCTTTGCTGATGATACTCTGTTATTTGGTAGTTCTACCATTTAGAAGGCTAAGTGTATTAAAAATGTTTTGAACCTTTACTCTACTGGATCTGGACAAGTCATTAATCCTCTTAAATCCAAGCTCTATATGTTTTCTACACCAGGTCTCATTAAATAGAGAATTTCTAACATCCTTGGTTATTCTTTGGATACCCTGCCATCCACTTACCTTGGGATTCCCTTTTTTTGGGCCAAGTTAAACCTTCATATTTGGACTCTGTCATTAATAGATTAAAAAATAGAATTACCTCTTGGAAAGCTCGATGGCTCTCACTTTCAGGTAGGATCCTATTAATCAAAACAATTATCTCTGCTATCCCTAACTATTATATTACAATCCTTCAAGCTCCCAAGTCAGTTATTGTTCACATAGAGAAAATCATTCAAGCTTTCCTCTGGACAACTAATATGACTAATAAAAAAAAGATTCCTCTTGTCTCTTTACAGACACTCTCCATGGATAAATCAGCAGGGGGTGCTTGGTTACATAATCTATCAGTAAGAAATAAAGCATTTGGAGGAAAGTTAGTTTGGAACATGTAATCTAAACCCCATTCCCTCTGGTGTAAGATCATGCAAGCCAAGTATTTAGATTCCCCTAATCCAAGTAGAATATTTTCCATCTCTAATCCTCCCTTAGAGTCACCTACGTGGAATTTTATGATATCATCTAGGGAGGTTGTAGTAAACTTCTTGTCCTGGGAAGTTCATTGAGGGGATCATGTGTCATTTTGGGAAGATTCTTGGAATGGCTTCCCTCCCTTATCTTCTATAAACTCCCTTGCAACTGTAATGGACATCTTTATCCAGTTCTGAGGTGACAAGTTGGGGGATTATGTAGATCATGTGGATATTCTTTCCCATAAGGTAACTTGGAAAGATCCTTCATCCCTTCCTTTATCCCAAAATCATATTAGGGGATTCACCTCTGTCGTTTCTAATATAGTAGTATTTTTATCTAATGATACTGATAGATTGCTGCGGTGTCCTTACAAGAGAGGCATGTATTCGGTTAAAGAGGGATATGCATCTCTTCATCACATGGAAAGTCAGACTAGTTCTCATAGGCTATTTCTTTTCTATTGGAATACAGTTGTTCTTCCTAAAGCAGGGGTTTCTTCCTAGCTTGCACTTGAAAATAGAATATTAAGTAGTGACAAATTGGTTAGATTGCAAATTGCCCTCCCATTCAACTGTATTTTGTGTGGTGAATGTGTGGAATCTGTGGATCATATTTTTGTTCTTTGTAGTTTTGCATACCAATGTTGGTCTTTTGTCATGTATAAATTGTCCGTGTCTTTCCCATTGCCTGCTTCTTTATGGGAGATCTTCCAAACTTGGCCTACGTTGTTTGATAATTCCTTGTTTGCATGTTTCTGGATAATTATTCCATGCACTATTATTTGGTCAATTTGGTGGGAGTGTAATAAAAGAATCTTTCAAAAAATAGCTTCTGATCTCTCCTCAGTTCTTTCCACTATTGAAAGGAATATATTTGAACAAGTCAATAATTTTTTCACCTCTCATTTTAACCCTAATGTCATTTTTTCTTCTTGGGATAGTCAGATTATATCATCTTGGAAACTTTTGTCTTTCCCTTCTTCTCCTATCTTTCCCTGTATTAGGAAATTTCCCATTGATAGATCATTAATTAAATGGCAGCCCCCTCAATCTCCTTTTATCAAGTTAAATTTTGATGGTTCCTCTCGAGGTAACCCTGGTGATTCAGGAATTGGAATCTACTTAAGAAATCATTTGGGGCTAGTTTTAGAATTGAAAGCTTCTCCTATTCCCCATAGTACTAATAATGTGGTAGAGGCAGTTGCGTTATTAGAAGGATTAGTGTTAGCCAAAAGACTATCAATTTCATGCCTTCATATCAAAGGTGACTCCTCTTTTATCATTAATGCATGTATTAAGAAGAACATTGATAATTGACATCTAAAATATATCTTGGAACAGGTTTCGAGCTTCATTGAATCTCTACAAAATTTTACTATCTCGCATACCTTTAGAGAGGGTAATGCACTTGTGAACTACCAAGCCAATTTGGGGATGTGACAAAGTTCACCTAGATACCTCTTCATCGGGTCTCTCTCTTGATTTTCTCCCATCTCTCCTCTCAATTATTCATGATGAAACATGTTAAGCTTTTATATATATCAATTTTTGTATGTTTTTATGTTCAGATATTTCTCTAAACCTAACAAGAATAATTGACACTTCATGATATGCTTTGGTTTGTGGTTAGACCAGTACCTCAACATAATACCATATGCAAATTGGTTCTATCTGTAACACCCCAAAATTGGCACCTAACAATCCTAATCAATTTTGGTGCGTTCCTTCAATTTTCTCATCATCGAAGCCCTATTGTACTAGGCAAATTCTCCTCCTAATTGACTTTAATTGACTGAGTCTCAAATGCAAAAAACCTAAATTTGCATAAATCTGACATTATATTTAATTCCTAAATTATCAAGGTTTATTAGATAAAAATCCCTATGATTAATTGATTTAATTCTAAAGTCCTAAGTGCTTTTAAATTAAATTAATTCGACCCCCTTTAGCTAATATACATAAAAAGGAATTGAATAGTTATTTAATTGATTAAATGGGCTATCCTCAAAAAGAATTTCATAATTCTATATGAAAGGTCACTCATGTGGCAATAATCCATCCTTTTAATTAAATAATTCGTGCTTTTTTTTCTCAAATGGAAATGAAGAGGCAACCGTTTCTTTTCAAGAAACTCTTCACCCTCTTTCCATGGTTTTCTATAAATTGGACCCCTTTTTCTTCATTGAGGAGGATGATTTTTGAGAGCATCAAAGTTATAGTGAAATTTACATTGATTATTATATGCTTTTGAGTTTAATTTGCATAATTATATTAATTTCAATTTGGATTAAAGATATGTTGATATTATTTTCAAATTCATTTTCATATCTAACATCTCAATTTCATCTCTCAAGCTTTCTAGTTTAAAAGCAATTCCAATTCTAGATTAAGAGCATTTGAATTCTAGATTAAGAGTATTTCATTTCTTAGATTAATTGCAATTCATTTCTAGATTAAGAGAAATCTCATTTCATAGATTAATTTTAGTGCATTTCATAGATTAATGGCAATTCCATTTTCTCTCATGCTTTAGAAATCCTCCATGTTAGCAATGGTCAGGTTGTTGGCTCTTAATCTGAGAGTAAACTTGACATCCACAACTAATTAGGAGGCAGCAAGTCACTTCAATTGAATTTGTAGGATAAACAATTCATGTTTGTCTTTGTGAATTGAATAATTGAGCAAAGACTATGCTAAGTTTGTGCCTGATTTAGAGGTCACATTCAAGCACACACATTTTGGCGCCCACCGTGGGGCAGAAAAAATGATTTCTGGCCTCATTTTTGAACTTTTTTACTGTGTTTTGGGAACTCTGTCGTATGTCTATACTGCACTGGTACAGAGTATTGCATGAAGTTTTGTGTCGAGCCATGCAAAGTTTTGCTCTCTGTAGCACTCTATCATGCGAAGAAATAGAAAGCTTGCACACTTCAAAGCACTTTCTCGTGCGCAGCGAAGTACTTGCTCGCGTGAACTTTAGCAGAAAGACACTTAAATTTCAGAATTTGCAATCTGCTATTTTTTATTTTCTAACATCTATTTTCTGCTATGATTTTTCTATTTCTGATTTCTGCTGTAGCATAACAGTGGTTTGCAAGTTTGCTTGTCAAAGATCAAAAACATTTTCTAACAGTTTGCTTGCAGGACGATTGTCAAAGGCATAATCAAAACGTCATGTTTGTTTACTATTTTTCATTCACAAAGTTTAAATAGGGCTTTGTTAAAATTTCGTAAGGATCCCGATAGAAAATTAGGGGAATAGGCTCTTCATTACATGGAAGTGATGCCCATGGATGAAACCGAGACCCAAATGTTGCTAGCATGATGGATACTTGGGGAAGCAAAGAAAGATAGCGAATCTTTAGCACTTCTACTTGCTAGGGGATTATGCTCTTCTCTCTTTGAGAGAATCAAAAACCCAAAGGCTTGTGGATTTTGTGGAGTGAAACTATCTTAGTGATGAATATGCTTGATGTGTTTGGGTGAGGTGAAAAGGTAGAGAAGTATGCTCTTCTCTCTTTGAGAGAATAAGAAAATCAAACCCTTGGATCCAAACTGAGTTGTGTCACCTTTAGAGGGCCTGCCGAAAGTTGAACCTCCGAGAATGACCCAAGTGAGTACACACCTATCGCCGGTGATTCCACCTCACTCTAATAAAGTCTACTTTGTTGTATTCTAAAGACTCCAAAGCCATGGTAACTTCTTTCTCATGATTTCGACTATCATCGTGAGAAAGGCTTGTTTGTCATACTGAGCGGCTCCCAACCTTGCTTGCAAGGGTGTATGTCTTACAAGTGTTGGTGTGGCTATGAGGCCCCATATTTGTATCAGAGGCACTAAAGGTTATTGTGAATGGAGGCCTATTAAACACTCTTTTAGTTAGATGCCTACCCGGTTCACCTCCGAAAGGAGACATAATCTGTGTGCAGGGAGAGGAAAGAATCTCTCCCCTAGATTCTCAACATAGATATGCACTTGGATGCTTGAAGTGGTATATGACACTGGCCCCTATTTAAGGGTAACCTTCGAACATATATAATCAGTCCTTGGAAACACCAAAAACATGGGTGCTCTTTCAAGAGTGACACTGCTATGTGAGGTGCACGCATACGCATAAGACAGCGGGGCACAAATTTTGTCTTCTGAACCATTTTTCTTTGTAGGGATAATTGAGTGTTTGTTCTTGAGTCTTAAACTGTCCGAATCAACATCAAACAAAGACTCCCATTATTCTTCCAAGTTGCTTTGTCCTTGGTAGAATTGTTTACGACTACTGCTTGTGTCACCACTTCTTGATTGAAAATTCATGTCTGTAAACGAGTGCTTGTCACCTTGAAATAGAGATTTCTGATTTGTATCATCATAAAACTATCCTGAACCTAAAAATTTTGTTAGAGAATAGTTCCTTCTATGTCTCAAAATCTGGTTTTATCTTGAAAACTAAGTCCGTTTATCAAAATTTGGTCTTTTCTCGCATGAACTTTCAGAAACCTAGCACTTGCTCGCGCGAGCTAGCATTTTATCATGTGAATTTTAGCACTTTCTCATGTGGTGAGGCATTTCCTTGCATGGATCTGTAGCCTGGCATCCAAAACAATGACCTTTTTCCCGTTAACTGGTGAACTTTTTGCCTGATCTGCCTTTTATCTGGGGTCTGATGGCTTATTTCCTCATTTTCTGTAGTCTAAAACTAGTTGCTTCGAGTTGCAAACTGACTGATTCTTACTCAAACTTGTCTTGTCTCTTTGTCTCTGTCCTATCTTTTTGTGTTTTCATACCTTGCGACACGATCATCATATCTTGGCTGCTCTAGCCATACTCTCGATGACTCAGTCGCATCTCACACTTTGGCTGTTCTAGCCTATTACCTCCTTTTTTTTGATACCTCTAGAGATAGAGTTCCGAGTCAGATCTCAAGTTTCCTCTCGTTTCAGCTTTGTCTATGCCTGTTATGACTAGGAGTGGTAATATTTTTCCCATACGCGGTTCCGGAGTAGGTAGAAGTAAACCTTGCAATCAAGGAAAAGGTCATTCTGAACCTGTTATTCAAGTTGATAATCAAGAGGGATCCTCACATTCCTCTTCCCCATTTAGTATAGATCTGATTCCTAATCAGAAACCAGTGCTTCAATTTTTTTCTAATCTGTTGTTTCAAGATCAGCATAATCCATTTCTTTCAAATCAAGTAGGCTTCAAAAAATCACCTGTTTGGGTTGATCCTATTAACGATCCTCATTGCCTTAGTGATCCTTTCCAACACTTCCATCCTTTTGATTCACCAAAGAGCACATTGGTTACGAGTCCTCAATGCGATAATCACACTCATACTGAAGGAGTGCACACAGAACAATCTCGTGTTGACAAGATGACATCTCCTTTTGATTACACACAAGGTCATGACCAATCCCAACATGAACAAGGTCATCAAGAAGGAGAACATCACCAAGGTCAAGATCAGACTTATAGTATTTATGAAATCCTTGGCAATGATGATGAGCCAATAACTCAAAATGATATAGATGCAGCAAAGTCTAATAAAGCTCTCATCAAAATGATAGAAATACTCCTTGCGGAAGACAAAGAAAAATACTTCATAGATTTGGAAAAATAAGGGGTCAAGTTACCCGCAAAATTCCAAGTGGAAACGCTTGTCACTAAGGAAGAGGAAAGTGAGACCTCCAAGTTGCATAAGATAATTCAAGACATGTAAGGTCAAATCAGCCAACTTATGAAAGACAAGGACAAACCAACACAACAGTTTACAATGGAAAGTATATGTCCTTTTCCGTTTGATAAGAGTATTGTTATGCCACCTTTTCCCAAAGGTGTAGAAATCCCCAAATATGACAAGTATCTAGGTACCACTGATCCTCAGGATCATTTAAGAGAATTTGGTGCCTTATCAATGGAGTTTATACATGATCAAACATATTTGATGTGTTTTTTTCCATGAAGTTTGGGTGGACCTTCCATGGAGTGGTTCTCACAACTACCCACTGGTATCAAGACTTTTGAAAAGATTTCCAACCTCTTTATACAACATTATTCTCACAATATTCAACATCCTGTCAATATAAGGGACCTTTACAACCTTAAGAAAAAGAAAGGGGAACCATTCTTAACATTTCTCCAAAGATGGAGACAACTTTGCACAAAGTACCCTCGCAAAATACCTGAGTCTGAGAAACTCGATATATTCTTGGATAATCTCACCCCTGATTTTGGGTATCAAGTCCAACTTCAAGGTCCCCTTAACTTTGATAGTATGATAAAAAAATTTGTGAGAATAGAAGCATTCATGGTTAAAAAAGGTGAATTGACCTTGAATAAAGATAACAAACAAAACTCCTCATCTTCCAACAAAGATAAAGGGAAATTTTTCAACAAAAATAGGGATGTTGTGAATGATGGGGTGGTTGATAAAGTGACTTCAACTTCTTCAAAACCGGTCTTCAATATCACCTCCAATATACAAGCAACCAAAGTTGTTGAAAAGGCTACAACCAATACTCAACAGCCTTCTAGATTTTCTGGCAACAAACCTTGGGCAGCGCAACCCAAGTGTGAATTTACCTCTTTGGGAGAACCACTCGATGTGGTTTTCAAAACTTTGGTGCAAAATTAGATTCTTTCTCCTTTGAAGAAATGTCTATATGATCTGCAACCATGACCTCATTGGTGGAATGAGAATGCTTACTATGACTACTATCAAAACAAAGGTCATAAGACTACTACATGTCTCCAATTGCATCATAAAGTCGAAGATTTGATTGATAACAAGGTTATTGTTGTGGAGAATCATAACAAGAATTTGGATCATCAAGCTTTTAAAGATCCCTTTCCTCGTCATGAGAAAGGTGAATCCTCCAATTCTTAGAATAATAATGCCAAAGTTAATTATGCACATACCACTTACAATAATGTTATCAACATGATTGAACCAGTGGAAGTGGAATATTGCAATATGTTTACTAGAAAGGGAAGTGGGAATGCTTCTAAACCCATAACACCATTTGTCATGAGAGGCCCCGGGTCTCAATTATAAAAATCTGAAACATCTTGAGATTGTGTGAACGTTGTTACTAGATCTCAGGCTAAAATCACTATCAAGGGTCCTAACACTTCTGCTACTACGTCCGTTCCAAAAAAAATTATGGATAAGATTGTTGTTGGCTCTGCCAACAAGACCACAAAGGTGGTCCCTATGCCTCCTACTATTGGTTATAGAATTCTTGACCAAATTCAAAGGACCAATGCTTAGATAACTATTTTTGAGCTATTAAAGATCTCGCCTGCTCATAGGCAGATTCTAGACAAAGCTCTCACAGAAGCTAATGTCCCCAAAGATATCAATCTAGATCAGTTTCAATCCATGGTGGGTCACCTAACTTCACTGCATTATTTTTCCTTCTCTGAAGAAGATGATCACTCCATTAGTCACCCGCACAATGCTCCTCTGCACATAGAAGTCATGATAGGCAAACAACTAGTCTGTCGTGTCCTCATTGACAATGGTGCTGGTCTTAATATTTTCTCCACTCATTTTCTTGCTCAGCTAGGTTATGGTGAAGATCGCATAGATTCTCGCAAAAGAATTACCATTAAGGCCTATGATGAAGAAGAGAGAAAATCTAAAGGTCTAGTTGTGCTACCCATTCGGGTGGGTCCAGTTGAAAGAGACATCACATGTCACGTGCTAGACCTTCCTCTTGCATATAATATCTTGCTAGGGAGACTGTGGATCCATGAGATGCAAGTGGTTCCTTCTACATACCATTAGTGTATCAAGTTTTCTTTTCAAGGTGCAGAGGTTACAGTTCCCACTAGTATGGGCTCTTCTTGTAATGCCCTCACTCAATCAGCTGATAGTCTTGTTCCAACTAATAGAGAATATGTAGAACTTTGTGATGCCAAGCTCAGAGATATGGAACAGACCCTAAAAATCACAGACATAGGCATGGGCGGATATCAAATAGAACCCATGCTATCTTTAGCAGCTCTACCTCTATCTCCCCATTCTTATGGGAGACCTTCTGAGAAAAATAGATCTTCTGTTACTCCTGAGGTAGTTTATGATGATGTCTTTGTACGGTCCTCTACACAATTAGAAGATGAAGATGAGGAAAGAGCTATTAAGGCTTGGATTTGCAAAGGAAAGAACATAGCTGAACAGACTACCTCGGCTTGAGAACTAAACCCCAATAATGAAGGTCTTAAGATTATGAAACATTTTGGGTACAAAGGGAGTGGCCCAATAGGAGTGAATGGAAGTGGGTTTCTAGAACCTATTCAAGCTATAGGTCAAAAGACAAAAGACACCACTGGTTTAGGTTTCAAAAAGATCCCATTCCATCTAGGGATCAATAAATTTGTGCTAGAAGTAGAACCTGCACCAAAACCTAAAGGTACAACTGCAGTTGACAACATAGAAGATAGCTTAGATGAGGATTTTTTTCCTTATCCCATTCCTCCAGACCTAGCAGCATTCTTCACTGAGCCAGATAAATTTGTACCACATGTTAGTACAGCTGAGAGTGATAGCAATTCTATTAAAACCACTCCCCTTGATGCACTAACCTATGAACAATGGAAAGACTTGCAAGATCCTAACTTCCAAGGTGAAAGATATGTACCACCAGAGTTTCAAGAACAATTGGCACGAGAACAGGCTGGTATTGCAAGAACTCCTAAACCTTCATGGTGCAAGCACCCAAGTCAGAGTTCAGATATAGAATCTCATGAATATGAGTTTGATAGTTTGTCAGAAGGATCTTATGAAAAAATTCTCGACGTAAGTGAGGGGTCTAGTGAAAAGTGTAATGAGTCCGAGTCTATAAATGTTAACATGTCTTCTACTTTGGTTGTTAGGGATCAAAAGGATTCAAACACACCTTTGGATGAAATCAGTTTAGCTCTTAGCTTGCTAGTTAATTCTTTTGATGACTATACTGTGAACGCACTTGAACCTGTCACATCTCTTTCCCTCCAACATCCTGAATTAATAGTCTGAAATTCCTCTTCTTCATCTAGTGAAGTCCTTACATTCTAGAATGATTACACCCTAGCCGGCTACTTTTATGCTATGGAACCCATGACATCCTCCACTAGTGAAGAAAGTGTCAACATGACCAAGGATGACATCAAGTATCTTAGTCAAAAAATTAAAAGAAGAAAAAATAGGCACTCTGATGGTGAAAACCACATTGTGGCAGTATCAGAGCCAAAAAAGTAAAAAGAAAAGACGTATCCGAAGGTGAAAACCTCTCTGAGGCGCTTGAGAATGAGATACTTGATGTGCTTTTGAGCCACTTCTAGGAATGTTCATCAGTGTTGATTGAGCCAACTTAGCCAATAAATCTAGGAACAAAAGAACATCCACACATCATTCATGTGGCCAAGTCATTATCTACAGAGGAACTTAAGGAATTCACATAATTCTTCCAAGAGAAAAAGATAAATTTTGCATGGACGTATTCTAACATTCCAGGTGTGGATCCTGATCTCATTATGCATCACTTATCAATAGCTCCAGGTGTGAAACTAGTTAAAAAATTTTTAGAAAGATGCATCTGCATGTGGCTTTATTGATCAAGGCAGAATTGGAAAAACTTCTAAAAGCTGGGTTCATCCGAGTGATTGATTATGCAGAGTGGATCTCTAACATTGTCCCAGTGACTAAACATGAAAAATCTATTAGGGTCTACATAGACTTTAGAGATTTAAATTTGGCATGTCCCAAAGATGATTTTCCACTTCCCAATATTGACATGATTGTGGACATGACAGCAGGATATGAGATGTATTCACTAATGGACGATTTCTCTGGCTATAATCAAATCAAAATTGCACTAGAGGACCAAGAGAAGAATTCTTTTACCTGTGCATGGGGTACATTCTACTGGAATGTTATGCCCTTTGGTCTAAAAAATGTTGGAGCTACTTATTAAAGAGCTGTCACTACAATATTTCATGACATGATGCATAGAACAATGGAAGACTACGTGGATGACACACTTGCTAAAACTATGGATAGAAAGACACATCTCACTGATCTAGGTCCCATACTACATTGTATGGAAGAATTTAGGTTGCATCTTAACCCTAATAAATATGCATTTGGGGTTACTTCAGGAAAATTATTGGCCTATATCATCTTTGCTAAAGGAATCGAGGTGGATCCAGCAAAGGTACAAGCTATAGAAATGCCTCCACCTCGTAATATCAAACAAATAAGAGGTCTCCAAGGTCAGCTCCAATCTATCAGGTGTTTCATATCACAACTAGCTGACAAGTCACAACCATTCACCGAAACTCTGCATAAAGGTGTGACTTATGAATGGAACAAAGAATGTGAACAAGGCTTTCAACAGATTAAACAGTATTTATCCAATCTGCCCATATTGATGCCTCCTATTTAGGGGAAGCCTTTGATCTTATATATCTCAGCAATGGAAACATCTCTGGGTGCTCTCTTGGCCCAAGAAGATCAAAATCATAAAGAAAGAGCCATTTACTACATCAGCAGAACATTGGTCTCTTACGAAATAAATTATTCTGCAATTGAGAAGGCTTGCCTAGTAGTGGTGTTTTCTTCCCAGAAGCTACGACACTACATGTTGGCTCGCACTACAAGGTTAATCACAAAAATTGATCCATTTAAATACTTACTTAGTAAAGCTACCCTCACAGGTAGACTAGCTAATTGGGTCATACTCCTTAGTGAGTTTGATATTGAATATGTTGAGAGGAAAGCCATTATAGGATAGGCGATTGCAGATCAGTTGGCAGAATCACCCATTACAGATCATCAACCATTAAAGATGGAATTCCTAGATGAGTACATCATGCTTCTCATGCATCAAACATGGACAAATTTCTTTGATGGTTCATTCACCCAATAGGGTTCAAGAGCTGGAATTCTGTTTATCACACATTAGCGATATTCCTTACCAAAGGCATAAAAAATGATGTTTCCTTGTACAAATAACACCACTGAATATGAAGCTATGACCAATGGGCTAAAAATTTCTATTGAATGGCGAGTGGATGAATTAAAAGTCTTTGGAGACTCACAACTAGTTATCAATCAAGTGAACGACATCTATCAGACGAAAGATGAAAAGCTAGTGACCTACAAAAATATGGTTGACAGGCTTAAGAAATACTTTGTGCATGTTACTTTTTAGCAAATTCCCAGGGCAGATAATAAAGTGGCTGATGCTATGGCCACTCTAGCTTCTATGTTACAAATGCCAAAAAATTATTTCAGACACGAGTTCCTAGTGGAGACGTTATGCTAGCTTGCCTATGACTCCCCTGACTCCCAGATGATCTGTTCAGTCATTCAACATGATTCATCTCGCTACCACCACATCTACTCTTATCTCTGTGACCAAATTATTCTTGACACATATACTAGAAATGAAAAATGTCACCTTATCTATAGTGCTTCATGGTATGTCATTGTAGCAAATGACTTGTATAAACGAGGTCTAGACGGTACCCTCCTTAGGTGTCTAGAACCTGATGAGTCCAAATGCGCGTTAGAAGAGGTACATGAAGGCATTTGTGGTTCTCACTCGAATGGTCTGACATTGGCTCATAAAATTATTAGAGCTGGTTATTATTGGCCTGATATGGAGAAGGAAGCTACACAGTTTTCCAAGTCTTGCAAACAATATCAACTCCATGGTAATTTGATTCATGCTCCAGCCAAGGAGCTTATTCCCTTCATCACTTTCTAGCCGTTTCAACAGTGGGATTTTGACTTAGTGGGTTAGATATATCCATCTTCTTTGAGAGGAAATAAGTACATCATCACTGCTATGGATTATTTTACTAAATGGGTTGAGGAATTACCTCTCAGTGTAGCTGATGGAAAATCTGTAGCTATGTTCATACTAAACTACATTATCTGTAGATATGGTGTACCTTCCTCTATTATCACTGACAATGGAGGACAATTCAAGAATAAAGATCTGACAAATTTATGCACTAAATTCAAGATCATTCAACATTGGTCTTCTATTTATTATCCCCAGGGTAATGGACAGGCTGAAGCTTCCAACAAAACAATTCTCAAGATCCTACACCGTATGGTACACAAATCTGGATGAGATTGGTATCTCTAGATTAATCCAGCTTTATGGGCCTATCGCACCAGTATAAGAACTCCAACAGGGGCCACACCCTTTTCTTTAGTCTATGGTGTGGATGCAGTATTGCCTATTGAGGTTGAGATTCCTACCTTGTGAGTCTCTCTAAAAGGCCTCATTACTAATGATGACATTAGAATATCTCGGCTAAAAGAGCTGGAACTACTGGATGAAT
The DNA here is from genome assembly GCA_018584345.1 of Thuja plicata. Classification (NCBI taxonomy): domain Eukaryota; kingdom Viridiplantae; phylum Streptophyta; class Pinopsida; order Cupressales; family Cupressaceae; genus Thuja; species Thuja plicata. Next base: position 81,816 of record MU223483.1, read on the forward strand.
GTTGGAAGGTGGCATTCGATCATCTTAGAGCATATCAAAAGAGGATATCAAAGAGCTATAACAAGAAATTTAGACCAAGAGACTTCCAAATGGGTGATCTCGTCCTGAGAGAGAATCCTAGGAATCAGCAACAGCGGACTCAAAAGGGAAAGTTTGAGCTAAAATGGCTTGGTCCTTATATTATTACTACAGTATTTGGGTCTGGTGCCTATCATCTCTCCACTACAGAGGGTGAACAACTCAAGGAGCCCATCAATGCTCTTCACCTGAAGAAATTCTACAGTTGAGATATCTTTTGCAAGCTCATGTACATATTTTATTCTGAGAAAATCCTAAAAATTGTAAAATATCCTAAAAAATGATCATCTTAGTGAAAATATGGCAAACAGGCACTTTGATGTATCTATTATCCTGGTGAAAACCTGGTAAACAGACACCTTGATAATATAAAAAAATAAAAAAAATAAAAAATACAAAAAAAAAATTAAAAAAAGAAAAAGTACAAAAAAAAATTGAAAAAATGAAAATACAAAAAAAGAGAAAAAGATAAAAATGTGCCATTGATGAAAACCTGATAAACAGGCATCATGGTAGCAAAAATAGAATTTCTTCCAAGATGGTGAAAACCTGGTAAACAAGCACCTCTCATTTTGCAATGGTTTATCTGTCGCGGCATCTCTTGGCTTTCTCACAGTTGCTCTTTCGCTTTCTTGCTTCAATGTGCTTTCCCACTTTAGTTCACTTTCCTGCTTTAGTGTGCTCATTCTTTTTCTTTCATTCATCTTTGAGATTTTTCTCGACCTCACATGGATTGAAACTGGTCACACTTGGGGGCATGTTCCTGGTCTAGGGGGCATTGTCTTATCTTTTTGGAGTCTTTCTCCTTTTGCATCAGTCACCAGTGGATCCCACTGTGTCTACCTACCGATGCTTCGTAGCACTTTGTCTCCTCTTGAGACTCTCTTTTGCATTAGTCACCAGTGGTTCTCACTACGTCTTCTTCTTGATGCCTTGGTCTTGTTATCAATCTTTATGCTTGAGAATCTCCCTTGCGACAGTCACTAGTGGTTCTCACTGAGTCTACCTACTGTCACTACTGGGATTTCTCTCATCATCTCGCTATCTGTTTGTTCAGCTTCAATACATTCGTTACTTGGAGGTAGGGCTCCCCATTTCGATCACTTTTTGATTTACACTTGAGTCAGTAATCTCATTGAAGGATAACTCTCTATTGGCACAAACTGGTGTTTTTCAACACCTTAATCAAACAGTATTTTTCAACACTCTCTTTGGACACATCTGTGTTTTTCAACACACATCAGATATCTCTCAATGTAAACATCTCTCGATAGCAATTAAACACATTGCACTCACAAGCACAATGGTGTTTTTCAACACCCTAAACATAGACACATTCGTAAGCCTTGAAACATGTTGAGACATGATTGAGTCTTTCTTTGTATGCTGTCTATTCTTATGAATTTCACTGATATTTTATTTCTATACTGCTTGTTGGTGTGGTTTTGATGATCTGGCAACGTTGAGTAAACAGGGTGTATGTGATAAGATCTTCTACATTAAGGTGGAAAAGCCTCACATCCATCGATCTTGTTTATTTGTATGCCAAGGGGAGGTTGGAACTATCTCCCTGACTGTTATTACTATGTTTGTTTACTTGTGAACTTTTACCACATCAAATTGGAAACAATGTTCAGGTCACCTTGGCTTGTGTGCCTCAGTGCTTATGTTCGTTTCCTAAATTTTATCCAATGAAAGTCATATTCAGATCCTTATGGTCATAGCGGCACCAGTAAGGATTTTATTGACTTTGATGATCCAAAAACACTCGATGATGATAAATATGATGAGTCCAACAACCAAGTCCTAGGATTGCATTTAGCTTAGGCTTGCATTTGCATTGAAGGCTTGCATTCACATTTTATGCTTACATCATGGTAGTGTTGATTCTCTCTTCATTCACCTTATCATTCTTCAAAGGTCCTCATCTCTCATCATGGCTTCCTCTCAACTGCACAAGTGTCTGGTCCTCGCTCTCGATCTTCATTCATGTTCTTTTAGTTAGTACATGTTGTATATTGCGATATCCTGCATGAGATGATTAGTACCATTGCATTACATTCATTTCTAAAAACTACATTTCCATACATTCATTTGCATTTATATATCCATAAAAATGTGCATCTATTATAAGCATAAATCAAATCATACATAGCATCTATCCATCTAACATCTATCATAGCATTTTTATACATCAATAAAACATGTGCATAAACATTTGCATATTCATCCATGGCATACATCTCTAAATCCATTGTATAGGAAATCATCTCATAAAACATACATATCTGAAGCAATATATAAACATGTACAATGATGCCAAAAATTGATCTCATATATATATATATCGATCGGTCAAAATGTACAAGGGTGCTACTCGAGCATAATATGTCAAAATGGTGGTACAATGAATATCAAGATCTAACCACCTGGAGGAGGTGGAGGGGGTGGCATACCCTGCTACTGAGGAGGAGGTCCCACTGGAGGTGGTCCTGGTGGAATGACCCATGCACCAACATACTCTGTAAAAGGTTGAATCTAATCCGCTGCCTCAGGAACTGCAATAGTGTACACATCATAGTAATAAGAAGCTTGAGCAGCCTCGTATCTAGTCTCTAGCTGTGATCTCACTAGTGCCTCTCCCAAATCCTTAATCTCTCAGTCTTTCTTTGATATCCATGTATCTTGAATGATCACCTGCATATGGAGGTCGTCACACTCCCTCTGAGACTGTCGAGCTCTCTCTCTGACTCTTTGGAGAGCCTCCTGCAACTATGCTACCTGTCCCCCTGCCGGTGGATAAGTTAGAATAGCATCAACCATGATAGTATCATCTACCTGCTCAGCAGTCCTATCTTGACTACCACTAGGCCCAACACCTACATCTGATCCCATCGGTATAATGGGAATATCAGTCTGAACTGTCTTCGGTCGTACGACTCTCTCCTGCTGCTGTAAGGGAGGTTGTTATCCCAGTGGCTACTGTACCTAGGGAAGGACCTGCTACTGTGGTGGTGGCCATACCACCTACTATATCAGTGCAATAGGAGCTATAAATATGGGGAATGGATGCACTAATATGTGATATTTATATGTAGGTGTCACACCTGCATTCATCACTACGGCCATATAATCCCACCTAGCTGGTGGTACTCAAGCATCTATCATACTGCAGCCCATGTCAAGCTATCTCTGCCAGCCCTTCTTCGTATCATCAGCAAATTGAGCGTATGTGCAATACTCTAGAGATACATCCTATGGCCTCCCGATTTGGTGTAATATGCGCACAAGAAAGAAACGCTCAATGATGGTAATGGTACGTCCTATCAGAGGATGTGAACAGAACATGTATGATAACTCATGGCGAGCATCATCCCACACCTTAGTGGCTATCCAAGGCTGCCATATGACTATAGCCATATCATCTATCTGTGATCTCCACTGCTCGGTCTTACCCAGTGCGGGCTGGGTCATCGGTCCTGCATACCTATAAATGTACGGCTCTAAAGGCTGCCGTGTATCATGGAATATTGGACTGCATACGAGAAGGTGCTCCCAGGCACAGATCTATAGTATGATGACTCCTGCCACCATGGTATAGGCACCTCGATACATGATCTTGTGCATCTCATGGTACATCTGAGCGAGCATGCACTCGCCCCATCCAAAAGTAACTGCAGGAGCGGCCAACATCTTCTACAACATAACTCCCCAGCCACACTCTAATCCATGCTGATCACGATCAGGAACCAAATGGCAACATAGGAACAGTGCTAGTACAACTGCCAGGGGATGATCTCTATTGTATTTGTGTATCAAATCCTCCCATGAGATGGCCCAGCCCATCACCAAATCATCCTGAAAAATGGCTCTCAAAGCCTGTGTACCCTCTCTAGGCTATGTGTCATACTCCACATGAGCTCCATGGAAAGGCAATCTAAGAATCCTGTATATATCCTCAAGAGTGACCGTCATCTCCCCTTGCAGAAAGTGAAAGGTGTTCATCTCCGAGTAGAAACGCTCAACCAGGGCACCCAGTAAGCTGTGATTTACCCAAATATCAGGTGCATCACGAAGGTAAGTCAATCCTAGTTTGTCAATGTGGGCACCATCAGCATCTGATAATATCTGAAGAATCTCACCCATGATAGGATGATGTGATAAAAAATTGATGTCAGGTAGGTCAACTTGTAAAGAAAGTGACGAAATTGGATCAGTACCTCAACATGATGATTTTCAAAGCAAAGAAAAAAACTACAGCTATGGACATATCCTACACACAGTTTTGAGATATTGCAACTGGCTGAATCTGCGACACAAGAAAATGACAACTTTTGAATTTTGGCCAGTTTTCCATGCAAGAAAAATCTTTTCCCGCATGAGGAAACTCTTCTCCCACATGATCTTTCTGACTCGCGTGAGGCGGGATGTGTTCCCACATGAGATTTTTGAAATCTTGCGCGGTACAGGCGCGCTCTTCACATGAGCGTAAGGGAGGGGCCCGTGCGAGGAACCCCTGACCTACGCAAGGAAAGAGATTCCTCATGCAAAAGGCGACATGGGCTGGCACGAGGAAACTATTTTCTCACACGAGTTTGGACGAGACAACATTTAAAAATCCCTAAAAACATGCTAAATGCTAAAAACTGATAATTTTTTTTTCTAAAATACAGGATCAAGTTGTGATTACTTACAAGTGTGTCATACTCTGCTGGTCGGTTGTGTCGTCGGGAGCACTCAAATCACTGTGTGTGCATAGGAATGCTATTAATGTCTGCTGGAGCCCTCGCCATCGCTAAAGTCAAAGGTGAATAATGATTTGAAAATGACCCCTCCGGGCCTTATATAGCCTTTGACCTAATTTTTCAAAGTGCTCTGTTTTTCATAAAAATTGCACCCTTGGCTAAATGGACCTTTCTGAATCCATTTTCATGATCAAAATCAAAATCTGACACTCCTACATAGCTTGAAATTGTGTTTCAAAATTATGGGATCGACGCGATCAGACCCTTGTGCAGTCAATTTTCTGACATCGCTTTCTTGTCAGGATTATCTCTTGTCATCATTTTCTCAGATTCAGCAATCTTTTCATCAAAGTCAACTCTAGTCAATTCTAGTCAATTGTGGTCAAACCTAGTTAGTAGGACTCCCTGATCGCTCCAAATCGATTCTATCTTCTCTTGATCTATTTCTGGATTTCTCTGGATCTTCGATCTTATTTCTCTACGATTTCTTGCTCTTATCATTATGACGTGTCATCTTTCAATTTTGCTCCTGAGGGGGCAAGATGATTGCATCATTTAATCTTTTTGCATTATTCTCAAATCAGCCTGATCTGAATAAAAAATCCCCATCGCTAGGGGCATCTCATCACTTGGGGCATATTCAATTTTTCATACCTTATGGTCAAAATTGGATATTCCATCTCTAGGGGCATCTTGATGTCTCGCATCTTATCATCTATCTTTCTAGGTATCTGAGCAATCTAAATCAGATCCTCAAGGATCAAGCTTCGTTCTGGAGATGATTCTTGAAATCTCATTGGGTATTGGGCCAATCTAACCCTAATTCCTAAAAGTTACACTTCATTTTGAAGATGGCTCTCAAAAACTCTTTAGACCATTATCTAAGCTATCTAACCTGGATCTCGGAGGGCTAACCTTCATATTGGGGCAATCTAACCTTGATTCTAAAGATAGTCCTATATCTTCATCAGCTATCAGTGGACATTGGGGCAATCTAACCCTGATTCTGATCATCTCTCAGTTGATTTTGCTTCTCAATCTGATCGGTGTCTTGGCAACCTAACCTAGACTTTTGAAATCTTCATCTTCACTTTAGGCTGTTCTTGAATCAATGTGCTGTTCACACATCAATTCAAAGAGGGGCAAAATGTAACACCCCAAAATTGGCACCTAATAATCCTAATCAATTTTGGTGTGTTCCTTCAATTTTCTCATCATCGAAGCCCTATTGTACTAGGAAAATTCTCCTCCTAATTGACTGAGTCTCAAATGCAGAAAACCCAAATTTGCATAAATCTGACATTATATTTAATTCCTATATTATCAAGGTTTATTAGCTAAAAATCCCTATGATTAATTGATTTAATTCAAAAGTCTTAAGTGCTTGTAAATTAAATTAATTCCACCCCCTTTAGCTAATATACATAAAAAGGAATTGAATAGTTATTTAATTGATTAAATGGATTATCCTCAAAAAGAATTTCATAATTCTATATGAAAGGTCACTCATGTGGAAATAATCCATCCTTTTAATTAAATAATTCATGCTTTTTTGTCTCAAATGGAAATGAAGAGGCAACCGTTTCTTTTCAAGAAACTCTTCACCCTCTGTCCATGGTTTTCTATAAATTGGACCCCTTTTTCTTCATTGACGAGGATGATTTTTGAGAGCATCAAAGTTATAGTGAAATTTACATTGATTATTATATGCTTTTGAGTTTAATTTGCATAATTAGATTCATTTCAATTTGGATTAAAGATATGTTGATATTATTTTCAAATTCATTTTCATATCTAACATCTCAATTTCATCTCTCAAGCTTTCTAGTTTAAAAGCAATTCCAATTCTAGATTAAGAGCATTTGAATTCTAGATTAAGAGTATTTCATTTCTTAGATTAATTGCAATTCATTTCTAGATTAAGAGAAATATCATTTCATAGATTAATTGTAGTGCATTTCATATATTAATGGCAATTCCATTTTCTCACATGCTTTAGAAATCCTCCATGTTAGTAATGGTCAGGTTGTTGGCTCTCGTTCTAAGAGTAAATTTGACATCCACAACTAATTAGGAGGGAGCAAGTCGCTTCAATTGAATTTGCAGGATAAAAAATTTATGTTTGTCTTTGTGAATTGAACAATTGAGTAAAGACTATGCTGAGTTTGTGCCTGATTTAGAGGTCACATTCAAGCACAAACACTATCATTCCTATATTAAGTGTAGGTCAGATATTTTTCTACTTCATTTGTCATATGATTCAATGCAATCCTTCCTGATATCTTTTGATTTCTTTGTATTACATCAGTTGTGATCCCTAGGTTCGTGTGATGTTTCTTTTCTCCTTTCATCCCATTTCTTTATTTGATGGCTCTATTGTTTTCCACCATGTTTTGGGTTGAGTTGGAAGTCTGTACAACCATTTGGAAAGCTTAATTCATTGATTGTGATATTTTCATTCACTCTTTTTTTGTCCTTCCAGATTATGATGTGATCACATATCTCTGTTTAATCATGCACTATCATCATTTCTTTGTATTATAATTAAGATTGGCCTCATGTCATCTTTATATCTTTATTACAGATATCATTCCTTGGTTATTATTATCTTTCTCTTGGGTAATTTGTCTTTAAATTCTGTTTCTTTTATCTTCCCTACTTTCTTTTCTGTATTATGTCCATTATGTTGCAGGTTGCTTTCATTTTTTCCCCCGTTGGAAATTGTCTGTCTGCGGGTTGTTCAAAATGTCTGGGTGTCCTAGCTCTTTGGTGGGTATTAGCACTCAGGTGGAGATTTGTTCATCCTTCTCTTCATTACATATGAATTATTACCCGCACAATTACAAGGTTTTTCTTGAGGTAGAGGATTGTGAGAAATTGTTTGTTGGTTGTATTAAGGATGAAATGTTGGCAAAAATGTTCTTTTGTGAACGTCCTGACATTCGCTGTGGTATTAAGAAAATTATTGGTAATGATATCCTTTTCCCTTCTAGAAAGTGTATCATCTATCCCTCCTAAATACTATCAATTTTTCTATCTAATGCATGTGATCTTCTGTAATCCCCATTTCATTTGGAGTTGATAGCCTTGCGTTATGTGAAACCAAAGCTGCTCGGTGTAAATAAATTAGGTAAGGCTATGAAGAAGTATTACCTCTGGGGTGGCACAACTCTTATTGGTGGTCTCTTCCATCACCACTCGGTCCTCAACAACCATGGGGTTTATATGGTCCTCGAAAGCATAAAAAATCTCACTAACGATAGTCCTTTAGGCCCATAAAAGCTTCCTGCAATAATTCAGTGGCTCTCTCACTAAGGATTGTGTTACTGGTGTTCATCAGGTAGTTTTTTCCCTTCTAGACCTTCTTGAGAAAGATACTTCCTCCACTACATGACCCTCGGTTGCTCCCTCATAGTTCACTTCTTCATTTTCTCATTCTATCCCAGATCTTAATTTAAAAATTGGTTTAGGTGATGTTGCTCCATGCTTTATGGAAGGTTAACAGTTTTAATATTTTGTAGGTAATTTGTTGTTTAGTTTTTTCTCCTATAGTTTTGGCACCATGGTGGGATTCTCGACAGGAAGTAGTTTCATGGGCCTTCCACATTGCGAAATATGTTTTTGGTCTCCTATGTATATGCTTGTTATAAAGCTGTGTATCTCTTAAAATTTTGGATAATTTGTATATTGCCTAAGGGCTTATGTAATAGCTAGGCTGTTAGAATAACTGAGAGGGAGGGGGGGTGAATCAGTGGCCTCAAAAATATTCTAATAAATTCACCCAAAAAATTATTACCATAATTATAAGCCTCTAGTTATCTTCAGTCCTACAAGATTAATGCCTTCAAATAATCTCAAAAAATAACTACTGCTCACAGTTCACTGTTAAACCTTATTCTCACTATTTACCGATTAGCAGTCTTTTATTTATCAAAATGCAGTAAATAAATTAGTGTATTGATGTGGATAGAAGTCTTGTTGCTACTATAGAACCAGCTTGGCTCTATTCTAAGATCTTTCTCCTAGATCTCTTAGGGTGTTCACAACCCTAAAATAAGGTAATTCACTCTCAAATTTACCTCCTCTTCAAGACTTAGTCCCCATAGAAATTCTTTTCATCTTCTTCTTGCTGAACCTACACAAATAGATTCATTATACTTTCTTATTCAATGTTTTTTGAACATTGCTTTCATTCTCTTCCCTAGCTAGACTATTACCGAGCTGACCTAGGGTAAGATCTCCAGACTCTTTGTTGTTGCTTCTCCTTTAGAAAACAAAAAGGAAACTATGTACAAGGGCTCCTCTCGAGTTCCATCCCAACACATGATTCTCACCATGCATTCAGGAATCTTGAGGGGCCATTACTATTTACAAGCTAGAACAGGTGAAGAACTAATAACTTGCAAAATATAAAATAAGGTAACTAATCTACTTGCATGTAAAAGGAACTGCAAAGAAACTTGATATCCACTAAACACATAGTTCGCAACTTCTCATTACTGGAAACAAAACAAACCAGTAAATAATGTGCAAAACTCTAAATTTCCTTTAGCTTCTCTTCTTCTTCAATCTCTACCTTCTAGATCTCTAAAATGAAGGCTTGGGATGTTATTAATAACCATCCTCTCATAGGAAACAACCCTAATGGTCCACTCATTCGCAAGAATCTCTTCAAGAACCGTTATACTAACCATATTGTCCATAAAAGACAAGATCCATTTTTCACGGGCCGTTACGACTAAATATTGTCGAGCAATAGCAAAGCAAGCCCAACTCTAGTGTTGGCCAAGATGCTAGGCACCAATGTAGACCGAACTACTAGGCACAAATGTAGGCCAAGCTGCTAGGTAGTGTAGGATGAGCTACTAAGTAATGTAGGCTTAGCTACTAGGCAATGTAGGCCAAGCTACTAGGCAATGTAGGCCGAGCTGCTAGGCACCAGTGTAGGCCGAGTTCCAATGATACCAAGAAACTTATCCAAGGTTCCTGATGCCTTGGTTGGATTTCTAGAGGCTTACCAACTACCTCACACACACACAACTAAAGGAAACCAACTAAGAAACCTATCTAGAAATAGATTGACCTAGTCATATCCATCTTAGGGAAATAAAACAAATGACCTTCTAAGGTCCACACACACTCTCCTAACTTGGCTAGAGTCAGTACATGCCAGAAATAAGGAGCTAGGGGTTTGAGTTAGGTGTGCTCCTGCACTATACTCCCCCAGAAAAAAGAAAGGTTAATCCATCCTTGGATTGAGCATGTTTGGATCAATGCCCAACCTCTTGAAGTCTATTTCTCTGATCCAAGTAGAATCAACATCTTCTTTGCCATGCCATTTGAGAAGGTGCTCCATGTAGTCCTTGTTCCTAGTCTTTTTTTAGACCCTTGAGTCTAGTATCTTTTTAGCTATCATAGATGGAGTCGGGGTTAATTTTAGATCTTTTACCTCTTGTATTACCTCTTGAAGGTTCTAATCAACATCTTGAATTGGTCCTTTATATGCTATCAAATCTGCAATGTTGAAAACCGGTGACAACCCAATGTCTTCAGGAAGCTCCACCTTGTATGCATTGTTTCCATACTTTGCAAGTATCTTACATGGACCTAGCCACTTCATTTTTAGCTTGTGAGGAACACCTTTTTGCAGCCTATGTTTGTTCAAGTGTACCATCACAAAGTCTCCAATATGAAACTGAACATCCCTCTTTGTTGCATCCACCTTTTGCTTTACCTTTTCAGCATTTTCAATCAAGTTCTTTCTCACACTTTCATGGACTTATCTCATTGGATGAGAAAATTCCTCAGCATATCCACTACCTTGCATTCCTTCCTTCAATTCTCTAAGTTCAAAAATTCCTCTTAGGTGAAAACCATAAACAATTTCAAAAGGACTCTTACCAGTTGATCTGTTTACTGTATCATTGTATGCATATTCAGCTTGTCAAATGAGTTGGTCCCATGCTTGACCATACTCCTTTGTGAGGCATCTTAGCAAGTTACCAAGACTTCTATTTACCACCTCTGTTTGGCCATCTGTCTATGGATGGTAGGCAGATCCAAAAGACAAGTTAGTGCCAAGCTTTTTCCATAAGGTCTGCCAAAAATGGCTCATGAATTTGCTGTCCCTATCTGAAACAATACTAAGTGGGAGTCCATGTATCCTCACCGCTCCACTAAAAAACAATTGAGCAATGTTATAAGCATCATGAATAGTCTTGCAAGGTATAAAATGTGTCATCTTACTAAATCTATCTACAACAACAAAAATACTGTCATATCCCTGCCTTGTTCTTGGAAAACCAACTACAAAATCCACGCTTATGCATTCCCATGGTATAGTTGGGATTGGAAGTGGCTGATAAATACTTGCATTGGAAGATGTACCCTTTTCTTTTTGACACACTACACAACTCTCAACATATTGTCTAACATCTCTATTCATTCTAGGCCAAAACTAGAACCTAGTGACTAACTCTTGAGTCTTACTGACTCCAAAATGACCACTAAGCGATCCATTATGTTTTTCTTGGATCAAATTCTCTCTCATAGACCATTTAGGAACACAAATATGACCTCCTTTAAACAATAAATCATTCTACAAAGTATATTCATAAAACTCACCATGAAAGTTGTTTTTAAACTCTTTGCATACCTTGTACATTTGGGCAAAATCTTCATCTTTAGCATATAGGTCTTTGAAGCTATCAATACCTATGCTTTGTAGCTGAACTTCTTGGACTATGAGAATCCTTCTACTCAATGCATCAACAACCTTATTCTGTACTCCCTTTTTATGCTTGATATTGAAAGTGTAGGCTTGTAGATACTCCACCCACTTCATGTGTTTGCTGCTGAGTTTTTCTTGAGAGTTAAGGAAGCTGAGAGCTTGGTTATTAGTATTTACTATGAACTCCTTTGGCAGAAAGTAGTGCCTCCACTTCTTGAGTACTTGGACTAGAGCATATAACTCTAACTCATAAGAAGAGTACTTATTCTTTGCATCATTTAGCTTCTCACTATGGAAAGCTACTGGTCTTCCTTCTTGGCTTATGATAGCCCCAATGGACACATTAATTGCATCACATTCTACTGTAAAAATCTTATCAAAGCTTGGAAGAACTAGAGTAGGCAACTCTGCTATCTACTCCTTGAGTGTTTTAAACCCTTTGTCTGCTTGTGGTGTCCATTGAAACTTTGTCTTCATCCCACCTCTAATGGTGTCTAACATGGGTGCACAAATCCCACTGAAATTTCTGATGAACTTTCTGTAATACTAAGCTAAACCATGGAAACTTCTCACCTCAGTTGTAGCCTTGGGAGTAGGCCAACATAGAATGACATCCACTCTTTCTTGGTCCATTTTAAGGTTACCCTGTGACAAAACAAAACCAAAATATACAAGCTCCTACTTCATGAAGTCACACTTCTCCAAATTGATCATTACCTTTTCATCATGCAATTTCTTGAAAACAATTTTCAAATGCCTAATATGCTCCTCCTTAGTTAGATGCTGAAAACTAAAATGTCATCTAGGTAGACAACAACAAATTTACCAATGCATTCTACCAATACCTCATTCATAAGCCTCATAAAAGTTGAGGGAGCATTAGACAAACCAAATGGCATTACAATCCA
>MU223483.1:94401-140828 GCA_018584345.1 Thuja plicata
AATGGTGATTCTATTTATGGCTCTAGAATCAGTACAAAGTCTCCAAGCTCCTCCTTTCTTAGGTGCTAAAATAGTAGGGACTACACATGGGCTTATGCTCTTTCTAATTAGGCCTTGGTCTAATAACTCTCTGATTTACTTGGCTATCTCCTCATTTTGCTGAGGGGTCATTTTATAGGAAGCTTTATTGGGTAAGGTAGCTCCTATTATGAAGTCAATCTTGTGGCTAACAAGTATCTTGGGAGGTAGGGGAGTGGGCTGGGAATCATTTACAATATCTCTATACTCTTCAAGTATTTCTTTAACCTCATTTGGTATCTCTGATTTCTTGACAACAACTTCATCTTTTGGATTTAATATTAAAGAGAATCCAACTCTTTCTCCTTCTCCTAGAGTCTTCAAGAACTCCTTCTCACCAACCATGAGAACACTTGGACTTGATGTCTTCATCTCTCCTTCTTCTATTAGGGACTCAACTTTGAAAGTCACCCCATCTTTCTTGAATGAATATGCATTATTGGTTCCATCATGCATGGCTTTCCTATCAAATTTCCATGGCCTTCCAAGTAGAAGGTGGCACACATCCATGGGAATAATGTCACATATAACTCTATCTTTATACTTGCCAATGGTGAACTCTACCCATGCTTGTTCTCATACAAATGCATGATATCCTTTATTGAGCCATGTAACCTTGTATGGGTTTTCATGTGGAATCCTTTTCAAATTTAACTTGCTAGCTGCCTCTTCACTAATGACATTATCAATTGAGCCTAAATCAATAATGACTCTACACACCTTCCCTATGATCTTGCACTTCACTCTAAAGAGTGCTCTCCTTTGGCTTGGTTCTTCTTTTCTTGGTTCTCTGATTAAGGTCCTCTTTATCATGAGGTTCTCACCTTCCTCTAATTCTAATGGTACCTCAAATAGCTTGTTGCTACAACTTGATTCTTCTTAGAGATTTTTAACTCTCTTTCCACCTCCATGAGAAGTAGAACCTTTTTCAAGACACCTATAGGCAGGATGCCCTAGCTTATCGCAATGATAGCACTTCATGGTGGTAAAGTAGGATGCTCCTCTTCCTTGATTACTATTTTTCCTTCCTCTCCCACTAGTGTTAGAGCCTCTACCTCTGTTGAAACCTCCTCTATTTGAGTTTCCTTCCTAATTTTTAGTGAGCTTGCTCTCACTTTTCTGCCTTGAATCTTATCCCCTTCCACCATAGCCTCCTTGTCCTCTTCCTTCTCTACATCTACCTCTTCCTTTGAAGTTTGATTCTGATTTCTTGTTGTTCTTCTCTTCCACTTCCAATGCAAGTTGGAAACACTTATGGATGGTTGTGGGACTGCACAAACTGATTTCCTCTTGGATATTCCATTTTAGGCCTCCAAGATACCTAGCCACCTTGATAGTCTCATCCTCTTGGACTCTTGACCTCAAGCACAAATTCTGGAATTCTTCAGTATACGTAGCCACATCCAAATCTTTTTGTTTCAAACTCTGCCTCTTCTTGTGTAACTAGATTTCATAATCCTCAAGTAGGTATTGCTCATTTACCTTATTTAACATGGCCTTCCAATTTGAGATTGGATGCTTACCCATCTTCTCCCTCTCTTCTTGGAGGTATTTCCACCATGTTAATGCTGAACCTCTTAACCTTGACTTTTCAACTTATACCTTCTGTGGTTCAGTTATGCCATCACATTCAAAATGATTCTCAATACCTTCTATCCATTCCACAACTAGTTCATTGTCCATTTTTCCATTAAACAATGGAATTCCTTCAAGAATTTTTCCTCCTAGGGATCTGAGAGATTTTAGAAATGGCTCCTCACTCATTGGAGGGTCTGGTTCAAGTATCAAGTCTTCTTCATCATCTTTCTACTTCCCTCTGCTTCTGCTGACTTCATCTCCATCTTTGCTTTTAGTTGCATCTATAACTTCTTGAAGTTTTACCTTCATCTCAACCAGGGCTTCTTCAAGGAGTCTACTCCTTTCCATTTGATCCTGTATCACTCTCTTCTGCTCATCTACTTCCTTTGCAAGCTCTGCATTGGTGACCATCTTGTTTTCACCTACTGATATTGCTAGTTGGAACATTTACCACAAGACCAATCAATTTAGGGCCTGATACCAATTTGATGTCGACAAAAGTCTTGTTGCTACTATAGAACCAGCTTCGCTCTATTCTGAGATCTTTCTCCTAGATCTCTTAGGGTGTTCAAAACCCTAAACTAAGGTAATTCACTCTCAACTTTACCTCCTCTTTAAGAATCAGTCCCCATCAAAATGTTTTTCATCTTCTTCTTGCTAAACCTACACAAATAGATTCATTCTACTTGCTTATTCAATGTTTTCTGAACATTGCTTTCATTTTCTTCCCTAGATGGACTATTACCAAGCTTGCCTAGGGTAAGATATCTAGACTCTTTGTTGTTTCTTCTCCTATAGAAAACAAAAAGGAAACTATGTACAAGGGCTCCTCTCGAGTTCCATCCCGACACATGATTCTCACCATGGATTCAGGAATCTCGAGGGGCCATTACTGTTTACAACCCATAATGGGTGAAGAAATAATAAATTGAAAAATATAAAATAAGGTAACTAATCTACTTGCATACAAAAGGAACCACAAAGAAACTTGATATCCACTAAACACACAGTCCACAACTTCTCATTACTGGAAATAAAACAAAATAGTACAATAATCTGCAAAACTCTAACTTTCCTTTAGCTTCTCTTCTTCTTCAATCTCTACCTTCTAAATCTCTAAAATGAAGGCTTGGGATGTTATTAATAACCATCCTCTCATAGGAAACAACCCTAACATTCCACTCATTTGTAAGAATATCTTCAGGAACTGTTACACTAACTATACTTTCCATAATAGACAAGATCCATGTTTCACCAGCCGTTACAACTGAATATTGATGAGCAATAGTAAAGCAAGCCGAGCTCCAGTGTTGGCTGAGCTGCTAGGAAAAAATGTAGGCCGAGCTCCTAGGTAGTGTAGGCCGAGCTACTAGGAAATGTAGGCCAGGCTGCTAGACAATGTAAGCCAAGCTACTAGGCAATGTAGGCCGAGCTACTAGGCACCACTGTAGGCCGAGTGCTAGTGATACCAAGAATCTTATCCAAGGTTCCCGATGCCTTGGTTGGATTTCTAGAGGCTTACCAACTACCACACACACACACAACTAAAGAAAACCAACTAAGCAACCTATCTAGACATGGATTGACCTAGTCATATCCATCTTAGGGAAATACAACAAATGACCTTCTAAGGTGCACACACACTCTACTGACTTGGCTAGAGTTAGTACATGCCAGAAATAAGGAGCTAGGGGTTTGAGTTAGGTGTGCTCCTACACCATGTATATTGATCAATCTAGATTAGTTATGCATAATACAAAACACTAAAGTAATGACTCATAAACACATTGACACATGGATTTTTAACATTGAAACCCTGTGAAGGGAAAAACCACTTGGGACTGGCATTCCAAAATTTTCACTCTTCTGAAGTGATCTTAACAAAGAGCCAACCCTGTTAAAGGTTACAAAAACATTTTTAGGTGTGACCTTGTTAGAGGATTTAAATAGAATAGTTTGTCACTTGATATCTGACATCTCTATGCTACCTTTTATGACCAAACCCAGTATAGTTTGTCATGTGGTATCTGGCATCTCATGCTATCTTCATGACAAAACCTTTTGATACTCCTTGGGATGTATTTCAATATAGAAAGGATTGTTAAGCCCTTCTCTATTAAGAGACTTTACGATCCAATGGTTAAATTGAAACAATAAATGATCTGTTCACATATACAACTAAAATTTGCATATTTTTAGATCTATTGTAAGCTCATAATACCTTTATGATCAATGTATCTTTTCAATACCTTTGCTTAAATTCTTTCTGATCGGTGATGCTGTGCTTCTTTGTTGCTCATTGTCCACAAAATTCTTTAGCTCTTTCATCATCTTGATTGATCAAGATTGTATGAAGTTGTTCTTCACTAGTTTCTCTCTAGCGTCCTTCTTCTCTATTCACCCCTAATTCACAATGAATTAGCTTGTCTCTTTATAGACATTATTTCACCATTTCTTAGTTCTTAACTTTCTTGTTCTTGGCGTGATCCATAATTCTAGCCAATATTGATTTAAAGCTTTACTTCAGTTTTATCTCGTAGATTTCTCTTTAACAACTGGAATAAAACAACTTTAAATCTTTTAATTATCTCTGGCTTTAACTTGTCAATGAAAACAATATTAACAACCAATTAACTCCTTCTTTAGCTCTTTCCAGCTAAGTCTTTTGTCATTTCTAATCTTTAGTTCTTTTCGGTGTTTTAACTCTCTGTTAGCTTGGGTCAACACTTCAGTTCTCCTCGGGCATCTCCATCAGGGTTGTCTTTCCATCGGGGTTGTCTGTTCATCAGGCATCACTGCAAATTTCTTCTCATTGGTAATTCTTGTGATTCTGCTCGTCGGTAATTCTTGCTAGGGTTTCTTGCTTATGTATCACTGTGAATTTCCTCTCAGGGTTCTCTGTCCATCAGGGTGCACTGCCCATCAGTGTTTGTTGTCACTTAGTGAATACTGATCTTTTATGCATTACTGAAAGCATAACCTTTATCTTTCTAATTATTTGAAGTCTTTGACACTTTGAATATAACCAATCAGATTATATCAAGTTGACATCGATGAAAACACAATACATTATCTGATTCAATGTTTTGCATTAACTTTCTGCAACTTGGTGATCATCAACTTAACATCTTCAAACATTCAATTAGTTATAGCTCATCAATCTCTCCCTTTGGCATTGATGGAAACACACTACATTATCACACTATATTATTACTAATACAATATGAAATATACCAGTTTTAGTTCATCAATCTCTCCCAAATCTTTTTTTTCTATAACCAATACAAATGTATGGCTTTTGGTAATCTCATATAGCTTAGATTTGATTCTTGCAGAGTGCTTTCTTCAATCTTTAATCCCTTCACTGGATAGATGTAGCAGCTTCTGATTCTTTCTCTGATGTTGTCTCTCCCTTTGACTATTCCTCTCCCTAATCATCCCTTTTTCTTTTGATAGCAATATAGTCATCTCTCCCTCATGATAATTCTCTCCCTTTTGATATTCTCTCCCTTACAAGTTACATATCTCCCTTATGATAGTCATGATGGATATTTCATATGTAATCTCTCCCTTTAGATATTGTGGATATTCTCTCCCTTTGGATAATGATAATCTCTCCCTTTGAATTCTTAGGAAATTCTCTCCCTTTGAAAATGATGCCAAAGTAAACATTAATCATGCCAAAGTTATATCCTTTCACATTTTTATAATATTCTCCTTGAATTTCCCTATCCATCAGTAATACAGTGACTCTGGTGTTCGGTTCAGATATTTACCTTTCTGTGTACTAATATATCTTTTCAATCCATCTCTTTGCTTGCATCAACATGAATGATCTTTTGATTATGTGTAGGATGATGTAGCCTCCCACTCAGCTTACTGACCAATAGACAAGGATCAGACCCCTAGTCTATTTCTTAGGTACTCAAATGTATCTTTAGGCAATGCCTTTGTGAATATATCAGCTAATTATTCCTTTGATTGAATATATTATAGTATCACCTCTTAATTCTCTTGCACTTGTTCTCTTAAGTAATGATACTTGATAGCAATATGCTTAGTCTTAGCATGCATGACTGGATTCTTAGAAATGTTTATTGCACTGGTATTATCATAATAGATAATCACTGGTTCAAGAATTTTCATATTCATACCTTCCAGTAACTGTTTGATCCTTGCAATGTTAGAGCATTTTGCAACAGTAGCCACATATTCTACTTCTGCAGTAGATTGTGACATGCATCCTTTCTTCTTACTGATCCATGTGAAAAGTTTGTCACCCATGAAGAATGCTCCTCCAGTTGTGCTCTTTCGGTCATCTAAGTTTACAGCCCAATCAACATTTGTATGGACTTGAAGCTCAATTTTTCCTTCTCTTTTGTAGCATAAGCCATAGTCCTCGGTGTTCTTTAGATATCTTAGAATTCTCTTGATAGCAGTCATGTGTGAATCTTTGGTATTAGCAAAGAATCTTGCAACTATTCCAATTGCATGTGCTATATCTAGTCTAGTATGAACAACATACATTAGTTTTCCAACCATTGATCTATATAAGGTCTGATTTACCTCATTTGATTTTTTTTTTATATCTTACATCCAGTTGCCATAGGTGTTCCAACTAGTTTGGAATCTTCCATTTTGAATACCTTCAACACTTCCTTGATGTATTTGGATTGTGTGATATATATTCCTACATCTTGTTGAAGAATCTATAGACCAAGAAAGATTTTGATCTCCCCAAACATTGAAATCTCAAATTCTTTGCTCATTTCATTAGAAAAAGATTTACATAACATATCATTACCCCCAAATATGATATCATCAACAAATATTTCAGCAATCAGAATATTACCATTAGTATCTTCTTTTAAATACAGATTTCTATTTTCACTTTTTCTTACAAATTCAATGCTTATGAGATAGGAGTGAAGTCTTTCATACTAGGCTCTAGGTGTCTGTTTCAATCCATACAAGGCTTTGTGTAGTCTACATACCATGTTTCTCTTGTTTGGATCAACAAACCCTTCTGGTTGTTCAATGTATACTTCTTCTTCTAGTATTCCATTTAGGAATGCAGATTTGACATCCATATGGTATACCTTGAATCCTTTGAATGCAACATAAGCAAGTAAAATTATTACTCCTTCTAGTCTAGCAACAGGTGAAAAGGTTTCTCCATAATCAATACCTTCTTCTTGTGCATACCCCTTGCATACTAATGTTGCTTTATTCCTTGTGACTTCTCCATTCTCATTCAACTTGTTTCTGAATATCCATTTGGTACTGATGACATTCTTGTCATCTGGTCTCGATACTAATGTCCATGTACTATTCTTCTCAAATTGTTCTATTTCTTCATTCATAACACTGACCCATTCTTCATTTTGAAGTGCAGTATTAAAAAATTTAGGCTCAAAATCTCAAATTAAACATCTAGTGTTCAGTGACTTACTTCTTGTTCTCATTCCAGCCTTCTTGTCTCCTATGATCTGATTCTGTGGATGATTTCTTCTGACATACTTGGAAAGTTTTGATTCAGATCTATGTCCATCATTCTGATCATCATCTTGACCTTCATTCTGATCTCCATCGCTTCGAGCATCATTTTCCTAATTTTTAGTATTTGCAACCTGATGCTCGGGTGCAATGTCCTGTTGCTTGGGAGAGATACACTATTGCTTGGGTAGAGTGTCAGGTTCTTCAGTGTAAAGAAACCTGTTGTAGTCTTCTGGTTATTTTATGCTTTCCTTATCATTTTTCTCTACATATTTATC
This sequence comes from Thuja plicata, assembly GCA_018584345.1. Lineage (NCBI taxonomy): Eukaryota > Viridiplantae > Streptophyta > Pinopsida > Cupressales > Cupressaceae > Thuja > Thuja plicata. The sequence continues at coordinate 101,832 of MU223483.1, forward strand.
TATTCTGATATTTTCACTTTCAATGATTTTTTAGAGGACTTGTTAAGACATTTATAAGCCTTTCTCTTGGTAGAATACCCTAGAAAGATACCTTCATCACTTTTGGAGTCAAGCTTTCCATTTCTATCATCTTTCAAAATATAATATTGACTACCAAAGATTCTAAAGTAACTTACAATGTGTTTTTAACCATACCAAAGATCATAGGGTGTCTTCTTGGTGTCTTTCTTCAATTGTACTATGTTCAATGTGTAGAAAAATGTACTAATAGCTTCCCTCCATAATTTTTGAGTGATGCTTTTCTTTATCATTAGTGTTCTTGCACAATCAACAATTGATATGTTTCTTCTTTCAGCAATTCCATTTTTTTGTGGTGTTCTTAGTGTAGAAACCTATCTTTTAATTCCAAGCTCATTGCAATAGTTAGTGAATTCATCAGAAACAAATTCTCCTCCTTTATCTGATCTTAAGCATTTCAATTCATTACCACTTGTTTTTGTACCATAGCTTTATACCATTTAAACATCTTGAATACTTATGATTTTTCTTTTAAGAACATATCTGTCATCATTCTAGAATAATCATCTACAAAGAGAATGAAATATCTATCACCATAGTAACTCTTTTTTCTCATGGGTCCACATAGATCAGTATGGACTAATTCTAAAATAGCATTAGATGTATGAGATTTGCTTTTGAAACTAGACTTTTTCATCTTACCTTTTTGACATGATATGCTCGGGCTTTGACATGCTCGGTAAGCCTCTTACTTTCCTTTTATTTGTTATCTTTATCATGTTTTCAAAATTCACATGACATAATCTCTTATGCCATAACCACATGTCTCTATTTCTATCCATTAAACAAGTAGTGTTTCTATCATCAAGATAGAATAGGTTAACTTTTGTTTGTTCACCAGTTCTGATTAACCTTCCTAATTCTTTAAAGATCTTTGCCTTCTTATTCTCAAATGCTACTCGACGACCTATGTTATTCATCTATGAAACACTCAACAAATTATAATTAAGTCCTTTTACCCATTATACATTTTCACATTTGATTAGGTTATTCAACATTATAGTTTCTTTACCTTCAATTGGACAAGGTGTGTCATTACCCATTCTTACTGATCCACCATTATAGTAATCAAAAGTTTCAAACATTTTTTTATCACCGGTCATGTGGTGAGTGCAACCACTATCTATAATCCATACATCATTCTTACTAACCTTAGATATGAGTGTAGTCTCTGCATACCTTTCTTCTTCATCTAAATCATCCTTCATGGCCACAAATACCATCTTAATGTATTCATTAGATTCGGTGTCAGTATCTCAATCTCTGTTCTCAGCTAGGTAACAAGATTTCTTCCCTTTGTCCTTGTAGTCTTAGGTATCTCTTCTATCAGATTGTCGGTTTCTTCAGTAATCTCTGTTGTAACTTCTATAAAAATTATTTTCATATGATCTGTCATTACTTCTGTCATCTTTTCTTTTGTTAGGACATCTAGCAGCAAAGTGTCCAATCTCTTTACAATTAAAACATACAAGTAATAATTTACCTTTGTATCTACCTTTGCCTCTCTGCAATCTTCTAGCAATTAGTGCTTTAATCTCATCAAAATCTTGGTCATTTCTATCACTTTCACTATAATTTATAATAGTGTTTTTATGACTTTATTTACTTATTTTCAAATAAGATTTGAATATAGACTCTATAGATGGTAAGGCACTGTTATCAAAGTTATTCATCTCAAATGAAATCAGTCTACCAACCAAACTATCTAGAGTGACATTATTGTTTGCTACTACTCTCATTTCTTGTATAGAAGATACTCTAATAGCATATATAGGCAGTAAGGTTCTTAGGATTTTACTTACCACTATATCTTCTTCAAGTATGCCTCCAACTCCTCAAATAGCATTGAATACCTCCTTTATTCTGCAACTATACTGAGTGATATTTTCTCGTTCTCTCATTCTTAAGTCATCAAATTTAGCTCTTAGGATTTCTTCCTTTTCTCTTAGTACATTAGCATCTCCTCCATGTACCAACTTCAATTTGTCCCACATTTTCTTTGCAGAGGTGCAAGTTTTGACATCTTCAAGTTTAACATTGGAGAGTGAAAAAGCAAGTTCTATCATCATAGAATTATGCTCATTCTTTTCTCTTAATTTCTCAAGTGTGAAAGGTCTTGTAGGCAACACATATTCAGTATCTAAGTATTGAGTAGCATCATTTCCAATGCCTGATAGGTGGAATCTTATCTTGCTTTTCCATGATGCAAAGTTGTCATTGTTCAACTTGGGCACATCTCGTTTTCTCATCTTGTGATCTTTTTCTTGAGCTGTTAAACTCCCTTTCTAAGCACACAAGCCCTGATACCAATTGTTAGAATATCTGAGAGAGGGGAGCGGGTGGGGGGGATGAATCAGTGGCCTAAAAAATATTCCAATAAATTAACCCAAAAACTTATTACCACAATTATAAGCCTCTAGTTATCTTCAGTTCTACAAGATGAATGCCTTCAAATAATCTCAACAAATAACTACTACGTGGATTTCATTGGTAAACCTTATTCTTATTGTTTACCAATTAGCAGTATTTTATGTATTGAAATGTAGTAAATAACTTAGTGTATACCGATCAATCTAGATTAGTTAAGTGTAATGCAAAACACTAAAGTAATGACTCATAAACACATTGACACATGGATTTTTAATGTGGAAACCCTGTTAAGGGAAAAACCACTTGGGACCGGTAACCCAAAATTTTCACTCTTCTGAAGTGAGCTCGGTGAAGAACCAACCCTATTAAAGGTTACAAACACACTATTAGGTGTGACCTTGTTACAAGATTTAAATAGAATAGTTTGTCACTTGATATCTGACATCTCTATGCTACCTTTTATGACTAAATCCAGTGTAGTTTGTCACATGGTATGTGGCATCTCATGCTATCTTCATGACCAAACCTTTTGATACTCCTTGGGATGTATCTCAATATAGAAAGGATTGTTAAGTCCTACTTGGTTAAGAGACTTTTTGATCCAATGGTTAAATTGAAACAGTAAATGATTTGTTCACATATGCAACTAAAATTTGCAAATTTTCAGATCTATTGTAAGCTCATAATACCTTTATGATCAATGTATCTTTTCAATACCTTTTCTCCACTTATTTTTTCTTGGTGATGTTGTGCTTCTCTATTGCTCGGTGTCCACATAATTCTTTAGCTCTTTCCTTAGCTTGTTTGATGAGGACTGTATGAAGTTGTTCTTCGCCAGTTTCTCTCTAGTATACTTCTTCTCTATTCACCCCTGATTCACAATGAATTATCTTGTCTCTTTATAGACATGATTTCACTGTTTCTTAGTTCTTGAATTTCTTTTTCTTGGCGTGATCCACAATTCTAGCCAATCTTTCTTAAAAGCTTTACTTCAGTTTTATCCCATAGATTTCTCTTTGAAAACTGGAATAAAACAAATTTAAATATTTTACTTATCTCTGGCTTTAACTTGTCATTGAAAACAATATTAACAACCCGTTAAATCCTTCTTTAGCTATTTCTAGCTAAGTCTTTTGATGTTTCTGAACTTCATTTATTTTCGGTGTTTTAACTCTCTATTAGCTTTGATCAACACTTCAGTTCTCCTTGGGCATCTTCGACGGGGTTGTCTTTCCGTTGGGGTTGTCTGTTCATTGAGCATCACTGTGAAGTTTTTCTCATCGGTAATGCTTGTGATTCTGCATGTTGGTAATACTTGCTAGGGTTTCTTGTGAGTTTCCTCTCAAGTTCTCTATACATCAAGGTGCACTACCTGTTAGTTTTTGTTGTCACTTAGTGAATACTGATCTTTTATGCGTTACTGAAAGCATAACCTTTAACTTTCTAATTCTCTAAATTATTTGAGAATATAACCAATCAGATTATATCAATTTGACATCAATGACAATACAATACATTAACTGATTCAATGTCTTGCATTAACTTTCTATAGCTTGGTGATCATCAAATTAACATCTTCAAACATTCAATCAGTTATAGTTCATCATAGGCTTAGGGTTTTGTGGAAGGGTTTCTCATATTTCTAATTGTAACTAGCCTTGGCTAGAGAGGGGTATTTTTAGCTAGTTAATTCAAAATTCTCATACTATTTATGTATATGAGCAATGATCAGATTTTTTCTTTTTGGTTCTTTTCTCTGGGAGCTCTTTGAACTAGTTTTAATAATAATATTAATAAATCAAGTGGCATTGCCACCTTTTTGAAAAAATAAATTTATCTTCACCTATAAATCATGCAAACTTCAATATAATAGAAATGAAAATTGTTGTACAAAATTCCAATTTAACAATGAGTGTTTACAAGACAATGTATTATTAAACTGTTTAAGCCACCAAAACTTTTAACACAATTTATAGTTATTTTTTTTATCAGTAATGGGAAGTCATATTTAAGACTATCGAGTGTTCTAGTCATTCAAATTTGTGAGCACATCTTAGCATAGGCACATGTCTACAAGTACAACGAGTGGGGATTTGAACCCTGGAGGCAACCTGACCAACAAAGTGTTTTGACCCTTGCTCTAAATGGGTCACTCCACAATTTATAGTAATACTATCATATACGTATGAAATTAATTAAATTTTAAAAATTATAATTATAATTCAAATAAAAGTTCAAGAGCAGGTATCTTAATTTTAGATCGATGATGATGCTTCTTTGTGAGGTGCCGCGCGGATAGGGTTTCAGACTCTTGTCATTGCTTCTACATGTTCTTGATAGGGGAAAGGAGATTGCTTGTTGTTGTGGTCAAGAGAGGGTCATTTGTTCTTGGTGTCCAATCTGTGATTTGGCTTAGGTTTGTAGTATTCTTTTTTGGGTTTTTCTCTGTGTGAAATTGGTGGATGTGCAATGAAAGTGTGGATTTTTTTGGTTTTTTATTTTGGGCGGTCTAGTATTGGGATGTTGGAATAAAATATGTTTATTCTCCTTCTCATGTGGGGAGTGGGTAGCTTTTCTTCTCTCACCTTTGTGGTGTTGGATTTGAGCACTTGTGTGTAGGGTTTTGATGGTGGTTTTTTGTGTGGGGGTTGTGCATGGAAGCTCAAAGGAGATCTTCTGGATGATCAAGTGTGTTGTTCAAAGATGTTGTGATTGGAGGTGGATCTTCTGTATATAAGAAAGAAAATGCTATATACGACGTGTGTGGTGTTGATATAGGAGAGTTTCTTTCTCAAGTTAGGGCTTTTAATATTATGAAGGTTAATGGGTGTTTGGCTAAAAGGGAGGGTAGACTAGTTCTGATGATCCCCCTGATTTTGTTGAGGAAAACATTGATTATTTATCGAACCATGCTCTAATCTACAAGTTTATGGGAATTCGTGCCACATTGCCTTTTTTGGAGTCATGGGCTAGGCACACATAGAATTCAAAAGGAGAAATGAAAGTGATGTCGGCTGCCAATGACTATTTTTTGGTGGTTTTCTCATGCATTTTGTAGACACCTTAAATTGTCTCACGCTTGCGAGTGCTCATTAATACTATTTTTTTCCTCCATTAATTAAATAGCTCTTTAATTATTTAAATAATTATCATTATTTTTCTAATTAGCACTCTTCACCCTAATTCCTCATTAATCCAATCACTGCATCACTTAATCACTTCCCCTTATATTAATTAAATAATTAATATTATTTAATTAATCAACATTTACTTAAGTGTTCTTTTTCATTTCATTAAATTCAATTTATATTGTCCCTTAATTTAAATAATTATTTCATTTTCCTCCAAATTCAAATGCTTCATTTCATCCTGATTTCATTTCATGTCTAATTTTAGTTTAATTAAAAAAATTAAATTTAAAAATGCAAAAATCAAATCAACCAAACTACCAGGTCAAGTACCTTGGCATTCCATTTTCTCTTACCCAAAATTTAAATACTATGTGGGAATGGGTTAAGAATAAAATGGAAAATAATTTAGGGAAGTGTGATAACCATTACCTCTCCTTGGCAGGCAGAGTTCAAGTGTGCCAAAAAAAATGTCTTCCTATTCTATCTACTACTCCTCAGCTTGGCTTTTTTGCCAATACCAATTTAACCACCTCCAGAAAATCATTAGGGATTATCTATGGTCTGATGGCAAAGGCAAAAAAAAAGGTCATGTTGTTAAATGGGAATGGTGTACTACAGGTAAGAAATAGGGGGGATTAGGACTTAAGGATCTCAGAATTCAAGGGATCTCTTTGGCTACTAAGTAGATGACAAAATATTTGGAAGGAGATGAGCCATGGAAAGATCTTATCAGAAGAAACATTTTGAGGGGTCATCCCAAGAAAGGAAATAATTGGAAGAACCTAACAATGAATGATATCCTAGCAGGTGAGATTGAGATTAATGTCCAAGGTTCTGCAGTTTTTAAATCAATCTGGAAAGCATGGAATTCTGTCAAATATCTTATAATAGATAATAAGGTTATTCAATGTCATGATAAAATATGTGGTAATAGGTCTATTTGGTGGAACCTTAAAATTAGAGAGAAGCCTTTGGCACTGCTTCAAGGATTTTTAGCTAGGAAGTGGAATGATAAAGGCATTTCTTACCTAGCTGACATTTTCCAAAATGACTCTCTTCTAGAGTGAGAAGATATGAAAAATAGATTTGGCCTACCCAACTCTCAGTTTAGAACTTATTCTGTTGTTAGAGATGCATGTACAGATCTCTCCATTCCTAAAGAGATATATGTTGAAATATTGAGGAGCCCATACAGATTGAGTTGTTTACTAAATCTAGTAAAGACTACTCCATCTACCCTCACTTGAACTCCTGCCAGAACCTCAACCTTGAACCTAAGAAGTGGTCAAATTTTTTTGCAACCTTTGGTCCTCCCTTGTTGAGCCTAAAATCAAGTGTTTCCTTTAGCATCCCCTCTTACATAGGTTACCTTTTAAGTTCCCTAGTGGTGAACCCAATATTTTCTCCTTATGTAATCTTTATGAGTTATTCAATCATGTCTTCCTTACCCGCCCCTTTGCTCTTGAGATCTGGAAACTATTTGGCTTCTCACAACTCTTTGAGGTCACTATCTTAGAGATCATTTCTAGTCACATTGATGGATTGAAGCAGTCATTTAACCATTTTTTTCTCTTCTTTCTGCCTTAGTTATGTGGAATATATGGATATTGAGAAATGATATTGTGTTTGGTGGCACCTCTAGAAATCTTACCGAGTCTCTCAAGAGACTCATATTTCATAGAATTATTGTGTAGGTCAAAGTGGTTATAAAGATAAAAAGAAAGAAGTTGTAGGATATTTTCAAGCAAGGAAGGGTCAGATTGGGCTCATGGGAGGTCTCTCATAGATACACTTGGTCAAGAGAAAACTAGGAGCTTTCCCCCTTCATAAATGCACTCCATAATTTCATGTTAGAGGTTAAAGAACTCAACAAGGATGAAAGGAAAGTGATCAATGCAGTCCTTATCACTGCTATACCAGGGCCTGATTTTCTAGCTGTCGAGCCCCTAACACATCCCTATGAGAAGCACATTAGACAGGATGAAGTTCTCAAATGGATGGAAGGACAATAAGGATGGGTGGCATGGGTACCATACAAGGATGGTGACAATATATGATGTTCCTCTAATATACAGTCTCTCTTATATAACCCTTTTGCATTTACTGCGTACTTAGACAATGATCCTTTGTTGATTAAGTTTCTATTTCAGATATTGACACTCATTTATAGTTAGATATGTATGTAGGATTGATATATAATCTACCAAACATATATGTCTGGATCTCTTTTTGGTAGCTGGTATGAGAAAGACACCTGATTGTAATAGCTTTTTTAAGAATATCATATATCTTTATTAGAAAAAAAATCAAATCAAATTTACGATTTCAAATGTATCATTAAAATGCAAAAATCATTTTCAAATTTGCAAATCCTCAAAAATCTTCTAAAATTGCATTTTTGAAAACTAATATTTTCAAAATCTTGAAAATCTTCTAATTTCTATCAGCTCATCTTTTTCCCAAATCAACTCAGTTCAAAAATGACAACAAATATTCTTTTCTCATCTTGAAACCAGGAAATTTCCCAAAATCAACTAGTCTCCATTTTTCTTAACCATTGATCTTGATTTTCTCAAATCAATCTTGATTGTTCATCTAATTTTGAAATTCCATATAAACCCACCTTCAAACCCATTTTTGGTATCCAGATCATCAATCAATTTCACACTTTCATTTTTTATCTTTTCATTTCATTCTCAAAGCTCTGAGACAAGACGCTGCAGAAATCAACTCTGAGTACCATATACCTACATCCTAAAGAGAGAAGAGATGCGATAGAAGGGAATAAGCAAGGTATAATAGCTGAGTTTTGAATTTAATTATTTTACTTTCAGTTCATTATGCTTATATTTATCTTTTATTGTTTATAGGGTTTTGATGGTTATTAGTAGTTTGATTTATTTCGATAATTCAGTGCTACTAATATCTCTCTGACATTGTGCAGATTTCCCATATAATATTTGGTGAACCCGACGTTAAAAAAAATCTAATCATACTTGAAGACAACCAATTTTTGTCACCAATCTCATTTGTACGACTAAGACTTTTCTTTTCCGTCTTCATATTTAATTTGGCAATTGCAGGTTTATTAACACAATTGACAGTTTATTTTTGCATCTGCGAGTTTATTAGTGCAATTGACAATTTATTTTTGCATCTGATTTTGTGTTTCATTCCTACTATGTTTTTGTCTCTGATTTTTGACATCATAACACAAAACTTTGCAATTGCATATTAATTTTCGCAATTGTTCTTTCTATTTGCACATCTGAATAGTTTATTGTCACATATTATAAATATTTTTCATAATTATTTAATTTAATAATGCAATTGATCTTTTAAACACAACCCCTAGACAGGAATATGAGGTGTGTCGAATACCAGGTTACAAAAAAGGTAGCTTCCCCTGCAAATATCTGGGAATTTCTTTGGACAAAGGGGCTAGGACAAGTAACTATGTGATGCAATGAAAGATAAAATGCATAAGAAGATAGATAATTAGAAAGTTAAATGGCTATCAAGTGTGAGAAGGGTAACCATGATTAAAAAATCCTCACAATAGTCTTGATTTACCAAATGTCATGCTTACCTCTTTCCTATGAGGGGAAGATTAAAATAGACAAAATACTCAAGGATTTCTTCTGGCAAGGTTACTAAAAAAAAAATGGCCCTGATAATCTGGGATAAGATATGTAGACCTATTAATGTAGGGGGCACTAGGATCAAAAACATAAAATGGAAGAATTTGGCCGTAGGGGTTAAACTAGCATGGAGTATGTACCAGGATTCAGATAAGAAATGGGTCAAAATTTTAAGACTGGAGTACCTTCAAAATAATGATCCAACCAGTATTTTTAGAACCAAGAATTCTCCTATTGGATCAAGAATATGGAACTTCTGATGAACTATAATTGATTGAATTATTGAAGATGATAAGTTGATGATCACCGAGCTGCAAAAGTGAATGCAAGACATTAAATCAGTTAATGTATTGTATTGTCATTGATGTCAACTTGATATAGTTTGATTGATCATAGACATAATATCATAACCTTGAAGATCTGAAGAGACAGAGTTTATGTTGTCGGTAAAACATACAAATTTTGTATACACTGAGTGACAGTGAGCACCGAGTAGTTCACAGTGTATACCGAGCACAGTAGTAACCGAGCAAGTATTAATGAGCAAGTTTATACCGAGCACTGCAGTAACCAGAGTTGTTGACCAAACACAACTGAAGTTGATGACTAAGCATAACTGGAGTTAAAGAATGACAAAATTGCTTAGCTGGCAGAGCTAAAATTTAGGGTTGATTGATTGATTTCTTTATTTTCAATGATCAGTTAAACTAAATCAAGGAAGAAGATTTAAATCATGTTTTATTCACAATTATCAAGGAGATATTTATAGAATAAAACTAAAGGAGAGCTTTACAGGATAAAGAAATGCATGACAAGTTTTACGGATGAAGCAGAGATTTATGAAAAAAATAAGGAGATTGAGTGGCTAATCATGTCTATATAAAGAGATAGGGAATTCATTATAAAAAGAGGAATATTGAATATATTTTGTGTGAAGATAGAATTCTTCTTGTAGATCTGATCATATAGGTTAAAGAATAGAGCCAAGGAATTTTGTGGACATCGAGCAACAAAGGACAAAGAATTCACCGAGCAGAAGAAAGAAAGAAAGCAAAGGAACTGAAGTGTATATTAATCAGAGAGGTATTATACAACTAACAATAGATCTGAATATTTGAAAATCAAAGTTGTATTCTGAACAGATCATTTACTGTATCAGTTTAACCATTGATTCAGAAAATCTCTTAACTAAGTGGGATTTAACAGTCCTTATTGCATTGAGATACTCAAGAGTATCAAAAGGTTTTCTTGTTGATAGAATAGTGAGTGCTAGGTCAAAAGACAAACTATTGGTTTTAAATCCTCTAACAAGGTTGCACTTAATAGTGTGTATTGTAACCTTTAACAGGGTTGGCTCTTCACCGAGCTCACTTCAGAAGACTGAAATTATTTTGGGTTACCAATCCTAGGTGGTTTTTACCATATTGGGTTTCCATGTTAAAATCTGTGTCAAATGTGTATATGTTTCATTGCATTGATGGTTTTTTTTACACATTATTGAAACTGGATTGGTTGGTTAACTCTAAGTTTATTTTACTGCTACTTGGTAAAGTCTAGAAAAGATAAATAGTATATCTTACCGAGCAGCTTATAATTGTTAAAGTTATTTATGGCATACATCTTGTTGAAATTTGGGACAATAAGATAACTGAGGGTATTATATTTAAGATATAAGTTTTTGGTTGGATCTTTTGGAAATTTTAATAAGGACACTGATTCACCCCCCCTCTCAATTATTCTAACAATTGGTATTAGAGCATTGGTGCTTGGAAGAAAATTTTAAAGGGATTTAAGCTAAAGATCACAAGATGAGTAAAAGGGATGTGCCTAAGTTTAACAAGGAAAAATTTGCATCATTGTAAAGTAGGATAAGAATTCATCTATATGGTATTGGAAATGATGTTACACAACACTTGGATACTAAATATGTTGCACCTACTAGACCTCTGACTGTTGATCAATTAATGAACATAGTTATATGATGATATAAATTTCTTCCTTACTAGCTACTGCTAAATTTGAAGATGTGAAATCATGCACCTCTGCAAAGAAAATGTGGGATAAACTCAAGCTAGTACATGGAGGAGATACCAATGTGCTGAGAGCTAAAGATGAAAGCGTAAGAAGAAAGTTTGATGACCTAAGAATGAAAGAAGGAGATAAAATCACTCAGTATAGTCATAGAATCAAATAAGTTGTTAACACTATCCATGGAGTAGGAGGAGTACTTGATGAAGAAACAGTTGTAAGTAAAATTCTGAGAACCTTACTGTATGTTTATGCTATTAGAGTATCTACAATTAAAGAAATGAGAGTAGTAGAAAATAACAATGTTATTCTTGATAGTTTGATTGGTAGACTTATTTCATTTGAGATGAACAACTATGACAACAGTGTCTTACCTATTATTGAGTCTGCATTCAAGTCTTCTCTGAAAATAAGGAAATCTAGTAACAAACACACTATGATAAATGATAGTGATAGTGATAGTGATGAACAAGAACTTGATGAACTTGAAGCACTAATGACTAGGAGATTACATAGAGGTAAAGGAATATATAAAGGCAAATTACCATTAGTCTATTTTAATTGCAAAGAAATTGGACATTTTGCTGCTAGATGCCCTAACAAGAGAAATGATGAAAGAAACAATGACAGATCTTATGAAAAGAAGTATGATAAAAGTGATGACATGGACTGTAGAATATAATTACATTCAAATAGAAGATATAACTAAGATTACAAGGAAAAAGGCAAGAAGGCTTGTTACTTGGTTGAGAATAAAGCTAAAAATTCTGACACTAATTTTGATGAAGATATTGAGGTAGTATTTGTTGCTATGAAGGATGATTCAGATAAAGAAGAAAGGTATGTTGGAACAAAAATCATATATAAAATTAGAAAAAATGATGTCTGGATTATTGATATGGGTTGTACTCATCACATGACTAGAGATAAAGAAAATTTTGAAACTTTTGAATATTATAGTGGTGGATCAGTTAGGATGGGTAATGATTCACCTTGTCTAGTTGAAGGAAAATATATCATCATGTCGAATAATCAGATCAGATGTGAAAATGCATATTGGCTGTAAGGACTTAACTATAATCTGTTGAGTGTTTCATAACTGAACAACCCAGGACACTGATTTGTATTTGAGAACAAAAAGGCAATGATCTATAATGGAATAGGAAAGTTGATTGATACTGGTAAACAAACAAAAGGTAATCTATTCTATCTTGATAACATTAAGACCACTTGTTTATTGGATAGAAATGAAGACATTTGGCTGTGGCATAAAAGGTTATGTCATGTGAATTTTGACAACATGGTTAAGATAAGTAAGAAGAAAAGTGAGAGGCTTATCGAGTATTTCAAAGCCCAACCATGTTATGTGCAAGAATTGTCAAATAGGAAAAATGACAAAGTCTAGTTTCAAGAGAAAAACCTACACATATAATGCTATTCTGGAGTTAGTCCATACTGACTTATGTGGACCAATGAGAAAAAAAAGCTATTATGGTGATAGATACTTTATTTTATTTGTTGATGACTATTCTAGGATGATGTCTGTCATATTCTTAAAAGAGAAATGTGAAGCATTTAAGATGTTCAAATGGTATAAAGCTAAAGTTGAAAAACAAAGTGGAAAAGAATTGAAATGTTTAAGATCAGATAGAGGAGGAGAATTTATTTTTGATGAATTCAATAACTTTTGTAATGAGCATGAGATTACAAGACAGGTTTCTGCACCGAGAACACCACAACAAAATGGGATTGCTAAAAGGAGGAATAGATCAATTGTTGATTGTAATAGAACACTGATGATTGAAAAAGGCATCACACAAACATTCTGGAGAGAAGCTGTAAGTACTGCTATCTATACATTGAATCGAGTTCAATTGAAGAAAGACACAAATAAGACACCTTATGAGCTATGATATGGATACACACCAAATGTGAGTTACTTTAGAATTTTTGGAAGTCAATGTTATAAACTGAAAGATGATAGAAATGGGAAACTTGACTCTAAAAGTGATGAAGGTATATTTCTAAGATATTCTACTCAAAGCAAAGCTTATAAATGTTTGACCAAGTATTCTAACAAAATCATTGAAAGTGCAAATGTTAAAGTGGATGAATTTGCTGAGAAAAATGATGAGGAAAGTAGAAAGGAGCTAGAAGATTATAACAGATTTTTCTATATAGAAGAACCTGACATCTTTCCCGAGTGACAAAACAATGCAACTGAGCAACATGCTGCACACACCGAGAATCAGGAAAATGATCACAATGCTGAACCGAGTGATGAAGATCAAAATGAAGAGTAGATATCTGAACCTGTACTTTCTAAATATGTCAGAAGACACCATCCACAGGACTAGATCATTGGGGACAAAAGAGCAAAAATGAGATCAAGAAGTAAGTCACTTAACAATAGATGTTTGATTTTTGATTTTGAGCCTAAATTTGTTAATGCTGCACTTGAGAATCAGGAATGGGTTAGTAAAATGAATGAAGAGATTTAATAGATTTAGAAGAATAAAACATGGACATTAGTACCTAGGCTGAGTGACAAAAATATGATTGGCACCAAATTGATTTTCAGAAACAAACTTAATTAGAATGGAGAAGTCACAAGGAAAAAAGAAAGAATGGTATGCACAAGAATAAGGTATTGACTATGGAGAAACCTTTGCACCCATTTCTTGAATAGGAGTAAGGATTATACTTGCTTATGCTACTTTTAAAGGATTCAAAGTATACCAAATGGATGTTAAATCTGCATTTCTTAATGGAATACTAGAAGAGGAGGTATACATTGAACAACCTGAAGGGTTTGTTGATCCTAACAAGAGTAACATGGTTTGTAAAATACACAAAGCCTTGTATGGATTGAAACAAGGACCAAGAGCATGGTATGAAATAATTCACTCTTATCTCATTAGTATTGGATTTGTTAGAACAAGTGACAACAATAATTTGTATTTGAAAGGAGATACTGATGATAAGATTTTGATTGGTGAGATATTTGTTAATGATATCATATTTGGAGGTAATGATATGCTATGCAAGTCATTTGATAATGAAATGAGCAAAGAATTTTAAATGTCAATGTTTCGAGAGATCAAATTTTTTCTTGGTCTACAGATTTTAAAACAGGATGAAGGCATCTACATCACACAATCAAAATACATCAAAGAAGTTCTAAAGATATTCAATATGGAGGACTCAAAACCATTTGGAACACCTATGGAAACCAGATGAAAATTGACAAAGGAAGACAAGGAAACCAAGGTAAATTAAAATTTATACAAATCTATGATTGGTAAACTAATGTATGTTGTACACACTTGACCTGATATAACACATGTAGTTGGTATAGTTGCAAGATTCTTTGCTAATCCTAAGGAATCACACATGACTGTTGTTAAAAGAATTTTGAGATGTCTGAAGAATACTGAAGACTATGGTTTGTGGTATAATAAAGAAGGAAAATTTGAGCTACAAGTTTATACAGATGTTGATTGGGATGGAAACATAGATGATAGAAAGAGCACTACATGAGGAGTATTCTTTATGGGTGACAGACTTGTCACATGGATAAGTAAAAAGACAGGATGCATATCTCAATCAACTGTAGAAGCACAATATGTAGTTGTTGCTGCAAATTGCTCTAACAATGCATGGATCAAGAAATTGATGAAAGGTATGAATGAGGAAATTCTTGACCTAGTAATTATCTATTGTGATAATAAAAGTGCTATAAACATTTCAAAGAACCCTGTGATGCATGCTAAAATAAATCACATATTTATTAAGTATCATTAATTGAGGGAACAAGTACAAGAGAAATATGTAATATTAGAATATGTACAATCCAAAGAACAATTATTAGACATATTCACAAAACCATTGCTAAAAGACACATTTGAATACCTAAGGAATAGACTAGGGATTCATCCCTTGTCTACTGGTCACTAAGATGACTAGTAGGTTGCACCAAGCTACACATTATCAGAAGATTAATCATGTTGATGCAAGCTGAGACATGGATTGCAATGAGAAATCTATACACTGAAGGTACTTATGTAAGACACACACCATAGATATTGTTGGCTACTATAGAGATGTATATTTTTTTTGGTATTGTTGTCAAAGAGAGATAAAGATTCAATAAAATATCCATCAGATAAAGAAGATTCTACAACGCAAAGGTAGAGAAAGATTCAAGGAAATGGAAAGAAAGATTCAATGAAATATCCACCAAGAATGAAATATCCACCAGGAAGAAGAGATTAAGATTCAATAAAATAACCATCCATCAAAGGGAGAGAATTGGAGAGAGTTAACACTGCATATCTATCCAGAAAAGGGAGAAGAGATTCTACAAGAAAGGGAGAGACCGAATCAGAAGAAAAAATTGCTACACCTATCCAATGAATAAAGGGAGAGCACACAACATAATAAAATCTAAGCTAGAAGAGCTTACCGAGATTCATATATTTGAATTGGTTATATAAAAATAAGTTTGGTATGTTATGGCATGTTGTATACTGCATATTTCATATTGTGTTGCCATCAATGCCAAAGGGAGAGATTGATGAACTATAACTAATTGAATGCTTGAAGATGATAAGTTGATGATCACTAAGATGCAAAAGTGAATGCAAGACATTAAATTAGATAATCTATTGTATTGTCATTGATGTCAACTTGATATAGTTTGATTTATCATACACATAATATCATAACCTTGAAGATCTAAAGAGATAAAGTTTATGTTGTCGGTAAAACATAAAAAGTTTGTATACACCGAGTGATAGTGAACACCAAGCAGTTCGTAGTGTATACCGAGCATAGTAGTAACGGAGTAAGTGTTACTGAGAAAGTGTATACCAAGCACTGTAGTAACTAGAGTTGTTGACCAAACACAACTGAAGTTGACGACCAAGTATAACTGGAGTTAAAGAATGAAAAAATTGCTTAGCTGACAAAGCTACAATTTAGGGTTGACTGATTGATTGCTTTATTTTCAATGATTAGTTAAAATAAAGAAAGGAAGAAGATTTAAAGCATATTTTATTCACAGTTATCAATGCGAGATTTATGAAATAAAACTAAAGGAGAGCTTTATGGGAAAAAGCAACGCATGATAATTTTTATGGATCAAGAAGAGATCTATGAAAAAAACAAGGAGATTGAGTGGCTAATCATGTCTATATAAAGAGAAAAGGAATTCATTATCAAAAATAGGAATGCTGAATATATTTTGTGTGAAGATAGAATTATTCATGCAGATCTGATCATACAGGTTAAAGGACAAAGCCAAGGAATTCTACGGATATCGAGCAACAGAGGATAGAGCATTCAATGAGCAGAAGAAAGAAAGAGAGCAAAGGAACTAAAGTGTATATTGATCAGAGAGGTATTATAGAGATAACAATAAATCAGAATATTTGCAAATCAAATTTGTATTTTGAATAGATCATTTACTGTATCAGTTTAACCATTAATTCAGAAAATCTCTTAACTGAGTGGGATTTAACAGTCCTTATTGTATTGAGATACTCAAGAGTATCAAAAGGTTTTCTTGTTGACAACATAATGAGTGCTAGGTCAAAAGACAAACAATTGGTTTTAAATCCTCTAACAAGGTCACACTTAACAATGTGTATTGTAACCTTTAACAATGTTGGTTCTTCACCAAGCTCACTTTAGAAGAGTGAAATTATTTTGGGTTACCGGTCCTGGGTGTTTTTTCCTATATTGGGTTTCTAGGTTAAAATCTATGTGTCAAATGTGTATATGTTTCATTTCATTGATATTTTGTTTTACACATTATTGATATTGGATTGGTCGGTTAACTCTAAGTTTATTTTTCTACTACTCGATAAAGTCTAGAAAAGATAAACAATATATCTTATCGAGGAGCTTATATTTGTTAAAGTTATTTATGACATACATCTTGTTGAAATTTGGGACTGTAAGATAACTGAGGGTATCATATTTAAGAGATAAGTTTTTGGTTGGATCTTTTGGAATTATTAATAAGGCCATTGAGTCACCCCCCCTCTTAGTTATTCTAATAACTTCATCCTTAGTTGTATGAAAATTATCTAAGACAAACTAACATGGGATGTTGGAGCTAGTCAATCAACATTATTTTGGAAAGATTCTTGGGGAGGCTATGAACCCCTTGAGAATCTTATTTCACCCAGAACTATTGAAACTCTTTCCAACCTTTGGTGGAATAAAGTAAGGGATTACACTACCAATTGGAACGAGTACCCTAATGAAGGATTTTCTTGGAGATCACTTGATTGAACCTCCCTTACAGCTGATGAGAAAGATGAACTAATGAACTATTTAATTTCGAGACAAATCACTATCAAGAATAGAGAGGATAGACTTGTGTGGACAATATTGAATACTAGTAAGTATAAGGTTAAGGAAGGATATGAATTTATAGTACAATAACAACACTTTAATAAATCATAGCTACTTTTGAAACTATGTTTGGACAAAGTATGCTTACAAAAGCTAGACGATTCCTATGGGGTGCTCTTCAAAACAGAATCCTCATGATGCAATGACACACGGAAGAATTCAAAATTCAAAGTCAAAGGCATGAAATAGATTATTTATTTAAAATTTGTGGATATGAAAGAACCGTTTAAAAAATTTAGAGACTTGTTAGCATTACGATAGTTTGTGAACTTTAACAATAGTGTTGAAATATGGAAGGAACAAATCTCCTTTTCAGATGATAAAAAAATGGGAACTAGAAGATAAGACATATGTGGAGGATGTAACACAAGATAAAGAAGGAGAATATGTAAAAAAATTTATTCAATCTCCAAACTTTTGGATATATAAGATGAAGAAAATCCCAATAGTTTAAGAGAAATCAAACTTGATAGAAATAATGACAATACTTACAGTGATGAAGTTCTTGACACATGGATGCAAGGGAACAAGAATTAAAATATTAGAATGTTTATGGGTTATATATGGAACTCATAATATATAAAAATCCTTTAAAACCTCCACCAAATGATACAAAGTATTCTAGTAAAAATAACCTAAAAATACGTCTCAAGTACCCTATCTTGGGGTTACTAGTTAAAGTTGCTTACAAATTTAGTAAATATAAATAAACTAAATATTGAAAAATTGGAATAAGTCATAGAGTGAGAATAAAAGCACTCATAATCATGAAGGGATTAGTATAAAAATATGATGTAATAAGGTCATCATTCAATAAGGCAATTGAAAGATTAAAAATAAAATGCTAATTCCAAATACTAACTCAAGCAACATTGATGTGATTGTTACCAAAATTTATCTCATGGATTAATTCAGGTAAATCCATGTACACTTCAAAGAAAAGGTTCATCTTTAACCCTCATACATTACATTCATGTGTTTAAGTACATATCTTAATGACATTACAATTTTTGAAAAAAGAATCAAGCAGATTCATAAAATACCGATATAGAATTTACAAGTTTGTTTTGAATTAAAGTAATCTATTGAATTTAAAATGTACATGTTGTCTCACAAAATCCATGAGACTAGCCTTTGCTTATTCAATAAAAATAAAGAACAACAAATACATGAATAAGTAAATGAAATAGAGATGCATAAGGTAGTCAGTCATTGCTTGTATGACTACTTAGGGTTGACCTTTGTCTAGTAGTCTTCACTGGTTGTCTTTTAGCTCCTGGTCCTCCTAAGTATTCATGTATCCTGCATTGATCAAGAAATGAGTTAGATCCAAAGGATCTAAGAAAATACTAGCTATAAGACCTATATATCATTTACTCATGTACATACAAGATGGTCTCTATATGTATCAAACAAGAAAAGAAAGCTATAAAAACAAGTCGACCATGAACCTCTTTTGTTGGTATCATTTCAAGACCTTGATTGCTATCATAGGAGGAAATGTCTAGAAATGTGTATATGATGTTGTTGATATCCCTGTGATCCAACTTAATGTCCAACATAGGTTGATATTCCCTCTTGTGATAGCGAGCAAGATCTCCCTAGGTGTCAACATAAGAGGCCCATCTTTTTTTTTAACTTGATTTTTTCCTGTGTAGATGTAGGTTGTCTCTCAATGGGTTGTGGGGTTAAGTTTGGCTTCCACAAGGGTTGATCCCAACATATAATTGAGAGACAAAGTGACATTATTAGTAATAGATCATAAATATAGCCGAGAGATGCACAAGTAACAGTAATAATGAGGCATCAAAGGGACATGTGTCTTAATTCATGAATCCTTTTGTTTCATACAAATAAAAGCATGTAGGTACAAGAACATTAGATATAAAAAGCATCACTATCATTTTTTAAAGATAGTGCCTAAATTGTAAAAGAAACCAGTGATCAACATTCAATAAGCAATAATTGGCAAGTAACAATGATTACAAAGTGGCACCAACATCTTGATACATAAAGAATCAGAAGTCTCAGAATTCTTAAAAGGTTAGGACATTTTTTTAAAATACTTTAAGGTGCAGATTAAGAGAAATTTTATTAAGGAAGAGTCAGTTGTTTGCAATACTATGCTATTAGGCATTCAAAATTATTTACATCAAATGATAAGAGAGATAATGATAACAAAGCTTCAAGAATTGAGATCTTCAATACATAATAAAAGATTCAAAGAAAAGAGGTTGTTTATGAGATATGAGAGATAAGAGTAAATAAATTAAACAAGGATGCAATATATTCAAAGGTTGTTATATAGTCATCAAGTTGTGATAAGGAAAAAGTAGATATGATACACTTTGATGTTAAAATGAATGATCACCATCAACACTAATGCAACTATAGATTTTAAAATAAATCAAATAATGTCTATAAATCAAAGGAATAGATGAAAGTACATTTTGCAGATACCCAGTTCTAAAAAGTAACAGATTTACACAAGAATGCAAGCCATTGCCTTTTTATCTTCAAGAAATGAAACCCTAACAGAAGTATCAAAAAATCATACAACTGATTTGAAGCTTCATGTTCAGTAAAGAAACTGAGGAATGCAAGAAAATATTTCACAAAGACCTCAAATAGAAAAGCTCAAAACTTCAAGCTAATAAAAGTCATTTCATGAGAAACCCTCTTAAATCAAATAGAAGGAGAAATCATGATTTCTATGAAAGAAGTCTACAAAGAGGGTAAAGCCCTCATTTTGTTTTGATAATAGAGTTATCAAGATGCAAAGGATAAAAAGTAAAAGTACAGATATATAACAAGGTTATCAAAACATTCTGAAACCGTCATTGTTGCGATTAAGAAGACTAGAAGTCAAGCTTCAAATAAAAAAATAGAATACACCATTCATTTCTATTCTTATTTTATAGAAAAAAAAGGTGCATGCAGAAAGAAAACAAGTAACAGATCTACAAAGAAAAGCCTCCTTCAAACCCATAAATCATAGCAGCGAATGACAGCCACAAAATTTCCAGAAGAGGTGGCGGACTCCAAAGAAGAAAAGATAGAAATGAAATGTAAAAAGTAAAGTGAATCATATGTTTTAGGGATTTTTAGAAATCCTAATAATGTCATGTGTTCACAAGGTTTTTTTTTTTTTATCAATAAAAGGCTAATGCCAAGATATATTATTAATATATTTAATTTTAAGTGAACCTCATTCAAGTGCAGTCCCCGAGGGAAAAGAACAAGGGAAAGAAAATCCCCTAAAAATTCCTAGGATGAATTGTCCTAATCCATTGACCAAACATAAAAACAAAATAGTACAACACTACCTTAATTGCGTTTGGTAGGAATCTAGAAGGAGAATCCTTTTGTTACACTGATATTACAAGCATATAATGCTTTTTCTTGTTGGAAATTACAATGTTTCATGTATAAATCCTTTTGCAAATCTAGGTTCCGATGTTGGAATTCCGATGCTCATCTTTCATCTTATGACCTCTTTACTATGCATTTATCTACAATCCACTTACCTAATTCTCTTGCACTAGTATCTTCTATTTGTATACATATAATATAACTCAACCTTGTAAATCATAATTTTAGTGAAATAAAGATGAAATTCAAAATCTAATTACCTTTAACTGCTCCATAAAAATATACTTCCCTTAATTCATCACAGTAATTCTTAACAGTCTCATTATCCTTTAAAGGAGACCAACTACCTGTCCCAAATCAAATGATGCTGTCAAGGAGCTCCTCCCCTCCATAATCTTTTGGGACCTTAATTATCTCTTAGCTTGGATTAAAAATGGGTTTCTTGAATGTTGACTTCCAAGTAAGAGAATGTGAAGGCTATAGTAGTTGACACAGGGGATGATACAACCTGAACCTTCTACAATCTACATGTTAGAATGAGAGAAATCTATACTGCCCAATTATAGCATAAAAAACTGATACATGCATCATCAGTAATCATCAATGTCGTTATCAAATCAAATTCTACATTTATCCTCTACTTACTCTTTTATTACATCTCAAAAGAAAACCATGAAGTCATCAAAACCATACTATTATTTTCAAATACAATCAAAACCATCTTCGGTTGATCCTAACCCATCAAATAGAACATTTGTAACTACAATCATCTATGAATAGGATCTCCAAATTAAAAATACATTACCTAGAGGCATGACTAACCATAATATATAAATGAATAAAAGTTTGTAGGTTTATATATACACACACACATATCCTCCTATATGTATATATTCTTTCTTGTGAATGCAATATCAAAAGAAATGAGAATATACAAAGAACAAAACCATACATTTATTAAAGAATCCATTCCAGATATACCTCTAATATACAAGACAAGATTTTAATCTAGGCACTTATATGCAGAAATAAAGCTATTGCGTTATCATGACTTTGATAAAAATTCCAGCAATGCTAATTCCCTAAATATTTAGTCCATATGGAAGTATCAGTGAATTAAACAAATAAGTAAATGAAATTATCAAAATATTTCTTAATCCATTATGATTATGAATTCATATATAAATATATTTAACTGTACAAATATATGTGTGTTCTTTATATGTATACATAGATGAATATGATTATAGGCCATCGAAGGAGACAAAATTAAGCTAGGTTAATCCAAATAACAAAATGATAGAGCCACCAGATGAAACAAAATAAACCTTTAACATCCATAGCCAAATTTACCCAAAATACCAATTATATTTAAGTTATTTGTGTTAACTATTTTCCGTACAACATTTCCAATGATTCAAGGTATTTGAGTTGAAATATTAACTATACTTTTAAGTCTAATGTTATGCAAAATAGACATTTTACCATATCTACAGAAGAAAAATTTAGTAGTCTATTTATAGAGTCTATATCATTATACTTTAACTATACCCTTGATGAAATCCTAGGTGTTATTAACTATCTCCTTTCCCCTTGGTTTCAGCTCCTCCTTAGCCCGACGACCATCTTCTTCCTCTTCATCACCTTAGTCTAGTTTATCCTCCTTTATAAACCAGTCCAAGACCTTCCAGTCTTTGCATACCCTTACCTACTTAACACTTAAAAGAAAAATCCTATTCCTTCTAATAGTTTGAAGCATTTTTTTCAAATTCCCTATAATTCATAATCATCAGAATGGGGTAGACGTGGACCGGTCAATCTCTAACTCCATAGTCATTGTTCTTGGGAATACAAAGGCTATTGTCAATGTTTTTAGGGACCACATCCAATTCCTCTAGAAGGAATTTATTGAAAAGGCTAAAGAATAATTCACTAATGTCCACCTTATCCTCGTTGACATGAAGTAGTGTGGCTAAAAACATAGATATCACTTCAATATTCATTTTGGGATGATCCTTAGGTTATGTTTCACCTTCATCATCTTACCCAGCTTCAACTCTGTTATTTCACTCTAGAATGACATTTCTCTCTTTCTAGGTTTCATCTTAATTGGAGTATCCATCTTTCTCTCCAACATTGATTCTTACTCTAATGAAATGATCTCTCTAAGTGTCTCCTAGCTAATTAACAACCCTTTGAATGTGTGGTATTTATTAATCATATTTCCAGCCTATGCAATGAGTCCATAAGCAATTATAAATCTACCATCCTTGATCTTATCAGTAAGATTATTCATGATTTCCACACTTCTTCTGGTATCCAACCCATGTCATGTCTTAAGTTTAGTACCCATTATTAAAGATTAAATCAATCTTAGAAATTAGAGCATACCTTTTTAAATCTCTACGCACTAAAAAATGTGAAGATCATGTTGGTATTCTGATGGATCTTGAGGTGAAATCATAAGGAGTCACTTATTTGGGTTTTCATTGATGTCAAATAAGTCAATACAATCATGGAATATAACAGGTGAAGTGAAGACACAACCAGTAAGAAGATAATGCAGAAAATTGGCTAAGTCTAGAAGATCGGTAGATAGTGAGAACATCAATCTGGTGGCGGTCATGGTAGAAGTGGAATTATAAGGAACAATCATAGATACAATATCAGAATGTTTATATTGTAGTTTTTTTCTAACCAAAACTCATTTGGTTGATTAGTGAAAGAGTTTTTGTTGTCTTAGACATTTAGAAAGGTAGAACTCAAGAGTTCTTGAGTAATAGTTGGTAAATCATAGATTGGTGAGCGGTATAGTATGTGCAATTATTTTTAATGTTATGATGATGTGGAATAGAGGTTATGAATTCAATATTTTAACATTTATGTGATCTATGCAAACATTTAAGATGGATTTGAGGTGTTTCATTGGAGAAGTCAAAATGTGTTTGACTACTTTGGAGATATAACTTGCAGTTCTTATCTTGATCTAGCGTGGTCATGATAAATCATTTTATTCATCGAGATTATCACTTTGGCACGTGGTGCTTTCACAGGAAAGTATTTGAAGATCATTTTTGGTATGTTTTATGTTGGTGCAAGTTGTATATATAATGGGAACTATTCTTATTAAAAAGTATGAAGTTGTAGTTGTTGTGGGTGATGCGATTAAAGTTTTATGATTTCAATTTGAGGTTGCAATTAGAAAGCTGATAGATAGAGAGAAGAGAGAAGTTATAGAGTATAGAGAACATATTAGATCTGAAAATAAATCACTTCTACATCAAGATAACCAATCTTATTGTTCCCTAATAGTTGCAGCAAGCAAAGTCTCTTAACTGGGTTAACCCTAACATGTTCTTTTTGTAAATCCTTTAACGGGGTAACTTCATTATTGAGGGTTGAAATCCTCTAGCGAGGTAGATCATAACTGATATGATTGTAATCCTAATAGTGTACTAGTCAATCCTAATAGGGTTAACCCTCAGAAGGGTATTTGTAGCTCTTAACAGGGAAAACTCATTTACTACAGTATTGGACTTGTGGGCATCATCCCCTTTCTCCCTCTAACTAACGGTTTCCACGATAAAATATCTATGTCATGTGTGATGAATTTTTGGATGTTTGATATTACTTTATTTTATGTGTTTACATCATTTATATGCTTTATGGTTTGGAAGGTAATTTAATAGTTATTTAGACCAGTGGTTGAATTTGTTTACTATCTACTTAGATTGATTCACCCCCCTCTTAGTACCTAATAATTCCAACAATTGGTATCAGATCATTGGTCCTCTTGGTGATAATAATAACACCTTGGGGAAAATATCCACTATCATAGTGGGTTATAGGTATGAGATGAAACTTGAGAATACAAAAAAGATGATCATTGAGCTGCAAGAAAAGTTGAAGAAGTCACTTTCCAAAAGGAGAGAACTCACTAAGAAATTTAGTGAAATCCAAGAATACATAGAACAACTATCAAAAGGTAGTGCATCTAAAGAGTCCGAGGAGGCAATTGTAGATCTGTTGAGTAAGGACAAGGGTCTCAAAGAAAATGTGTCCAATCTAAAAAGAGATCTTGATAGTCATTCTGTAAGGATGTGTCAAGTCCTTGAAGTAAAAGGAAAATTTGAAGATGCAAAGAAGACTGCAAAAGCTATCAAGAAGATTGTTGATGATTCCCTAAAGGAAAAATATCAAGAGCTTGTTAACCTGAGACAATACTTTTCTTTATATTGGTGTCAAATGCATGATACTACTATAGAGAATCTACAAGTAATAGCTGAGAATGAAATGCTTAGAGAGATGAATGAGACATTGAAGAAGGAACTGAAAACTAAGAAAGACGCAAATGAAAAACTGAAGCAATACAATGAAAGCTCACAAAAGCTTGATGAACAACTGAAGAGCCAAAGAAGACAGAGAGACACAATTGTTCTAGGATATACAAGAGAAGGAACATTTGAAATTGGTGAGTACTCTAAATATAAACCTAAAGAGACACATAAAATTCAAAAGGTAGATCCAATCATATCAGGTAATAAACCTAACAAACCCACTTGTTCTAACTATGGAAAGCCAAGTCATACTGCAAATGTGTGTAGGAGCAAAATGATGAATAAACCTCACTCTTTTAATGGTTATTTATATAATTGTCATAATTTTGGTCATGCTGCATATGAGTGTAGATTTAGGTCCAACAGTAGATCCATCATTGGTAACTTTGATTGATATTGTTTTAAATGCAATAAATATGGATACAAAGATGGAGATTTCAAGTCAAGGGTGTATGCACCTAGGTAACTTTTCACACTAGTAGATACTGTTAGAAGGGAGAGATAATTAAACACTACATGTTTAGTATGTGGCAACTATAGAAACCTAGCAATAAATTGCATAATGAGAACTATGAGAGGTAATGTTGGTCCTTGGAAGTCAACTGACATGGCACATTTTTTCATCAATCCATAGTGTTCTAGATCTTTGAGGGATCCAATAAAATACCCTCTCCTAAGATGATATGACCCAAATACCTCACTTTAATCTAGAATAACTCACACTTGGTTAGGTTTCCATTAAGTTGATGATCATGAAGACTTTGCAAAACTTGACACAAATGGCCCTCATATTCCTCCACCATCCTTAAATACACTGAAATGTCATTTAGAAACACAATGAAAAATTAGTCAAGGTAGGCATGAAAGACACCATTCGTCAAAATCACGAATATTGATGGAGCATTGGTTAACCCAAATGGGACAACCATGAACTCATAATTCCCATGACACGTATCAAAGATTCTACGATGAATGTCAACCTCATGAATGTGAAGTTGATGGTACATTGAATTTTGGCCTATCTTGGAAAACACTCTAATAAAAAACTCATCAATATTGGTAAGAGATATTGGTTCTTCACTGTCACCTTATTCAATTGTCTATAGTCAATGCACATGAAAAGAGATCCATCCTTATCCGTAACAATGATGACTGATTCTCCCAAAGGGGAAATATCAGAATGAATATGATCCTTATCTAATAATTAATCTAACTATAAATGAATCTCGCTCAACTCCTAAGTGGTCATACAATCAACACATATATCTATGTTGCACTTAGGTGTCACTCTTGGAATCTCACTCAAGAACATGTCTGCAAAATCACAAAGAATTGGGTGATCATCAAGAGACACCTCTTTACTCTCACCCCTATTGATATAACTTATTGAGACTAAAAAAAATGGAAACCATGCCACATAGTCTAATTCAATTGCATAATTGATATAATACAAATAAAAATGGGTCTCTAGACCCCTACAAGCTCAAATCACTCACATGTATCATCCAAACACTTTATTGACTTACCCTCAGAATCTAAACAAGCTTGGTGGCTAGCTAACCAAACCATACCCAAAATAAATTAATAATATAAGATTGAAAGTGGTTGTGAAGGTTCCTAAATCCAATACAAAACCATGAACTACAGAGTCTACAACCACCTTAGAACTTGTATCCAACTTTACCTACCAACTATCCACTTTCCTTGCCCACCACTAGCCTACATAAGTCCATAAGAAAATAGGAAATAAAGGAATATGAAGCACCATAATCAAATAAAATAGAGGTATAAATTATACATGACACACCTGTAGTCTTAACACATGTTCCCTTATTCTCATCTGACGATTATCAACCATCACAAATAGGTTATGAGATCTGCCTGCATCACCCACTATAGGATAAAAAATAGCCAACCTTTGACTAGATCCTAGAATTGATCTCTAAGGATAATAAATCCTTGTGACCATGAAGGCCATAAGTGATTAATCATCCTCTACTAAAACCACAATCTCCAAATGGTGTATTAGACTAATGGAAATTGTCTCTACTAGAACTGTGATGGGACTATTTTTTATGGTATTGACTATGGCCTCTAATGACCAAGTTCCCTATATTATGACATCTCTAATGACCTTTGGTATGCTATTGACCCTTATAATATTTTCTTTACCTAGAGGGTGTATTCTATGCCTTGGAATATTCTATGGACTATGAATGTATAGCTCATGCACTACTAACCTATACTCCTCTTGACTTCCAAGGCCCTAAGCCACATTCTCCTCTATCAATATTTTCTTCTCCATGATGAACTACAAGGGATTGGGATCAAAGACCTAAAAATCACCACTAATAGGGGCATTAAGGCTTGGAATAAAGTTTTGTCTTAACATGGGATAATAGTTGGATATACTATCATATTGTTTCAACTTAAAGAACCTATGATCATACTGGTCTACTATCATGTCCATGTATCATAGCTCATAAAACTCATCAACATACCTTTGGAAAAATTTATCACGGAGGAAAAATGTTTGGAACTACTCTAAGAAAATATCCCATGAGACTAAATAAATATATATGTAGAGCTTATTCTCCTACATATACCACTGAATAGACACAAAAACTCTAATATGCATGACAACACGTTGAGACCTAGTATTTCTTTTGTAAGAATGAATGGAAAATCAATGTCTAGATCTATCAACCAAGTCTCATACTTTATA
The DNA here is from genome assembly GCA_018584345.1 of Thuja plicata. Lineage (NCBI taxonomy): Eukaryota > Viridiplantae > Streptophyta > Pinopsida > Cupressales > Cupressaceae > Thuja > Thuja plicata. The sequence goes on from MU223483.1 coordinate 129,937, forward strand.
CCACCATAAAACCCATAAAAAATAGGTATATGTGACCTAAGAGGGTCTCTCATGTGCCCTTCTAAAATATAATCCTCATCCACCACTATATAGTCTCTCATATGAGGGGAATCCCTTCCTCTCCTATGATCAACCCTAGAGCCACTCAGGCTACAAGAATGCTCACACGCTCCTCTATTCTCCTAATGACCATGATCTGATGGGACAAACTCCTCATGTTGAGATGACTCTTGTCAAGGTTCCAACCATGTAATAGGCCCTTGGACTAAATTAAGGACCCGAGGATCCCTAAATATGCTATCCTAATCAATTCTTTAATCATCCTTTTTTATTGTCTTCATGATTATCATGATGATCCTCGCCATGATCCTTCTGTCAAGGATTCCTTCGAGTATCTATACAAGTAGCTTTAGCTCACCCATGATTCTTATTCTTAGGAGGAATCCTTCATAAAAAAAGATATGCATTAGGACCATCATAAATATACCTATGAGCCATGCTAAGGCGACGAGGAATCAATGATAAACATAAAAAATATAACAACCCCTCACTACTCACACCAAACATAATGAACACATATATATGAAAGATCCAAGTGTATAAACATGGGATCTAATACCAGATGTAATGCCCCACCAAGGAACCCTTAGAAAATAGGGTAAAATATGGATGAAAATAATCTTTTTGAAACAATTACATTAAAACCATAATAAACAATAGCATTGTGCCTAACAAGACTTGATAAATTATATGATCAATTTGTGATCATGCACTAGTGGAAGTCTTAACACACTCCCAAGGGTTTCAAGACAACCAACTATGCAACCAATACAAAAACCAATGTTTGTCAAGTTTCCACAAGAGATAAAACAAAGTACAATAAGCTACTTTCTAAACCAAGTCGGTCAAAGACACAAGGCTAATTATAGAGGATAATACATCAATCATCTGAAATGAATAACCATCAAGGTTCATTTTAAAGTTATAATAGAAATATTCCTAAGTTATCCATCATACATTGGATCATTAAATCATTAGTCAAACATGATAATTCAACTGTTAAAAATCATAAAAACATGCCAAAATAATGAACAGTTCATAACCAAGCATACACGCTAAACTAGGTGGAGGCACTAAAGGATAGGTAGACACATTTATCCTCATACATAGATACTAAAAATCTCACACAATATTTTTGTAGATAAAAATTCTTATATAAAAAAGTGCTAGAGGTCGAAAAGACTTACACTAGTGATCCAAAGATGTCACTTCATAGGTGGAGACATCGATCAGTGTAGATGCTAATAGAAAATCTTAGACATCAAAATATAATTTCTAGCCCAAAACCTAAGAAAAAATGTTCTTGAAACTTTGCTGATTGATATGTATGACTAAAATAAAACCCTACCCACTAGAAGGGGTAGAAATCATACATTATCAATGTCTACTTTACTCAATTCTAATAACATAAAGTATAATTAAATTATCCAATGGATTACATATGCATTTGACTTAAAATAAATACAAATATCAAATTGAGAAAGAGATAGATAAAATAAAGGGAGAAAAATGCTAATCTTTCCTTTGAATCTAATCTATAACCGATACACTAGTCTCCAATAGTGGCTTATCACACCACCTAACTATATGGTACCTATAGGTACACCCTACCATGCTTATGGAGAAATTCATGTGGCCAAAACATGATGTAATGCACACAAAGTATAAAGGCTTACACACATGCCAAGAAGTGCATATTATATACATAATGGCATAAAATAACCCAATGCAATCTAACAAAAAAGAGTGATACCAAGGTATATATATCCATTTAAGGTCGCTGCCCAGATCTACATAGAAATGTGAATACCTTGACTCTTAGTTCATCAAATGGTTGGATGTTAGAGACCAAGAAGCAGGATTTTTATCACATAATACACATGAATATCTCATTTGGAACCAATAAATCCTTTCATTGAGAAAAGGAGGTTCAATAATGCATTTGATCAACATATTGTGGATGGCTAGGCTTTCAACCATGCCTTTGATCAATATCCCATTGATGACTAGGGTAACCCAATACATCCTTAGGCTTTACAAGCACTCAAGAAACACAAGGGGAATTCTCATTTATCTTGTTATCATGATTTCTCCATTAAATTAGTTATTTTTTCACTTATATTATACAAATCTACAGTGAGTTACCCATGTAGCCTCTTTGGGGACATACCCCCATTGAGATCTACTCCCCAACCCTAACTCTAACACCCACACAAAGATCATCTCATTACCATGAATGAGGCACTATGATAAAACCAAGGAAATAATCACAATGTAATAAAATACCCAAATGGTCATGTTCTCACCATAATCCATGGTGTGTGCACTCAATTGGCTCCAATCTAAGAGTACAAGTTTGACAAAGATCCCACCACACAATTTCATCATCAATGAACCGATATGGAATCTCATAGACCAATATATCAATATTCCATTATATTGGTATAATTAACTATTCAAATAATTATACTTTAATTTAGATTACTCAGGATAATGCATTACATAGTAGTTTGCATTTGAGACACTTAGGATTTTGTACATTTAGTTGCACATGGTGTAGGAGAAATTACACTTTAGGTGATGATAGTTGTTATCACATTCCACTTTATGTGTTTTCACCACCTTTAGTGCACTTATCACATTATCATCCTCCACATGTGCATACTTCACACATAATGGAGGATGATCCACCTTTGGTGGATATGTGATTCCACCTTGTGTGGTAGATAAGGTATCTCCTACTTATCATAGTCTCTTATTTCCTTTCCTACATAAGAAGACACATCTACATTTTACTCATCCATTATCTATTTTACTTTAGTTATTGCATCATTGATGGGAATACAACTTTTTCTTGTACATCTCATATATCTTTCTTTTGTGCTATTCACTAGCCTCTAGATCTTGGGTTGTTTCTATAGGTCAATTCTTACACATTCACCAAAATCATAAAATTCACTTTTTCACAAGGACAATGATAATCATGCACAATGAATGCTCAATTGAACTTAAAGCCAAGAGCATAGACTCCCAAAACAATCTATAATAAAATGCACATATAATATCATTACTCCACATATATAGCACATTTTTATTTCCAAAATCTAATTTTCATAAGAAGATATTCATGGACAAAAACTAGTTCTAGAGGTAATCTCCATTGACAAATTAAAAAAACACACTATAAATTCAAACATAAAATATCACAATTTTGGGAAAACCCATTGGTTTCTATAGGAATAAAATTGCACTCATGTAATAAAATCCAGATTTTGTTCACACATGAAGAAACATGCAATATAACAATGTACAAAAACTATGTTTTAAATCTAAAATGTAAAAAACCAAAATGGACATCAAATCAAATCAAACAAGTGGGAACATCAATGAATCCATCCCGAAAACCATTTCAAGATACAAGAAACAATTAAATTTAAAAATAATAGACATATTAAGATTCTTACCTTGTTTTGGAGAAAAACTCCAAAATTAAAAAAGGTCCAACACACACCATAGATGTAAACAAGATTTCTGGCAACAGGTAGAAATCCAAGCATGATCCAAATGAGACAATATCCACAAAATTATTTCAAAAAAATCTCCCAATCCCAAATGAAATTAATTTTCTCCAACAAGAGGTTTTGGAGAGAGAAGTTGGAAATAAAGGCCAAGTGTTGAAAATGAACTCACCTTTTCAATATAAAGGCATTTTTCCAAAAGAAAAAATGGTAAAATCAAATAACTTGAAGTCTCATAAATCCAAAAAATAATAATAAAATTTCTAAAAACCCCAAAACATTAAATCTTTCAATTATAATTAAATGGCATACGTATGCAACATATTTTCCACTAATTAATAATTTTCTAATTAAAACATTTAAATGATAGTTTAACTTAAATATCTCAACTCTAACAAATACAGATAACTGACTATGCACATCAACTTTCACTGGGCTTTCACAGTTATGTAAGAGAGTAACTGGACTTTACCAATACAATAATTAGAGTTATAATTGTATGCAAATAAGGATATATTGTCCAAACCATTAATGATAGATAGGCTAGGTAATATGAATGGCCAATGTGACTATCTTTTGAAACCATTGTAGAGATAAAGAGAAACTTAGACTTGTGAAGCTAGGTGGAGTTGATGTGCAATACCTATAATATCTAAAAAATTCACACATTACATGCACCTACTCATTTATATAAGATATTTGAATTGTGTATATAAATATCAAATAACTAAAATTATTGAAGGGGAATTTTAATAGTGTAATCATTCTTATGTATTTGAATGTTAATGTATCATCACTTTCACATTTTAAAACTATAATAATAATATCATTAAATTAAATGTAATTAAATAATATTTCACAATAATAATGAGCATATAACAAATCCCTAAACCATATCAACACCATAGCAGCTCATCAAATCACTGGTGCAATATCAATGTATCAACATGTAATCACATCAAACTCATTATAACCAAAATATTCTCATAATATAATCCATACATCATCATATAACATAATGTAACATCATGATGTAATGGGTACCTAACCTAGTATTGGTTCCATGTGTCTGTTTCTTTTGGTTTTCTCCTTTGGTTGGTTTTGTGGTGCTAGTAGTCTGCTGGTTTCTGGCAGCATTCTGTCTAGGTTGCTTTTCTTGCTTATGTTAATGTAACTTTTCTGTAAAGGGTTTCGGGTCCCTTCAAAACCTAGTTTTGTAATTAATCAAAAACATCATGTCACATCATCGTAGAGTCATCATGCATATATGATCAATACTAAAATTGAAAGTATAAACTACTATCCATAATAACAATGATATCTACATGATCAAAACAATATAACTATAAGTGGTGCATCTCATGAATTCTAATAAAAAATAATAATATACAAACAATAATAGGATAACATAACCAAAGTATAGCTTAGATCAATAAAAATAAATGATAGATTGCAACCAAGGGAGGCACTATAGAGAATATAGAAGATCTAAAATGATAGAAGTGCTTAAATTAACATGTTTATCCTCTTGCACCAATGTATATTTGTGAGGAGAGGATCTATTACTACTCTTGAATGTTGTATCTCTATTAGGGAGATCATTTACAGGAGTATTGACTTTATCCTCATTAACAAAAGATAACCCAAGGGAGGTACACATGTTATTTTTGTAATGTTATTTGTAGGATTATCATTTTCTACAAAAGGTCTTATCAGATCTATATGTTCCATGAATTTCGTTAAGAATTATATCATATAACAACATGAAAAATGGATAAAATATTTGAGAAATTATTTGCAAGTAGGAAATATCTTTGAAAGCATAATGATGTCATATATAAGAGTGTCATGAATGAAGGCAAGAAACATGAAGTGGAAGAGGCCATTATATAACACATGATTTTGGTAAATGTAACTAGGAAGCAATGTAATCACATGCAAAGTAGTAAACCAATCATATTTGGTGAATTCAATTATGAAAATGAAATGTACCCCAAATTAGATATGAAAATCAAAAGTATGTAAGAAAAGTCAAGTTCACTAAAGGGTAATGCATGAAATGAAAAAATGATATATGTTAATATAGTTTATTTAAATGCATATAAATAAAGATCTATACATCCAAATTAGAATGAAGAAATATCTAAGATACTTTGGGTTCACAAAAATGTAATATAGGGAAATAGCGTTCGCTAGCTTGTATAAGAAAACTAGGAAGCTTAGGCCTATTTATACTTGAATTATGTATGGAAGGAGAATGATCCACTTGGCTCAAGGATCCTTGGTCATAATGTGAATTAAATGACCCTTCATGGTAGATTTGAAAGGTGACTATGAAATTATAGAAGGTGGAAGCAAGATCTAGGGAAACAATTATGATGAAATGATGACTTTCAACATGCATAGGAAAATAAAAAAATGTTATGTAGATTCTAGTAGAAAATATGGGAAATACAGATGAAACATAGCCTATGATTTGGATTTAATGTATAATTAAGGGGAATTATTTTAATTAGGTGACCTTCTCCCTATAATTTATGATCTAACAAAAGGTGCTCTAAAAATATCCTAATGCTCAGTTTGCAACTTTCTTTATAAATTTGTCACTTGTTCCTATACACAAAAGGAGATAAAATGTTGGGTTGAAAGAAGTTTTTCCTAGGTCAAATCTTAGTTTTGGAATTAGCCATTAAATTGAAATATAATTAAAATTATTTTGATATGTAGTAGATGCCAGTTGTGAGAATTAAAATGTCTTATACCTTGTTGATGCAACACTATTTGAATATGATCACAAGTGTTGATGCAATAATACAATTCCATAACACCTAAAGGAAAAATTATGAGCACATACTTGCATGAAGGATGTTAAAGCTTTCTACAATGCTAGATGTGAAGAATATGGTGGGAAAAATGCCTTGAATGCTAGAGTTTGAATGAGTTGAGAGAGATATGGATGGATGTCAAAATGAGGGGGGATAAATGGATTTTATACCTATCCCTAAAATTTTGGGGTGTTAATTTTGAAGCAAGCTAATGTGAGATTAAATTTCCTACTCCTTGCATGGTATACATTTGAGCCTAGGTTATAGGGAGTGGGTCGTCCAAGATAACTTACTTCCTCCAATGTAGGCCAAAATTTGGCCCTAGGAGCCAAATATTGAGGAAAATCCCAAATTTTAGTCAGAATTGAGATGAAATCATGGGATTAGGTACAAGAGGACATACATGCTAAAATAGGGCCTTAGTGAACAAGAAATTGTATATGCACACAATTCACATCACTACAACAAACTGTAGCACAACACTATTTACCTTGTGTTCTCTCCTTCAATCTTATGTACAACCCCCACACTCTTTCTCTAGGTCACACAACCAAAAAAAATCTCTCTACTTGTATTTCCCTAATATTACCTCTTCTCTTTTACATTTAAGGGTTTAATTATCTATTTTAGGTTTATGTTTTGCATTATTAGTTTTGAAATCTATCCTAACCAATTTGTGCAGCTTTCTCTCTACTTGTCCAAGACCCACAAACATATTAAAGGTTTTATTATAGATTAGGGGTTAGAAGGAAAAAATAGTAATTATTTGGTTTTCAACATTCTTTTACTTGTTTTCCTTGCTTTCTTAGATTAGAAAACACTTCCATTTAATGCTTTAAAAATAACTTCTATTGGTGTGTCTTGTGTGCTTATTACATTCTATATGTTTTATGTTCCCTAAGACATTGTAAAAGTTGTTACTCCAAATGAGCTTTGAAGGTTGTCATTAGTATTCAATCATTCAAATGGACATTCAATAACAAGAGTCACGAATAGAATAGTCGGTATGATCACCAAAGTGTAGAGTCAACCGAGTGCACTGATCACATGCAGAGTTAACTGAGTGCAATGATCACCGAGCACATAGAATTTACTGAGCAATAGTGTACATCGAGCACATAGTATGCACAGAGATACACAGAGAACAAAGAGCACCGAGAGACAGTATTTACCGAGTGAACCAGTGGTCACATAAAAGTTTGTAATGGCACATCAATCTAGATAAAAAAAATTTTCCGAGATGGATAACGTTTTACAATGATCATAGAGAGAATTAATTCCGGATTCACAACATTAATTTTTTATATCTCCTATGTTTAGATGATCAAGGTAAATGTTGTACACTATTGATCGTAGGTTTTGTAAGACATTATAAAAGCCTAATTAGGTCAAGAAGTTTGATATATTTAATGTTACGATGTCAATTTTTAATGTATGTTGATCAAGTAATGATCAATTAGCTTCCATACTACAGACATTAGAGATTAGACATGGCTTTTGGACAAGGAGTACATTGAAGCATTAAGTTTGTAGAACAGAGGCAAGGCTACCAAGAAGAGCATAAGGTATTATCATTTACAGTAAGGTGATAGATTTATATGCACTTAAAGGATCTATATTCACAATATAGAGATTGTAATTTATTCAGATCACACAATTTTGTTACGCTCTAAAAATTGTAATGATCCTAAAATATCCTAACAGAGTAGACTTAACATTCTTTTTATAAATATTTTAACTAAGTGCACACATAATTTTTGTTGCTAAATCCTCACACGAGGTAGATCTAATTGATCTTATTGTTACTCCTAACAGGGTAAGGTCACTAGAAGTGATCAATCTTTGTAAGCTTTAACAGGCTACTTTATTTACTGCAGTAGTGAAGTTTTGTGGGTCTCATCCCCACTGCATTTTTTACCTTCTAACATGGGTTTTCTGTGATACCAAAATACTAGTGCCATGTGTACTTAAATTTGATGTATGTTCATTGTTTGGATTACATGAATTTATATTTCAGCAGTGACATTACATGTTTTGTGAATACAATCTACTCAGTTGGTTATAACAGAACATTTGATTACAAAGATTTGTTTGAAAGTTTTTAAGGGTACTGATTCACCCCTCCCCTCTCAATACAAACCTTTCTATTATCCCAAAAATTGGTATCAGAGCTAGTTCTCTTGTTTAGAAATTTTAATCACTGAAGAAAAAGATCTTACAATGGAAAGGTATACGCTTGATAAAACTATTGAAAATCAAAATTTACAGCTGCAGATATATGTCAAACAATACAAAGAAGCCAAGGAGACACTCAGGGAGATGTTGATTAAGAGAAAGGACATGCCACTTCACTTTCATGAGACTGATTATTAGGAAGAAGAGATTCATGACCCATTCGACACATCTGGATCTGAATCTGGTAGCATATTTGATGCATATGAATGAATCATATCAAAACTATCTGAGAGAAATCAACAACTTATTGAATAAGTGAAAGCACTATAGATCGGTCAAGATACACAAATGGTTAGAATGGTTGAATTATTGAATGATGCAAAGAAATATGAACATGATAGAAACATGGTTGTTGATGACATAAGGAAAATGACCGAAAAGTTACAAGAAAAAGAATCTGAGATAATGAGACTTACTGAACATTACTTTGAGATCACCAATCGAGTGGTTGCTATGAGTCATGAGGCAAACCGAGTGAATATTGAGCTTTATAGAAAACTAGAAGACATTGGTGTATTGAAAAACAGAATGAAAAAATGAGAAATGAATTGAAGATTTTACAAAAAACATAATGAGGTGATTAAGAGATTTGTAGACAATAGTAAGAGAATGGATGAATTTATGAACTATCAAAGAAGAATGAACAACAATACTGGATTAGGGTATACCGAGCAAGGAAAATCATCAAATCAAGTTGAATAAAGGAATGTATACTCAAATCCAAATCCTAAGAAACCCTCTTTCCATCACTGTGAAAAACTAGGCTGCACATCAAATGTTTGTAGAAGCAAAGAAAAAGGTATTTCTACAAACTCTCCTAAATTTAATGGTAATTGCTATAACTGTAATAAGCATGGACATCAAGCACATGAATACAGAGCCAAGTTGAACAAACCATAGAAGAAACCCTACATGGATAAATATTGTTGAACTTGCAACATGTATATTCACACATCACAAGCATGTAGGACTAATATGAAGCGAATATAGAAACCTAAAGGACAAGAAGAAAAGGTAAATCAACTAAGAAGACATGGTAATGCTTATGCTTGTGATGATAATACTTGGGCTAGTTGCACAACATGTGGTAAATATGGATATATAGAAACAAACTATATGAGACAATGGAGAACTAAGTCTAGGAATTGGTTAAACTCTAGCATGGCATGTTCACATTGTCATAAGGTCGGTCACTTAAGCAAAGATTGTGTAGATAGAATAAATACTTATGGAAATGGGAATACAATCTAAGAAATCATGAGGACCAGGAATCAAATGTGGAGGAGAGCATCAAATGATAATGTTGGACCAAGTACAATAGTTGGTGAAACCTCATCTGATGGATTAGGTGATTCCACCACCTCCACCTAGACATTACAAGCAGGTATGGAACTATGTTCTAAAAACCTATATCTTACATTGGTTCCTATATTCATTGTACAAATGCCAACTTATCATGAATTAAGATGCACTATGGTATTTTTTTTATTACTTTGATTTAGTTAAGTCAATTAATCTGTATCATGTTAGTAATGCCAGTTGGTGAATATGCGTGAGACAACCGAGTTGCTAAGGAAACTGAGAATTTGGTATACTCACTGCGTTGAAGTATCATTAGTATTAACTAAGAATTTTGTTTGTATACTGAGTGGTTGGTAATGAGAATTTATTGTGCCAACTAAAGTTATTTGGTATAAATTCGATCGAGGTGATCTCATTTATTCACACAATGATCATAGAGAAGATCAGAGAAACTGAAAACAAATACATAGCAGAGCACTGAAGCATTTTGTAGAGATTCTGAGCACATTTCAAGTAGTTAGAGGCTAGAACTTATATGCATTTGTACTTACTAAGTTACTTTGAGTTCTTTCATGGAAGTCCTAAATCAAAATCAATGGCATTCTCATTGTGAACTATGAAGGAAAATATGGATAAAGAGAAAAAGGTAATTCTTGTTAAGAATTCTACTTGCATAGAACTGAATTACAAGATACATCCTCAGGTTGCAGTTGTATGTGTTAATTTTGGCCTTGTCAATCAACCACACACTTCAACATAGTCCTTCTTCACCAGGTACAAACAAGACTAAATATGAGTTATTCATCCTACCTGCCTGCGTGATTCGACCTGTTGCCTTCTATCTAGATGGGTTTTTTGAAATTGCTCTCAGGACGAGAGTCTCACAACCATGGACCAATCTAAGAACGAAGGATTTATCATGATAAATGCAATGCAATGCAAGATTATGCTA
>MU223483.1:158107-213463 GCA_018584345.1 Thuja plicata
ATATCCAATTAATTAAATAAATATGACCTCATAATTACTTTTTCTCAATTATCTGAATAATTAAATTCAATTATTGAAATGAGGATATTTATTTAATAATTAAATATTATTTAATTCCTTTTTCATGAGTCTCAGCTGAAGAGGGTGAATTTAATTTAATTAAAGTGCTAGGACTGTATAATTAAATTAATTCAATCATAGGATTTGTTTAGCCAAATAGATATTTAAGAATTAAATATGATGTATGATTAATACAAATATAGGATTTTCTGCATTTGACACTCAGGTCGAGTAGAGTCAGTGAAAACTCAGAATTGCCTAGTACAATAGGACTTTGAGGATTCAGAAGAATGACAAATGCAACAAAATTGGTTAGGGTTGCAAGATGCCAATTTTGGGGTGTTACAACAGCCCAACCCAATGAAAAATGTGTGTTCTCCACAATACCACCTAGGGTTCTGTTAGTTCAAGATGTGTGAGCATACATTCACTGTAAGATTAGTGAAATAAGGGATTTTGAGCTTATATCAACATACCAGTCACTTTGGATAGATGATAAACTGAAAGATGATCATAAGCATATGGAAGTGAAAGGGTTAACCAATGCCCTAAATTTACTAAAGGTATTAAAAAATGAATGGATCCCCATTGTACTGAGCTGAGTTTACAATGTAAAGATTTGGTTGGATGAACCAAAAAAGATAAGCAAGGATGTAATGCATGTAGTAACTGGGTATCCAACATCAGATAAATCAAAACCCCTAAGGCACCCTCCCAGAACCAAGATCAAAAAGATTACAGGAGCCGAGTGGGATGGTAGAGGTCTACGAATCAATTTCATTGGTGATCCTGAACTTAGGTTTGGTGCATATGTTATTGGATACAAGATCTTCTAGTCGAGCAGACCTAACAACATTGCATGTGGAACTGTTGAGATAGAATACAAGATTGTAAAGAAGGGTTTACAACTTGACCTAGCCAAGTTGTTGCAGAGACAACTAGAAGAGAACATGAGAGCAATCGGATCAACCAGATCTAATACTTGTAAGTTTGGTTCTCTACTACTATGTACATTCTTCTATATACATAAATTTTTTCCTCTATCGGTAATGTGAAATGGAAGACAAAACAACTGATTACACTGGAAATCGATGACTTCATTACAAGTCTAGGGACAAATTTTGAACCTGTTATGAATGAGTACTTTACGAAGTTCAAAGAAAGAATAGAAAAGAGATCCAGAATACCAATGCAGTTGTTAGAGAAATATAAGGATGAAATCTATTTTGTAGTTAACACTGACACTACTCTTATCAAGGTAGTACAACCAAGGACAACATGGCTACCTCTGATGGACTATGAACTAGATATTGATTTAGCCTCTGAAGCTACATAAAATTTACTAAATGAACCAGTTGAAAAATTGACCATGAGTTTTGGCACATTTGAGGAAGCTCAGACCAGAATATCAATTGGAATAAAAGTTTAAAAGATGGGTAGGAAGAAGACCAAGATTGTTAAGACCCTGAAACACAAATTTTCTATCACTGATGAAGAAATGGATATGTCAGTTGATGATACCAAGGAGTAGACTTCAGTCGGTAAAGATAAAGAACCAGAACAAGATGTTGATGCCACCGAGTCTGATGAAGCACAAGTAGAGGAAACTAAGGCCAAAAGGGAAAAGGAATAAAGAAAGAGTCTCCACCAAGGACAAGATCACAATCGGTGATAGAAGATTCACCACCTTTGAAGAAAGGAGTTGCAAAGATTACAAGGCCATCAACAAAATTCACTTATCAGACAAGAAAACCGAAGACCACAACACCAAGACAAAGAAAGAAGTATGTAAGGAATAAGGATGACAAGGTTGACTCTGATGAAAATACTAATCAATTTAAGTTTGTGTAGAACAAATCATCGAAGACTATAGATGAAATTGCTGAAGCAATCAAAACAATTGGAAGGTTAGGATATCCTAAGGTACACACTTATGCAGATCTAACTATCAAGAATTAGGATAAACTTGAAGAAGCTATCATAGGTATGATGATTAATTTAAAACAAGTCCCTATTGAATTTTCTACTTACATTCCATCAGAATCATATGATAAAATATCAGCTTGATGGACATGTGCACTCAACATTGAGAAATAGATGAGAGAGAAAACTCTCACTCTACTTAAGGTTGATTGCACAATAGAAAAAATTGATGATATAATGCAACAATATGCCAGGAAATTCCCCAAGAAAGCATAGACACTGAATATACTTCAAGGGAATCTGAAGGAAGTTGATGAAGAGAGCACCGAGATTTGGAAAATCTACTGAATCCAATCGAGGAAACTGAGGAAACAAAGAACATTACATCTACAGTCGATACTGAGGGACATAGACCAAGAACAAAACCAATAAATATTGATGAAGCTGCAGTTAATAATGTATTGGATGGAATCCATGAACTGTTGACTAATCTAAGTCATCTATAGATCACAATAAATAACATAACTGAAGGTGATCCTGATGATAAGGAAAAATAAGATGACATGATAATCAGAGCTACCGAGACCTTAGATGAAACAAATACAAAAGAGGTCACCCGAGAAATGGTACCAAGTAATCTGTCCATTTTGGTAGAAGCTATTGACACTAAGAATGAAGCATAAAAGAAGACACTCGAGCAGGTCATAGACACAACTAAAGACAAGGGTAACACACAAGGTAAAGAGACTAAGAATAGTAGAGGAACACCACAAGGTGATGAACATCAAGAAACCACTGATGCTGTAGACAAAGGTGAATATATAACATAAAATATGGTAGATACTTCTTCTACTGACACTCAGTCAACTACGAAGGCACCTTCTCAAGGAATCACACCCACTCAACTATCAAAGCAATAAACTAAGAAAAAGGCTCAACTGTCACTAACTCTATCTCCTTCATCAAGTGTGCAAGGGAAGAAGAAGAAAAAGAAGAAAGAGAGAAAGGATGTAGTAACTTTAGATGAAATCATAGACATCCCTGACTGTGATCCAAAGACACTTGATCCTAAATCACTTAGGAAATATGGTGAGTTATGCACTTGAAAAGAAACACAAGATAAGCTAAGGCAAGAACATAAAAATGCACAAGTGCTAGATATTGCAAAGGAGATTCTAATGCAAGTTATTCTTGACATGTGCATTAATGAATCAACCCCCATCATTGATAAACTTGCACTGCTCACTGAGGCAATAAACCGTTTAGACATTGATGCTGAGAAAAAAATAGAAGAGTGAGAAAAAAAGAAGATTCAGTACAAGGTTACTAAGAAGATCACCAATCAGTGGCCATGAACAAGGTAACTCTGTCAGAATTTGTAACAGGTGTAGAAACTGTTATTACTGAAGCCCTTACAATTCTATAGAAGTTGTGCACATTAGACCACTTCACTATAGAGCTTAGTGAAAAGATGAAGCAATCAGACGCAAATTTAAAAGATAGTGCTAATAGTATTTTAACTGAGAAACATGCATTACAGATGCATTACACCAAGGTTCTACCAGCACATCGGTTGAGAACTGATCTGAAAAAGGAAGAGGACAAAATAAGAGAATAGGTAACCGAGCTACAAGCTATGTTACTACAACATTTGGTTATGATGTAAAAGCATGTGACACTGGAAAAGAACTTGATTGCCACCCTGGATTTATCAGTTACCGAGAGCATATATGATATGCATGCTCAACTGAACCTAGATATTATGACCCTTGAGCATCTAAAGGAGGAATGGGAGAAGTTAATAAAAAATCTCAAGAAGGCCCATCCTAACATTTTTTACAAGATGTAAGTTTATTATTTTTGTCATTAATTTCAAAAAAGGGGGAAACAAATGTTTATAGGCATATCAAGGGGAAACATATGCACATAGAAAGTATTTACAAAGGGGGAGTCACTATATATAGTAACTATGTATAAGTTGTTATGTGTATACTAAATCTACATATACAATTTTTTTATAATAATTCCAAAGGGGGAGAATGTTACTCCAAATGAGATTTGGAGGTTTCCATTAGCATTCAAGAATTCAAATGAACAATCGGTAATAAGAGTCATAGACAGATTAGTCGGTATGATAGCCGAAGTGTAGAGTTAACTGAGTGCACTGATCATGTGCAGAGTTAACCGAGTGCAATGATCACCGAGAAGATAGACTTTACCAAGAAACAATGTACACCAAGCACACAGTATGCATTGAGATACATAGAGAACACCGAGTACCGAGAGATAATATTTACTGAGTGAACCAATGGTCACATAAAATTTTGTAATGGAACATCAATCTAGGTAACAAATTTTTGCAAAGCTAGATAAGGGTTTACAATGATCGAGGAGAACATTAATTATAGATTCACAACATTAATTTTTTATATCTCCTATGTTTAGATGATCAAGGTAAATGTTGTACACCATTGATCATAGGTTTTGTAAGATATTGCAAAACCCTAATTAGGTCAATAAGTTTGATATATGTAATGTTACAATGTCAAATTTGTAAACCATGTTGATCAAGTAATGATCAAGTAGCCGCCATACTATGGGCATCATAGATCAGAAAGGGTTTTAGGACAATGACTACATTGAAGTATTAAGTTTTTAGAACAGAGGCAAGACTACCAAGTAGAGAAGAAGGTATTATCATTCACAGTAAGGTGATAGATTTATATGCATAGATTGCAATTTTGTTTAGATCACACAATTTTGTTACTCTTTGATAATTGTAACAATCCTAAAATCTCCTAACAGAGTAGACTTAACCGTCTTTGTATAAATCTCTTAACTAAGTGCACACATACTTTGTATTTCTAAACCCTCACATGAGGTAGATCTAATTGATCTTATTGTTACTCCTAACAGGGTAAGGTCACCAGAAGTGATCAATCTTTGTAAGCTTTAACAGGCTACTTTATTTACTGCAGTAGTGAAGTTTTGTGGGTCTCATCCCCGCCGCAGTTTTTACCTTCTAACAGGGGTTTTTTATGATACCAAAATACTAGTGTCATGTGTACTTAAATTTTATTTATGTTAATTATTTGGATTACATGCATTTACATTTCAGAAATGACATAACATGTTTGGTGAATGTAATCTACTCAGTTGGTTATAATAGAACATTTGATTACAAAGATTTGTTTGAAAGTTTTAAAGGGTACCGATTCACCCCTCCCCTCTTAGTACACAAATTTATATTATCCCCCAAAAAGTATCCTCTTCCCTCTCCTTACATGAACCTTGGGTGTAAGATAAATCAAATTTATTCCTTTTTCTTTTATTAGAATCCAGTTTGGGGTTTTTTCACCTTAGGTGAATGGCGTAAATAATTATTTGCTTTGGGTTTCTATATAAAAGAGAAGACGAAAAAGTAGAGCTAAATTAGTATATGCCAAGAGTGCCAAATATAAGAGGGCTAAGAATTCCCATAAGGTTAGATAAAGATTTAAGTAGCTCATTCCTGAATGCGTATATGGTGGTGTTCCTTGAATTTTAACTAGTCACTTTTTTATAGTAGCCTACCTTTTTGATTGAGACCACTATCATGATTTTTAGTGTGGGGAAGTAGTATCACTCAAAGAAGTTACTCACTGGATATGTATTTCCTTTAATAGATTGAGATAGAAATTTTTGGGATGTGTAAGCTATTTTCATAATTTGAAAAGAGGGTGAGTGCTTCCTAAATTGAGGTCACTTAGTTGTATTTCTCTCAAAATGACAAAGGTGTAAAGAACTCCTTAAGTTGTTGAGAATTTGAGTAAAAATAATACCAAGATGTAGGCCTATATTTTAATTGAAATGAATCCATTGACCTTAGGTGTGAAAATTTATTGAAGTGTTCTCAAATGTGTTAGAATAGTGGAGATTGGGGTTTAAGGAGCCTTAGCCATGCCTCCTATTATCATTAGAACCATAAACATCTAAATTAATATGTCTTCTATGCTCAATGTGTGTGACCATTTTCTTCAAAACATCATCTTATAAAAAGGTTCCACAAAAAATGCCCAAATTGCCCAAAGTGAACCTTGGAGAAACTGAGATTTACACATTCACATTGCCAAAATACAAACTTGAGGTTGAGGCTGAGATTTTTAGGATTGTCTTTTTAAGTTCCTTGTATTTTCTTTACGTCCTTAGGATACTAAAAAATATTTTTTTAGATCAAATATAGCATCATTTAAATTCAAATTTTTACATCTGTCATTATCCTTACATCTTGTTTGTCACTGATTTGGCCTCCATATAAAGGCTAGATTAGTCAATCCATCCATTTTAAGGCTTGTACTCATTACTCTAGTGGAAGTTTGATCAATCAATCTTTACCTAGTTTTCATTACCCAACGTCTTAGACTCAACATTTCCCATGTCTTTTATTTAATTAATTTTTCATTATTACATCCCAAAATCTTCAAAAATCCCAAAAAACATTTACAAAAATTCCAAAAAACCAAAATATCCAAAATAACCAAAAAACATAGGTTTAGCCTTCATATAGCTTGCATTTTTATTTCTTAAATCTTGAATTCCCTTTCATGCCTTCTATAACTAGGTATCAAATAAAGAAAGCAAATATGAACCCTTTCACTAGATTTAAAGTTCAACCCTATGAGTTAGCATTATGAGAAGTATAATCCTGAGAAAATACCACATCACCCACCAACATTACTACCTCATGATTTGTTTATAGGAGCAATAAAATCTAGTTTGACCCTTGAGGAATTTGAGGAAGGAATAAAAGATCCAAAGATACAAGTCATTCTAGATACTATTCTTTCCTCTGATCCCAATTGACACTTTTTATTGCTAGTAAAGAAAGGAGCCAAATCACCCCTAAATTTGATCTTTCAAGCATCAAGGAAAATATATACCACATAAATTTTATGAACACATCAAACAAAACTTCATCCCCAACATTGGATCTCTAATTTGACAACCCCATCTTTAATTCGCCACCTACACTTGAGGCAAATACAACATCTTCCAACTCTAGTGTCTCACTCATTGACCAAAGCATATGACATTTAAAATCCTATTGACCACCTTCAAACATCAATGTGCCACCCTTAAACTCAAATGTGCCACCTTCAAATGTCAATGCATGACCCTTAAACTCAAATTTTCCACTTTTAAACTCAAGTGTTCCACCTTCAAACATCAATGTACCACCTCCAAATTCAAATTTCCCTACACTAAACCAACAACCAAAAAATTAAAATCCTCCACTCAACTAAAAATAAACCAATTACAAATCATCCCATAAAAAACCTTATTTTCCCAATAATTAACCCCCTCAACAAAATACCAACCCATTTGTAATCCATTAAAATATCAACACCAACCCTTTGAACCCAATTATGGTCTATCAAAACATGACTAATTTGCACTCAAATAAAAACATCCTACCTCCACCTCAACACCAAAAAATATCTTCAAGTGGTGCTAGACATAACCCAAACCTCTTTAACATATTTTGAAATGCTCAATACAATCTTCAACACAACACATATCCTACCCATACAAACCTAAACCCCATTGGACATAAATCAAACCTTGGTTATAATCAAAACCCTACACATCTTAACCTAAATCCCATGGGACATCAATTAAACCTTTGGTATAAGCATAAGCCTACTCATATACTACCTCTAACATACAATCAATATCAAATGCCTCCAATAGTAAACCAATAACCTATCTATCATGGAACCAATACTTATGTTTCAACAACATCTTACAAAAACACATACCAAACCCCAAATCCAAATCCTACAAACATATTAACAAAACAATTGCAAAATATTCAACAAAAAATCAAAAGCATACAAATGGGAGAAAACAAGGATATTTACATTTTTGTATACATTTGTCCATATCCCTTTGATAGGAGCATACCCATGCCTTCTTTTCCAACAAACTTTGAGATGCCAAAATTTAACAAATATATGGGAAAATATGATCCTAAAGACAATGTTTGAGAACTCTATGTGGCATGCTTAGAGGTTTATTATGATGAAACATACATAATGCACCTCTTTACAAGAAGCTTAAGTGGACAAGCAATGAAATGGATCTCACATCTACCTAATTCCATTAAAATTTTTTGAGACTAGCATAAAAATTCATTTCTTATTTTACCTATAACATTGAACATGAGATTTCCATAAGTGATCTTTTCAAAAAAACAAAACAAAAAAATGACGAATCCTTTGGATCTTCCTTACAAATATGGAGGATTATTTCTAGAAAATGTCCATACTAGATAACTGAAAAATCCACACTTGAAATTTTGATAAAAAACTTGGTCTAAAAAATGATGTACAAATTGCAAGTCATATATCTTGTTAATTTAAAGAACTCATAGAAAAAGGTAAGAATATTGGAAAAATCCTCATTTCTCAAGGACATCTCAAAATATACAAAGATAACCTTGGTTCATGCAATGACAAATTTAAATTCTGGCCAAAGAACTAAAATATAACCAATGATTGTGTGATGGATGTGAAGACTATCAATAATGCCAAACCTATGATTAACCTCCAAGGAGATTCCAAACCCTAGGCTCAAATATTGAATACTTCTCAAAGTACAAACAATGTCCAATATCAAATTATACTCAAAAAAACTCACCAAGGGGTCCTCCTAGAACGAATGAAAATGCAAAATACAAATACATACCCTTGAGAGAATCTATTGAACTAGCTCTTCAAAAATTTCCACAATAAAATGTCATCACACTTCTTTAGAGAAGAGCTTATGAACCTAAGTTAAATCTGCATGGTGGAAAGAAACTGATTTTTGTGAATACCTTAGAAACAAAGGACACAAAACCTTAAATTATTTCAAATTGAAAAATATTATCCAAGATATCATTAACCAAGGAGAAGCAGGTGTTTAATATCAATGAACATCAAATAATGATGATGAGATTTTTAAGGATCCTGTATGCAATCATGGGAAGGGAGGTGCCTTTATTATCAATCAAGATAATCACACAATCTTGGATTACGAGTATACTACTAATTGAATCAACCAAGATGATAATCATATTGTGACCCTCACTATAAAAAAAAATCCCGAATGCATTGTAGTTACCCGTTGATCCAAAGTGACTCTTAAAGGAGCCATTGCTAAATCTCAACCATCATGTCAATACAACCTCTTAGATCATTTAGGAAAACCACTAGTGTATATATCCATACTTTATCTCTTACACATATATCCTACACACAAAGATATCCTAGACAAAGCACCCTAACAAATATCAACACTTGCATACATAGATGTTGACCAAATTTAGGCCATGGTAGGACACATTTCCACGTCACATAGTATCACATTTAATAAAAAAAGATATTACACCTCATAAAAAATTCCATTATGAACCCCTTTATTTGTAAGTATTCATAAATAAACATAAAATTGGATGAGTCTTGATAGATGGAGGAGGCGACTTAAACATTTGTACCTTAAAATTGGTAAAAGCATTGGGATATTATGAGGAATCTATATATATTATTAAAAGGTTTGTCAATAATTCCTATGATGATGCTAAATTTCCCTCCAAAGGGATAATAATACACTACCTATCTAAATTGTCCCTACAATACATAAGACAGCATATCATGTTTTGGACCTTGATCTTGGATACAACCTATAACTTGGTTACCCTTAGATTCACGCTATTAAAGTTATACCATCCTCTTTTCATCAATGTTTGAAATTTTTATTTAGATTTGAAATAAGAATCCTTGGTGACCTTGATCCATTTTAATATTGTAGAAACTTAAGAGGCACACTTTCATACCAAGTTCCTATCAACGTTGAAGCTAGACCATCCACATCATTTTCCTACATTAATACCCAACCTATCTGCTAAGTCATCTATTGCTTCCACTTCTAAATTTGAGATCAAGGTCCAAGTTTTTGATTTTAAAAGCAACCAAAATAAGGGGGATGACCCAAAGAAAAAATAGCTAGCACGAGAAGTGCAGACTACCAACACACAACCAGAGTCAGCAGACCCTCAGCCAATCCCTTTTTAAAAATAAAAAATAAAAAAATAGAAACAACAGGCCCCAACTTCACCATAAAGTTGGTAACTAGCCTGTTAACACCTACAGACCCCAAATTCACCACGAAGTTGGTAACCAGTCTATGCAATTTAGTACCAACAAAGTTTAAACCAAAAGTAGAGTAGTAAAAATCGGTAAAATAGTCACAAGAGTTAAACAAAGAAACAAAAAGGCATAGAGTGGCCAACCAACGAAACCAACCAAAAAAGATGAGCATAAAAAAGGAACATAAAACTACTTGGGGTTATTACCCCCTCCACTAAGCAACAAATTGAGCCAATCTTCTGCAAGGGATTGGAAGAGTTTCCCATCATTTTGATCCTCCCTCGGGGCATCCACTTTTTCCATGTGCAATAGATGGAGGGGCATTTCTGCCGAATGCATGACTTTGACCGCAAACCCAGTAATTCTATTGAAACTTTCCCCTAATTCCTTGATTTCCTCAACCTCTCAAAGATCATTCTTTGAGATAGAATCTAGGAAGGAGGTCTACAACCGCTTAACATCCTTCTACAATTGAATAATATCACCCATAGCTTCAATCTTACTCTCAACCTCCACCTTACTTTCCTCTGGGACCATCTCCTTGTTACCATCAGTATCCTTCTTTTTATCTGACTCCTCCTAGGGGATGGGAGGTGAGGTAGCTATGAGCGGTGACTCTAAGTTCTTACCCTCAAAAAGTATCTTTTTACACAGATCAATGGTGGGTAATTTGAAACTAGTAGAAATCT
Organism: Thuja plicata; assembly: GCA_018584345.1. Taxonomy (NCBI): domain Eukaryota; kingdom Viridiplantae; phylum Streptophyta; class Pinopsida; order Cupressales; family Cupressaceae; genus Thuja; species Thuja plicata. Next base: position 168,948 of record MU223483.1, read on the forward strand.
GGGATGAATCATGGCTCTTCTTGGCCCCTTCCAAAGACCAGGAGACCTTTTTTTTTTGTCATGGCTTCTCTCATCCTTCTTAAATTTCTTCCCTTTCTTATTATCCCCACTACTTTCCTTCTTCTTTTCTCCCTCCTCCTCTGAGTCTCCATCTTCCTCATCTTCTTCCAGATACCTCTTCTTGACAGCTTTCTTCTTGTACCTAGTATTAGAGGCAATTCTGTGGGACCTCCCTCTACTTTCATTTTCATCTTCCTCTTCCTTTGAATCAATATTGATTTGGGCTCCACCTGTCAGACCCGCTTTATCAATATTGGCCTTATTACGTATAGGGGTTTTGGAGGATGAAGTGGGGTTAGAGTAAGAACCCATTAACTCTTGGAGAGTATTCTCAGAGTGAGAGTTAATATCTTGCATAGTGACAGTTCTTGGGGGGCATAAAGAAAGGTGAAAATTGAAAAGGTGTAAAATCAAGCCCTAATGGAGAATGTAGTAATTCTACCTAGCCTTTCTCTTCTCCCTAACATCCATAACCGAGGCCTCAAGAGAGTGCAACAAGCAGAAGGGGAAGGAAATGACATCATTACAATGAAAGTGGTTGAGCAGAGGGAAGTAGTAATTATAGAAAGTGTCAAACCAACCTTACAAAGTAATGTACTTCATCAGAATGAGACATAACTCATTCTAGGGATTGGGCAACACCTCTCATTTGAAGCCCCCATGAATGCGAACCAGTTCCTCTGTCTTCTTGAAAAATTTCTTCATACTAGAGTCATCTCTGTTCTTCGTAACCTTCTTCCATTTTCTCCCATCAGTGGAGAGCCCCATGGCATGGGCAATGACCTCTTCATTTATTTCAAAATTTATTCCATTGATGGTCACCTTGCGATCCATCTTGGAATTCACCAGTTGCATCGAGATGAGTTCATCGCTGCCCTCCATGGCTTCCATACAGGGATAGAACCCACCCTCCTTCAAGTAGGTAACAATGCAAGGGTTTTTGAGGAACCCATCCTCAATTTTAGAGGGCTCCACATGGACCATATCTCCACCCATATCTGAATTATGCTCAAAAAGATCCCCCACTTGAGTCTATAGAGACATCCCACCCATTCTACCACCACCTTGACCAGCCTTCACCGGAGCCTAGAAAAAACGCAGAGAACCCAACAAGGATAATCGGTGAAGTGAGTGCCGAATAACCAGTTAGGAAGAAAAATTGACGCCTTAATGATTTGTAAGTGGGTACAAGTCACATGGGTGGCCAAAATGAGAGCAAATCCATTGTGTGAAGGGAAATGATTGTGAATCCTTGGTTTAAAATGCCAATTAATCCCAACCATCTTATCAAGGCTTCCAAGATGCGTGCCAATCCTCACATTAGTGCTTTTTTTAAAAATTGCCCGTACTTTTTCCAGAATACACAATAAAAGCCCATCTTTTCAACATAATACTAAAATTAATTTCCTTTCCCATTGCGATTTTAAATTTTGAATATGCGCCAGTTCTCGTAAAACTACAAGCAACCTTTCCTGTCTAATCAACCTCATCCTCATGCTTCATTAATTAATTTTCTTTCTTTTTCCACAAGCAAAACATTTTTCTTAGTTAGGGAATTCAAAATTTTCTAGCACCTAATGCCTTGCAAGCCAAGACCTGTGGCCACCAGCGCATCTGCAACAAAATTTCCCTCTCTATAAACGTACCATAGTTTAAAATCATCTAACCTAGGGAGTAGTGCCTAGATGTTCTGTAATAGATTGGACATATTCTAGCCAAATCTGTAGTTACCTTTGATCATCTCTATCACAATTTTTGAGTCTCCCTCAATAATCAACTTTTTGATCCCTAAAGAAACCGCCACCTTCAGGCCTCAAAAAAGGATAGAGATTTCTGCCACATTATTAGAAACCATCCCAAGATGAAGCACATAAGCGATGATCATCTTTCCATGGTGGTCTCTGATAATGCCTCCTCTAGCAACATTACCTTTAGAGGCTGCCCCGTCAAAATTTAGTTTGGTAAAATTTTCCTCCGGGGGGGGCCACTTGGTATTTCTCCTCGCAACCACCTTAGAGAAATCAAAAGTATGGAAGGAGGAAGGAAACTACCGTTCCTTAGCCAAATTACAATCTAACTCCTTGGGGGGAAATGGGGAGTATTCCAATGATAGGTTTCAATGTTTTCCTTCAACAGATTCACAACCATTCTCACTATCCCTTTGGCATCATTTTCCTCCGCTCTAAACACCCGATTATTTCTTTCCTTCCATAGGCTCCAACAAACATGCAGGGGTAAAATTATCCAAAGAAGCTTAATAAGAAGGTGCGACATAGGGTGACCCTAGTTGCAAACAAATTTATCCATATTCTCCATAAAAACCCAATCCAGGTGCATTCTGCACATCATTTTGGACCACACCAAAGTCACATAGGGGCAATAGATAAGGAGATGGTTAATAGACTCATCTTGATTTTTGCACATAATGCATATGTTAACCAACTGAACTCCCTTCTTCTGGAGGTTATCCAAGATAAGAATTTTTCCATGAAGAATCATCCACTAGAAGAAATTGATTTTAGGTATCAATTGGGGAATCCACACCTTTCCCCAATTCTTCTTATCAACTATAGTCTTTAAATTGGTTAAATACACAGATTTCACCGTGATCTCCCCCGACTTGTTATGACACCATAAAGCCCTGTCCTCAACATGGGAGAGAGGGATCCTAATGGCTTCCAGAAGCTTTTGAATCTCATGAATGTAAGGAGGAACAATAGTCTGGTCAAGGTAAGTATCTGCCAGAGCTAACCATTTCCTATCTTGAGAAATGTAATCACTCACTTTACTTCCAAAATGAAGGATCATTCTTTCCCTGATGAGACAATACTTTTCCCGTCCAAGGGTTTTATCCCCCACCCACCAGTCCTCCTAGAATTTAATCTAAGAACCATCACCCACCAACCATTTCAACCCCTTAAAAAGAGTTCCCTTACTTCTAGCAATAAAATTCCAAATTTTAGAGCTAAAGGGATAATTTTGACCATAAGGGAACTGGACATCATTAAAATATTTGGCCTTCATAATTCTACTCCATCTAAAAGATCTTATGAACATCTTCCAAACCAATTTGGTTATTAAAGCCTTGTTTAGCTCTTTAATTTTCCTTACTCCCAGATCGCCCAACAGTTTTAGTTGACAGACCATATCCCAGCTAACCAAATTCATTCTAGCCTTTCCTGCATCCTCATCCACAGAATGTTTCTCTGGATTTTTTCCATCTTCTTCGATATTCTATCATTGATTTTGAATAGAGAAAGGAAGTAAATAGGTATTCCTTGTAGGGTTGTGGACAGAAATTGAAGTTTCCCCGCATTGCTTAGGACCTTCCCTTTCCAACTAGCAAGTTTTTTTTGCATGTTCTCCAGAATGGTGTTCCAAAACTAGTCTGAAACCTCCTTCATCATGAGCGGGAGCCCAAGGTAGGTGTCAGGTAGCTAAGATCTCATACAACCAAGGCATTCAATAATCTTCAACTGGGTTCTTTGTTCAGTATTGAATAAATAGATTTTACTTTTACAGTAGTTGATCACTTGACCAAAAGCCACTGCATAGGAGTTTAGGAGAGTTTTCCATTCTCTGGCTTCCCTGATATAAGCTTTTACAAAAAGGAATGTATCATCTAAAAACTATTGGATAACTTTTGGAGGAAGAGTGGAGGCTGGCTTGAATCTAGAAATAGATCTGATTCCCTCCAACCTCAACAGGTTCCGGGCTAGCACCTCCACAACCAACAAGAACAGATAGGGGGTCCCCTTGACATAAATCCCTCTCAGGAATAAAAGACCCCCAAGGTGTGCCATTGACCAAAATAGTGTAAATAATGTGGTGAATATTATATTAGTGAGTCCTTTCTCATTGGGAAATTATTTCCATCTCTTGAGTCTTATAGGACACCTCAACAAAAATATCCAAATCCTAAAGTTGTTATGCAATTTAAACTAACTACTTTTACAAAATGGGTTGACCTAAAAAAGGAAAAAATTGAAGGGGACATATCTAAATGGCTCTAAAAATATAAGGAAGAATAAGAAATTATCAATCTCCCTGTAGAATAGTATGGAAAGGGATTTACCATTTTTGAACAAAAAGGATACAATGATCACAATGGCTTAGGGTCTTAGAAATAAGGTATCAATGACCCATATTAATCTAAGAAATTATCAAATAACAAAGGAATATGGTGTGTACCATTTTTATTTCTTGGACATAATATTATGATGCTTACTTGTTAGGACATTAATTCTTCTAACAAAGATGAGGTGTCTGGTGAGGATACTAAACAAACTCTCATGAATGGGAAGGAGGATTTGATTCCACTTGTTAAGAAAAACATATAATTGGCCATGCCTAGATTGAATCCCTTTGGGAGCCTTATGACTAATCTATCTTTATCATAGCTGATATTTCCATTGTTTTTGAACAAACTAAAGATAACTTCCTTTTAGCTCTCCCAAACATTATTGATTGGGATCAATAATGACCATCGAGTTTGGATTCATTTGAAAATGACAAAGCCATTTTTGATTTCATGGAATTTAGAGAAATTATACCCTTGTGAGATCATAAATTAGGCTTTACAATAGAGCTTGACATTACAACATACTTTGGAGAGTGTGCCAATACTTCTAGTCACAAAAATGTGAAAATTGAAAATAGATCTTCTAGTAAAATCTAAAAGTCACTTTTAGAGCTAGATAAGTAAAAAGAAATGATGTCTCCAAATGTGAAAACATAATTAAGGCACCTAAAGATGCAAGGCTTAACACACTCCCATTAATTAAGATAAATCCTCTTTTCTTATCAAGAAGAAAAAAAAAATCAATTTGAATACACCAAAGGATCCTAAGATCATACATTTTATAGAGTCCTTATCACCAGAGGATAAACAAGATTTTATTGCATTATTTAAGAAGAGATAAATAAACTTTGCCTAGTCTTTTGCTGATATGCTAGTGCTACACCATCTTACAATTGATTCTAGAGCTAAATATATTAAGTATAAGTTTAGAAATATGCATCCTTAAATCATTCTATTGGTAAAAGTGTAACTTCAAAAGTTATTATATGTTGGATTCATTTAACCCATTGATTGTGCTCAATGGATTTCAAAATTGGTACTTGTTACTAAGCCAACTTGGGGCATTCACATATATAATGATTATAGAGATCTAAACAAAACTTGTCCTAAGGATGACTTTCCACTGCCAGATATACATATGATAGTAGATCTAATAGGAGGCATGAGATTTTATCAATGATGGACGGTTTCTTTGTTTTAACCAAATCAAGATTGCACCTAAAGATCAATGTAGGAAAGATTTTACTTGTCCTTGGGAACTTATTGATAGAATGTAATGTCCTTTGGTCTAAAAAATGTTGGGGATACTTATCAAATAGGTATGTATGCAATATTTCATGATATTATGCATACCTTTATATAAGACTATGTGGATGATCTACTAGTTAAGTCTATCACAAGAAAATGACACCTTGTTGTAATTGACAAATTATCACTAGGATAGAGAAATATAAGGTCAAATTGAACCCTAAAATGTGTGTCTTTGGAATTACATCAAGAAAAATACTCAGGTGCATTTATTCACGTTGAGGCATTTAGGTTGAGCCAACAAAAGTTAATGCAATAATAGAAATGCATCCTCCTACTAATTTGACTCAGTTACATAGCTTGCAGGAAAAGTTATAATCCATAAAATGATTCATTTATTAGTTCATTGATAAATTTCACTCTTTTCAACATATTCTACATAAAGGAGTTACATTTAGATGGGATTCTAAGTGTCCTAAAATGTTTTAAAAACTAAATGATTATCTATTGACACCACTAATTATCATGCCACCAATTGAAGGGAAACCATTACTCCTCTACATTTCAGCCACACCATCGACACTAGGGGCTCTTTTAGCAAAAAATGACTACTCAAGGAAAGAAAGAGATATTTATTATATCAGTCAAACCTTGGTGTGGTGTGAGCTTAGTTACACATGTATTAAGAAAGCATGGTTAGAAGTTTTCTTTTCTTTCCAAAGGCTTCAAAATTACATGTTGAGTCATCAAATCAAACTTGTATAAAAGATAGACTGTTTGACATACTTGATGAGTAAAGAAGAGCTTACCAAAATATTAGAAAAATGGGTTAGGATCCCCAGTGCATTTGACATTGAGTATGTAGATAGAAAATTAATAAGAGGACAAGTCATAGTAGACCAACTAGCAGATGCACCAAAAATCTCAGCTAATCCATTGGTGTCAAACTTGCCCAAATGAACTAGTATTTATAATGACCTCATCATAGCATTAGATTTTGTACTTAAATAGATCATTTACTCAACATGGATTAGGAGAAAACATATTATTTATACCACCAAAAGGTGATTTTATTCCTCGATCTTATCATCTTGCATTTTCTTGCACTGACATTTTTGTTGAGTATGAAGCTCTGATTGCTGGGTTAAGAACAACAATATAATGGAAAATCCAATAGATCTACATTCATGGTGACACACAACTAATCATAAAACAAGTCAATGATGAATACCTTATTGTAATTAGGGTTAAAGTCTTAGATTTGTAACCTACAATAACATAATAAATCTAACACCAAAAAATCTATCAATCATAGCTAGTATCCCTAAATATCAAGAGAGATGACAAATAATAATGGAAATGCATACAAATCAAATAAATAAATTCAATTAAAAATAATAATATGCAAACCAAATTCTAGTTTCCTTTGTTCTTCTCCTTCTTTATGCAATTTTGTGGGATCTCAACAAGTTCTCACTTGGACAACATAAGAATTCAAAGTATGTGGTTGTAAATTATGAGAATTAGCTCTCATTATATACAATTTTAGGTTTCAATCAAGATTATGGGATTGAATAGATAACTGAAATTGATTAAGAAGTTCAACTCAAATGATCGATTAGTTATATGACACTAATTGGGAGTAAAGTGGAGGCATGATTTAATTGATTGATTGGTTAACTAATTTGACTGCAAGTGAGCTAAAATTGATGGAGGAATTAACTAGATTGCATAGAATAGATTTATAGATATCTAAATAGATGGATTAGTCAAAAATCATGATTGAGGAATTATGAAAATTAATTGAAAAGTTAGACCAAGACCTCAGTGTTATTTAGAATTAGAAGAATAATTCCAACTAAATAAATTAGAAATTTTTTTTTAGCACATGGAGAAATAAAATAAATAAATAAACCTATTTATTTATGAGAAGAATAATTAGTAAATTAAATAAATTATTATTTATTTAATTATTAGCAGGGATTGGTGAATAAAATGTAATTATTACATAAATGTAATAATAAAAAGTGGAATTATTAATTAAATATTATAATTATTTAATTAATTATAAACACATAGGGAATAATTAAATAATAATAAATATTTAATTACTTTATAGAAGAATAAGTAATGAAAATTAATTAGGCGTTTATAAATTAAATAATTTACTAAAATTATTTAATTATGAAATTAGGAAGAAATTATAAATTTGAATTTAGAATATCGTAGAAAGACACAAATTAATTAATTATTAAATATTATTTAATTAGTTAAGAGGAATATTAGTGAAATTGTTGCACACGAGCAACGGGTCAGTTTTAGGTATTTCTACTTTTTGCAATGCATTTTCAAGCATTGTTTCAAAGAATAATTTAATAAAAATATGCCCTTGTATGTCCCTACACAATATCAATAGTAACTAGGTAATATGGTGCCCTATCAAGAAATTGATCAAAAACATAATAAAGGGCTCAATTTGTTGACAACATGATTAGGATCACAACGCAACTCATGGTTTGGAAAACGAAGGTCCTGGGAAAAAGTAATGGGCTTGAGAAGGTGAAAAGCATCACAACCAATAGAGATGGAGTGTGTGCACGTCCATTGGGGTAGGGTAGGGGTATAAATAGGTTTGTGGGTCATTTTCAAAGTCATTTGCACTCATTTACTTTGGAGAATTTGTGTAGAAGGAGTCCTTGAGTGAGTTTGCAGAGCGATGGTGAATTAGGAGGATGCCGTACATATTAGCAAGTGGGTTAGGACCTACCAACCTCTTATTGGAACTCCATCACTGATACATATGCATATTTTGGTGCATTTATTACTTCCACTTTCATGCATTTTATAGACTAGGTTGGTTTGGATCCTAACTAAGCCGCAACAATCGATGAAATTGCCACATTTTTTTAGCATAGGAAAACATTAAGTGAGCTGCATATGAATTTAGTGCAACATACTTATATTGTGAAAGTGATATAGTTGTAGTGCTCATTCAATGCACTTGTAAGAATGAATTGACATAGGTGTACTAGGAATTTAATGCAAATGCCTAACAAAAGAATTTATTAAATGAGTTGCATGTGTATTTTTAAAAATACACAAGCTTTATTTGAATTTTATGCAATGTATTAATGAATTTTGACATGTGTGTTAAATAAGATAACATAGATGCATTATGGATTGGTTTTTACTGCACTTGGATTGAGTGGTTGACTATATTTTCATATGTAGATTAGAGACTCAGTCTTGATTACTCAATAGAATCATCCTGATACACTTCCTTATAGACATATACTAGATGCCAAGCAGCACAAGCATTTAGAGAGAATAAGGTTACTTCACATAATTTTTATGCCTAAGATGTAGGCAAAGAGGGGTCTGATCACCACTTTATGTGAGAGATGACATTCAGAGACGTCTTATTTCTACTTATCGATGAGAGAGTATAGTGTACCTTTAGAGGATGTTTATCAAATTATATAGCTTCGTATTTTAGGGGAGAGGGTGGTGTATTCATTTTGGACTGGGAGAACAACATTGTGTGACCTATTTAACTATAGTGTGGAAGATTTAGGTATCGGGGCTTATGAGATTAGATAGTGGGATATGGATGGGTATGAGAATTATTTTGCAATTCTTTGCAGGCTTGTGGTAGGGGTAGTGGTTATAGATAGGCAAGGTAATGGTTTTCCTATTGGGTGGGGGGAGATGGTGATAAAGATGTGGTTGATGGGGACACTGTATGCTCTAGGATCATGCATACTTTCTATTCTATATCACTAGATGCATGACATCACACATCATGGAGCACAATGTTTAGGTTGCAGTGTCAAACTTGTACAGGTGTGGCCATTTGAGAATATAGCTGTGTTTAGTACATTTTTTGACAGACCAGTTATTTAGCCAAGACAATTTTATGCTTATTACTATGAGGTAGTGACACATAGATAGGTGGGTCATGTGAGATACTAGAGACATCTATTGGAAAATTTAAGGGATTTTATGTGGAGGCCGTACATTGGATGTCCTACATGGGATGGAGAGGTAGAGAACCTTCAACTATGTAGATAGGAGAAATATTTGATTGGGAAATCAATTCAGTCACAAAGGCTCATTAAGACACTTCTTGATAGGATTCTATGATAGTTTGGGAAGAGACAAGCATACCTGTTGATTTAGCTTAGTTTTCTCATTGTTCTAGGGATGTTAGGGGATGGGGACCGGCGATCCCTATAGCTATAGTAGTTTCTCAATTCAATACTTTGGAACCTTTGATATGCATTAGAGGTTAGTCATGGTAGATGCAGGGACTACTACAAATTATGATGAATTGTGGGTTGTCTACAAACCCATTCCTTCTGCTAATCTAGGTGTTCCAGTACCAATTGATATGGACTAATAGATTATATAGACCTGAAGGAGACATAAGAGATGTGAGAAGAGGTTTAGACAAGGAGGGATGGATGAAGGATGAGATAAAGGATGAGGTGGAGAGGGAGACATGTGATGAGATGGAGGAGGAGATAGAGGTGATGAAAAAGAAGGGGGTTGTGTAGTTGTCCCAATAGTTGTATTTACTATTTCCCTAGTGGTACTAGCAATAGGAGGCAAAGCTAAACAAGATTAGGGAGGTGATTCTGGTGGAGAGGCCATACCCATGGAGGAGGAGGTTGAGGTGACATGGAGTAGTGAGAAGGAGGAGACCAAGACTGAGACTGATAATAGTAGTGGGTCTAGTTCTTTTGGGGATGATGAATTGAGGAGGCAAAGGGTGGTGATGATGTTGGGCTTATGGATGTGGCCATAGGAGGTTTTTATCAAGTATCATAAGATGCGCCCATCCAAGTAGCTTTGGGAGGGAGTGGGGAGGAGATAGATGATGTTACCAGCTTAAGGGAGCATATTAGATCTCTACAAGGCCAAATCTAAGGAGCTCTTAGGATGGTTACATACATAGATGCTAGGGATCATGAGATAAAGAGGAGGTGGAAAAAGGAAAAGGCTAGGACTATAAGAGTGGATATGTAGAGAGAGTGGTACTCCTTGAGGGTGACTATTTTAGAGAGGAGGATACACCAGATGCAATAAGATATGGATCATGAGAGAGGGGATATGAGGTTAGAGGTATAGGAAATGAAGGCTAGGGAGCAGGTGGTTTAGGAGAGGGTACATAGTTCTATTTATGGTGTTCAAGATATAGGGATTTATCATAGTATTGATAGGATGCATGAGGAGATTAGGGAGATGCAGTTTTGGAGGGGACACTATGAGATCATCATCCCTCCTGATCAGAGGGTACCGAGTTATACAACTTCCCACATATCAAAAAGGACTCAAAGATCCTAGGGATCATAGGGTAGTGGGGAAGTCATGGGTCCACTAGCTAGGCCACCTTAGACAAGCATAGACCCATCCTCTAGTAAGCCATAAGTAGGACCTCTAGGACCATCAGTTTCATGCACCGATCCATATCCTAGACCCTCTGGTTTATAGGGAAGTGGCAACACTAGTTGATTTATTTATGTAGATACATATTTTGCATATATTTTGTGAGCTTGCCACAAGGATTTCTCTTAGTGAACCTGGTTTATAGAACGCACATTTGTGGCATACTAAAGAATCCCCTTATTTTGAAAAAAAATTGCTCTATAGTCCTTTCTTTCCACAACCTCCCAATACAAAACCCAAATTAAATCATGCCTATTTTTTGCCAGATATTATGTGTCAATTTTTTCTTTAGCATTTTTAATACATCTTTATATTTCTATCTATATTCAAAAAAATTCATTAATGCATTTAAAAAAAAATTATTATAAAAAAACCTACACAAAATGAGAATGACAAATGAAATGTTTTTTCTATTTCACTAACCCATTTTTTTGGTTGTTTTCCAATGTATATTTACTATTTTTGCATGTTGTAAAGTGTTAAATTAATTTATAATTATTTATATGGCATTTATTCTTTTGAAGTAATGAAAATCTCCTCTAATAACTTAGAAAATTATGTTGAATATATGTGTATGTATTTTTTATTAATGTCGTATCCAGTTGTATCCATATGGGGAGTATTAAAAAATGGTTGTATTCATATCCATTACTGTATCTGTATTTGTATCTATATCCATGTCCATGAAAATTTTCTTGAAATGTCATAACACCTTAACACATGTGCATTTCTCTATTTCATAAAATTTGGAAAAGGGGACTGCAAAATACCAAACCCATCGCTATTTCTTTTTCTTTTTCTCGATAAGTCTTGAATATTTTATTAATAGTAATAAAGTAAATACACCTTTAAAAATAATTTTTTTGAAACCATGGTATGCTAGAAACCCTAATCCGCCTACCAAAAAACCACTATTGTAGTTGTTCATCAACTTCCTACCTCCCTTACATTCTTATGCCATTCGGCTTACACTTCAAAAAATTTCTTTACAAAATTGACAATCGCCCCCTTCATAGACGACCATTAGATGTTTGACAAAAAAAAGCTTTACATAGTACATCATCTTTATAGATTATATCTTCTTATATAGACACCTACACAAAAACATATTTACAGTTATGTTAGGGGCATTTAGACCATTCAACAAAAAAAAAATCCATTGGAAACAAAAAAAATCCACCATGAAAAATTAACCTTCCACGTCCACGCCTTGCCCTGCGACCATGACCACATTCCTCCTTCCACGTCTGCACCTTTCCCTATGACCATGACCCCTTAACAACTCCTTCCTCTATGCTTCTACATTGAGGGCCCTAAGAATTATTTCATCTTCTTCCCTTAACACACATTTCAAATTTTCCCATACCCCCAACATTGTATTTTTGTAGGCATCTCTATTCACCTGGCTTGGCCAATGAACATATGACAAAATTCCATGCCTTTGTGTCTTCTTTGGGTCCTCAATGGTCTCTGAAATGTTGAACCCTACACTAATTACCAACCATTCAAAAATGGATTCTAGCCCCCAAAAAATATCATCCTCCACTAAATTTCTCATCACCCATTTGATTATCACTTTATCTTCTTCCAATTCCATTCCCTAGTTGAGAATTATATTGATGTGATATCAATGTTTTCTAGTGAAAAAATCCACCCCTAAAACCTCAAAAATTGCTTTCACTACCCTCTTGCACTTGCATTTCAGAAATTGCTTGAGGTGTCTACTCTATACCTCACCAAAAGAATCTTGTTTTTTTCATATTGTGAGTAGAGTGAATTTAGAATGCATGTGCTCTCCATTATGTCTCCACTTCTCTGTTTAAGACACCAATAAAAAATATATTGGGCCTTCTTCGCTAGCATTCCTTCTTAAAGAATCCTCACACATTCCTACCATCCCTTTTCACATTTTCCTAATTGATCATTAATGAAAATATCAACACTTGGCCTTCTTTTCCAGCATTCCCTCTTAAAGACTCCTCACACATTCCTTCCATCCAATCACACATTTTCCTAATCTATCATTAATTGAAAGATTGACAGTGGGCCTTCTTCACTATCATTTCTTCTTAAAGACTCCTCACACATTCCTACCATTAATGATCATTAGTGGCAAGATTAAGATTGCCAAAATATTCCCCTTGTATGTCATTAATTTCCACCCTTAAAGCCCATTTCAACAATGTCTATCACATCATGTCCTTCTCATTTGGTATGTGTCATTTTTAACTCTTCAAGAAATTACAATTCTTCCTGAATAATATTAATGTATTTCTACAAATACCATGCTGGAATCGAACCCACCATTATTGCTCATACTATTATTAATGAATGACCTTCAAGATGTAACTTTTGAATCCTCATTTTCCTACCAAGCCTTAAAGCTTTTAGAGAAGCTAATGCTTCTGCCAAATTGTTTTCCCCATCCTTAATTCCTTTTCCTTTCATCCTCAAGATGTTTCCTCACCCATCCCTTTCCACACAACCAATACTTCTTGGACTTGGATTCCCTTTCAGGGCATCCTATATCAGGACATATCCAATAAATATTTTTAATCTTCTTTGATGCTAGATCACCAGCTCTACTCCTTAATGGGAGAACCCATCACTATCTTGCAAGTTTTAAACTAATGATTTGTGAAATGGAAAACCCATCACTATTTTATAAGGATTAAACTAATGAGTTGCGAAATGGTGAACCCATTACTATTTCACAAGGCTTAAACTAATGAGTTGTGAAATGGTGAACCCATTTATATTTTGCAAGGATTAAACTAATGAGTTAATAAATGGAGAGCTCATTGCTATTTCAAAAAAGACAATATGAATACTTGTGAAATGGCAAGAACATCACAATTTCATGAAGACAAAAAAGAACACTTGCAACTTGGCGAAGAAGTAATTATAAGGTGAGGTGACTGCTGCTTCACTGAACTAACTGAAGACACATGCAGGAATGCAAAGTGAATTAAATGACGATGAGATAGGAATTAGAAAATAAGGTAATTAGATTTAATCAACATAGATACATTTGATTTTTTGAAGATCTTTTAAGGCAGAAATGGAGCTTGTGCGGAGCTTTCCAAATAGTGGTAGAAAGCTTGAAGCCCGTCAAACAAAATTGATCCATAAGTTAAAATTTTCTCTCTTAGCCTTGAATTACATTTAAAAATTCGTAAAATGAAAGTAAAATAAGATGTAGGAAAGGATGATTCACCTAATTTTCCTTTGGAGAAAACCCTTTTAGATGTATTACCTGGGTCTAGTGATATCGGGACTAAAATGATGTTTTTAGACACATGGGGGGAGTGTAGAGATGCTAATATACCACATATTGGTAGGTATCTTTTCTATTATTTAAATAAGAATAAGGATGAAAGGGTTGATGAACTATAATTGATTAAATGTTTGAAGATGATAAGTTGATGATCACCGAGCTGCAGAAAGTAAATGCAAGACATTAAATTAGTTAATGTATTGTATTGTAGTTGATGTCAAATTGATATAATCTCTTTGGTATTATAAATATTGTCATAGACTTCAAGAAACCAAAGAGATAAAGTTTATGTTATCGATAAAAATAAAGAGCCAGTGTACACCGAGTGATAATAAACACCGACAGACAGTGTACACTGACTGACAGAGAACCCCAAGCAGTCATAGTGTATACTGAGAACCGCAATACTGAGCATAATTGAAGTGGTCACTGAGCATAATATTAGTTGATGCCCAAGGAAAATTGGAGCCAATGACCAAGCAACATAAGATTTGATGATCGAAATCAACTGGAGTTAGAAAATGACAAAACACTTAGCTGGAAGGAGCTATATTTATAGTTAACTGATTGATTGCTTTATTTTCATTGGTCAGTTGAACTAAAGCAAAGAAGAGTTTTATTCACAGTTGTCAAGGAGAAATCTACGAAATAAAACTAAAGAAAATCTTTAAATATTAAAGTAATGCACGATGAGATTTGTGGATCAAGATGCTATCTACATCAAGAACAAGGAAGATAGGGAGATTAAACAGTGAAATCATGTCTATATAAAGGGACAAGTAATTCATTATGAAAGAGAGGAATGTTGAATATAATTATGATGAAGATAGAAGTCTTCATGCTGATATGATCATACAGGCCGCAGAACAGAGCCAAGAATTATGTAGACACCGAGAAACAGAGGACACAACATTTACCGAGAAGAAAGAAGAAAGAAGGGGAGAAAATGAATTGAAGAGAATATTGATCAGATAGGTATTATGGACTAACAATAGATCTGAAAAGCTGCAAGTTAAAGTTTTATTGTTGAACAAATCATTTACTGTTTTAGTTTAATCATTGATTCATAAAATCTCTTAACTGAGTGGGATTTAACCATCCTTATTGTTTTGAGATACTCAAGAGTATCAAAATATTTTCATGTTGAAAACATAGTGAATGCTAAGTCAAATGATAAACTGTTAGTTTTAAATCCTCTAACAAGGTCGCACTTAACAATGTGTTTGTAACCTTTAACAAAGTTGGTTCTTCACCAAGCTCACTTTAGAAGAGTGAAACTTTTGGGTTACCGATCCCAAATAGTTTTTCCCTTAACAGGATTTCCATGTTAAAATCCATGTTTCAAATGTGCATATGGTTCATTAATTTGAGGTTTTACTTTACACATTACTAAAACATGATTGGTCGGTAAATACTAAGTTTATTTATTGCTATTCGTAAAGGTTAGAAAAAGATAAATAGTATATTCACCGAGTAGTATATATTTGTTAAGAATATCTAAAGGAATATATCTTGTAGGACTGACATATAACTAGAGGTATTATATATGTGATATAAGTTTTGGTTGGATTATTGGATTAATTTTTGAGGCCACTGATTCACCTCCCCTCTTAGCTATTCTAACAATTGGTATCAGAGCTAGTGTACTTAGAAGAGAGTTTAAAGACTCAATCTAAAGATCACAAGATGAGTAAAAGGGATGTTCCTAAGTTGAACAAGGACAACTTTTTATCATGGAAAAGAAGGATAAAAATCCACCTATCAGGTATTGGAAATGATGTCACACAATAATTGGATACTGAATATGCTGCACCGATAGCACCTGTGACTGTTGATCAGTTGAGAGATAAACATGAACACAACTCTATGATGATAGAACTTGATTCTTCACCATTAAATGTTGAATTTGAAGATGTCAAATCATGCACCATTTCAAAGCAAATGTGGGAAAAAATCAAGCTAGTACAAGGAGGAGATACAAATATGCTGAGAGCTAAGGCTGAAAGCCTAAGAGGAAAGTTTGATGACCTAAGAATGAAAGAAGGAGAGAACATCACTCAGTAGAGTAGAAAAATCAAAGAAGTTGTTAATGCTATCCGAGGAGTAGGAGGTGTAATTGAAGAATAAATAGTGGTAAGTAAAATTCTGAGAACCCTACTGCATGTTTTCGCTATTAGAGTATCTGAAATTCAAGAAATGAGAGTAGTAGCTAATAACAATGTTACTCTTGATAGTTTGATTGGTAGACTTATTTCATTTGAGATGAATAACTTTGACAATAGTGTCTTACCAACTATTGAGTCTGCATTCAAATCTTCTCTAAAAATAAGTAAACCAAGTCATAAACACACTATGAGAAATGATAGTGAAAGTGATACAAATGAACAAGAACTTGATGAAATTGAAGCACTAATGGCTAGAATATTTCAAAGAGGCAAAGGTAGATACAAAGGTAAATTACCATTGGTATGCTTTAATTGCAAAGAAATTGGACACTTTGTTGCTAGATGCCCTAACAAGAGAAAATATGAAAGAAACAATGATAGATCTTATGAAAATAAGTTTGAAAGAAGTGATGATCGAGACTACAGAAGCAATCAAAACTATGATAGAAGAGATAACCAAGACTACAAGGACAAAGGCAAGAAGGCTTGTTACTTGGTTGAGAACAAAGTTGAAAATAATAACTCTGAATCTGATGAAGATATTAAGGTAGTTTTTGTTGCTATGAAGGATGATTCAGGTGAAGAAGAAAGGTATGTTAAAATTGCACTCATATCTAAGGTTAGTAAAAATGATGTCTGGATTATTCATAGTGGCTATATTCACTACATGACTAGAGATAAGGAAAAGTTTGAAACTTTTGAATATTAAAATTGTGGATCAGTTAGGACGGGTAATGACTCACCTTATCCAATTGAAGGGAAAGGACCCATCATGTTGAATAATCTGATCAGATGTGAAAATGCATATTGGGTGAAAGGACTTAACTATAATATACTGAGTGTTTCATAACTGAATAACACAAGACACCGAGTTGAATTTGAGAACAAAAAGACAAAGATCTATAATGAAATAGGAAAGTTGATTAGTACTAGTGAACAAACAAAATGTAACCTATTCTATCTTGATGATATTAAGACTACTTTTTTATTGGCTAGAATTGAGGACATTTGGTTGTGGCATAAAAGGTTATGTAATGTGAATTTCGACAACATGGTTAGGATAAGCAAGAAAAGAAAAGTAAGAGGCTTACCAAGTATGTCAAAACTTGACCATGTCATGTGCAAGAATTATCAAAAAGGAAAAATGACAAAGTCTAGTTACAAGAGAAAAACCAACACATCTAATTCTATTCTAGAGTTAAGTCTATACTGAATTACGTGGACAAATGAGAAAAAAGAGCTAGCTATTATGGTGATAAATACTTCATTCTATTTGTTGATGATTATTCTAGAATGATGACTGCTATGTTCTTAAAAGAAAATTCTGAAACATTTAAGACATTCAAATGGTATAAAGCTATAGTTGAAAAAAAAAGTGGAAATGAACTAAAAATTCTAAGATTAGATAGAGAAGGAGAGTTTATTTCTTATGAATTCACTAACTTTTGTAATGAGCATGGAATTACAAGACAAGTTTCTGCACCGAGAACACCACATCAAAATGGGATTGTTGAAAGGAGGAATAGACAAATTGTTAATTGTGCCAGAACACTGATGATTGAAAAAGACATCACACAAACATTCTAGCAAGAAGTTATAAGTACTACTGTCTATACACTAAACCAAGTTCAATTGAAGAAAGACACAAATAAGACAACTTATGAGCTATGGTATGGATACACACCAAATGTGAGTTACTTTAGAATTTTTGGAAGTCAATGTTATATTTTGAAAGATGATAAAAATGGAAAGCTTGACTCCAAAAGTGATGAAGGAATATTTCTAGGATATTCTACCAAAAGCAAAGTTTATAAATGTCTTAACAAATCCTCTAACAAAATCATTGAAAGTGCAAATGTTAAAGTGGATGAATTTTTTGATAAAAATGATGAGGAAAGAAGAAAGGAACTGAAAGATTACAACATATTTTCCTACAGTGAAGAACCTGACACTCTTCCCGAGCAACAATGTAACCGAGCAATAAGTTGCACCCAAAAATTAGGAAAAACGCAACCGAGCAACAAGCTGCACACACTAAAAATTAGGAAAATATCACAATGATGAACCAAGTGATAAAAATCAAAATGAAGGTCAAGATGATGATCATAATGATGAACATAGATCTAAATGCGTACTTGCTAAGTATGTCAGAAGACACCATCAACATAACTAGATCATTAGAGGCAAAATAGCTGGAATGAGAACAAGCAGTAAGTCACTGAACACTAGATGTTTGATTTGTGATTTTGAGCCTAAATCTATTAATACTGCACTTGAGAATCAATAATGGGTTAGTGCAATGAATGAAGAGATTGAGAAAATTGAAAAGAATAAAACATGGACATTAGTACCTAGTTTGAATGACAAAAATGTCATTGGTACCAAATGGATATTCAAAAACAAACTGAATGAGAATGGAGAAGTCACAAGGAACAAAGCAAGATTGGTATGCAAAGGGTATGCACAAGAAGAAGGTATTGACTATGGAGAAACCTTTGCATCTGTTGCTAGACTAGGAGTAAGAATTCTACTTGCTTTTGCTACTTTTAAAGGATTCAAATTATACCGAATGGATGTTAAATCTGCATTTATAAATGGAATACTAGAAGATGAGGTATACATTGAACAACTTGAAGGGTTTGTTGATCCTAACAAGAGGAACATGGTTTGAAAACTACATAAATCCTTGTATGGATTGAAACAAGAACTGAGAGCATGGTATGAAAGAATTCACTCTTATCTCATTAGTATTTGATTTGTAAGAACAAGTGATAATAGTAATATGCATTTGAAAGGAGATATTGATATAAGATTCTAATTTCTGAGATATTTGTTGATGATATCATATTTGGAGGTAATGATATATTATGCAAATTATTTGCCGATGAAATGAGCAAAGAGTTTGAGATATCAATGTTTGGAGAGATCAAATTTTTTTTTGGTCTATAGATTCTACAAAAGGATGAAGGCATCTAGATAACAAAATCCAAATAAATCAAAGAAGTTCTAAATATATTGAAAATGGATGACTCCAAACTAGTTGGAACACCTATGGAAATCAGATGCAAATTTACAAAGGAAGACAAGACAACTAAGGTAAATCAGACCTTATATAGATCTATGATTGGAAAACTAATGTATGTTGTTCACACAAGACCAAATATAGCACATGCAGTTGGTAGAGTTCCAAGATTCTCTGCTAATCCCAAGGAATCACACATGACTGCTGTTAAAATAAATTTGAGATATCTAAAGAATACTGAAGACTATGGTTTGTGGTATAATAAACAAGGAAAATTTTAGCTACAAGTCTATATTGATGCTGATTGGGATGGAAAAATAGATGATAGAAAGAGCACAACATGAGGAGCATTCTTTATGGGTGACAAAATTGTCACATGGATAAGTAAAAAGAAAGGATGCATATCTAAATCAACTGCATAAGCAAATTATGTGGTTGCTGCTATAAATTGCTCTAACATTATATGGATCAAGCAATTACTGAAAGGTATGAATATGGAAATCCTTGATCCAGTGATTATCTATTGTGATAATACTAGTGCTATCAACATTTCAAAGAACTCTGTGATGCATGCTAAAACAAAGCACATTGCTATTAAGTTTCACTACTTAAGGGAACAAGTACAAGAGAAAGAAGTGATACTAGAATATGTACAATCCAAAGAACAATTAGTAGACATATTCACAAATTCATTTTAAAAATATACATTTGAGTACCTGAGGAAGAGACAAGGGGTCTGACCCTTGTCTACTAGTCACTAAGCTAACTTGGAGGTTGCATCAACCTACACATTATCAGAAGATCAATCATGTTGATGTAAGCTTAGAAATAGACTGCAATGACATATCAGTATAAGAAGGTACTTATCTAAACCAGACACCAGAGATATTGTTGGCTACTACAAAGATGTATTATTGATGGACAAGAGAGATATATTTTTGTTTGATGTTGTTGTCAAAGGGAGAGGAATATATCCATATGAAATATCCATCAAGGAAAAGTACATCTAGAGGGAGAGATATATCAAAGAGAAGAACATCAGTCGAAGGGAGAGAAAAAATTTAAAGAAAGAAGTTACCATCCATCTAAGGGAGAGAATTAGAGAAAAGTTAACACTGCATATCTATCCAGAAAAGGGAGAAAAGATTCTACAAAAAGGGAGAGATAGAATAAGAAGTTGCTACATCTATCCATTGAAGGGAATGAAGAAAGGAAAAGCACTCTGCAAGAATCAAATCTAAGCTAGAAGAGATTATCGAGAGTCAGATATTTGAATTGGTTATAGAGCAATAAGTTTGGTATGTTATGTCATATTTCATATTGTGTTGATAATATGTTTCCATCAATGCCAAAGGGAGAGATTGATGAACTATAACTGATTAAATGTTTGAAGATGATAAGTTGATGATCACCGAGCTACAGAAAGTAAATGCAAGACATTAAATCAATTAATGTATTATATTTTCATTGATGTCAACTTGATATAATCTAATTGGTAATATAAATATTGTCATAAACTTCAAGAAAACAAAGAGATAAAGTTTATGTTATCGGTAAAAATAAAAAGCCAATGTACACCGAGTGATAGTAAACACTGACAGACAGTGCACACCAACAGATAGAGAAACCTGAGAAGTCATAGTGTATACTAAGAACCACAATACCGAGCATAACTGAAGTGGTCACCGAGTAGAATTGAAGTTGATGCCTGAGGAAAACTGGAATCAATGACTGAGCAAACTAAGAGTTGATGACTGAAATCAATTGGAGTTAGAAAATGAGGAAACACTTAGCTGGTAGGAGCTATATTTAGAGTTAACTGATTGATTGATTTATTTTCATTGATCAGTTGAACGAAAGCAAAGAAGAGTTTTATTCATAGTTTTCAAGGAGAAATATACATAATAAAACTAAAGCAAAGCTTTAAAGATTAAATCAATGCATGATGACATTTGCGGATCAAGATGCTATCTGCGTCAAGAAGAAGGAAGACAAGGAGATTAAATGGTGAAATCATATCTATATAAAGAGACAATTTATTCATTATGAAAGAGAGGAATGTTGAATATAATTCTGATGAAGATAGAAGTCTTCATGCAGATCTGATCATACAGGCTGAAGAATAGAGCCAAGAATTCTGCAGATACTGAGCAACAGAGGACACATCATTTATCGAGTAGAAAGAAGAAAGAACGGGAGCAAATGAATCGAAGAGAATATTGATTATGGAGGTATTATGGACTAACAATAGATCTAAAAATCTACAAGTTAAAGTTGTATTATTGAACATATCATTTACTATTTCAGTTTAACCATTGATTAAAAAAATCTCTTAATCGAGTGGGATTTAACCATCCTTATTGTATTGATATAATCAAGAGTATCAAAAGGTTTTCATGTTGAAATCATAGTGAATTCTAAGTCAAATGATAAACTTTTATTTTTAAATCCTCTAACAAGGTTGCACTTAACAGTGTGTTTGTAACCTTTAACAGGGTTGGCTCTTCACCTAGCTCACTTTAGAAGAGTGAAAATTTTGGGTTACCGATCCCTAGTGGTTTTTACCTTAACATGGTTTCAACGTTTAAATCCATGTGTCAAATGTGTATATGGTTCATTAATTTGAGGTTTTTCTTTACACATTACTAAAACATGATTGGTCGGTAAACACTAAGTTTATTTATTGCTATTCGGTAAAGGTTAGAAAAAGATAAACAATATACTCACCGAGCAATATATATTTGTTAAGAATATCTAAAGGCATACATCTTGTAGGACTAAAAGATAAATAGAGGTATTATATATGTGATATAAGTTTTGGTTGGATTATTGGATTAATTTTTGAGGCCACTGATTCACCCCCCCTCTCAGTTATTCTAACAAGGGTTCCCTAGTCTAACCCATGAAAGATCAACTTAGCTAAGGTTATAATGCCTAATTTATTTTTTGATGTTGAAATTATTAAAATAATAGCCCAACATTATAAAAAAGAAAACAAAATGGTCAGAGGGATAACTAGGAAGCATATTCTAGTTATTTAAAAGACACACATTACAAAATGTTTTGGATTGAACAAGAAAGCCCTTAGCAAAATTGATATGGAATAATATCTGGTTTATTATGAAAGAACGATAAAGAGCTTTGGGTTGAGAGAAGTGACATATTTTAGAATGAGGGGTAGAGATAATAGGACCATGATGATAAATGAGACTACACCATTCTCTACACTGGGATTTATGAATTTATTTCGGAAAACATATCATGGATAGTGCCAATAGTGTGGCGATGATCATAGAAGTAAAATGCCAGTTCATTTAATGTTTATGTCCATGAGAATTTAGAGCCACAATATTACTCTAAAGTTTGATATTGCTAGTGAAATTGAAAGGATTCTACATAATCAATTGGTCTACTAGAAAAAGAGAAAGTCTTTCAAAAATTACTCTTTGTTATGTCATTTAATATTGTTCCAAAACAACAATGCCTTTACACATAGTAGGAAGCTAACCATTGTTGCTGATCAAGGAAACAAGCTCCACATTCAATCATGGTGTCATGTGTGGGATAATAATAGTAGAGATTGTAATTACAAAGTTTTTTGTGATCCATTTGTTGTATGGCTATTTAGAGCCCTTGGGCTTAAGGTTGTGAGGCTACCTCTCAAGATAAGAAGGGTCTTAAGATAATTGTAATATGACCCTGAGAAGGGTCACACCCATAACTTTGTTGACTAGATTTTGAAAGGGGATCACACTCTTATTAGAGTATATGGATGCAAAAAAGCTCCCCATAAATTATTGGTTTTTTTCCTAGAGAGGATTGCATTCCTAGAGTTCATCTAACAACTGATTTGGTTTGAGAAGGAATAAAATACACAAAGGAAGAAGGGAACCTTTATGCCCCACATAGTTAAATATGCATGATTGACCATTGGTTATGGTTCTATTAAACATTTACAAAGCTATTTAAGGGAGGGGTACCATTTAGAAGATGAAAATGAGAGGGTCTATGATTGTGAAGGTTATATTAATTCTTTTAGCAAAGAAATAAGCATAGGATTGATATAAGTGAGGACGTTTCCCACAATTGTATGAATCTTGAAGAATTTATATACAAGTGGAAGAAATGGAATATATCAAGGAAACTAGAAGAAGATAGAAATAAAAAGGGACCACCTTGCTTCCATAGTGATTAAACTCATGAAGTAGTAAGATGGAATTATGCCTAAGAGATTTTGAGAAATTGCATGGGAAAGCCACTAGTGATGCACCTTCAGAGGTAAAGTATTCTCCCCCTCAAAAGCATCAAAAATTAATTATTCATGATCATCAGAATCATAAATGCACCTAGATCCCCTCCATCCAGGAAGAAGAAGGAGGATGAAGAGATACCTATTGTACCTTGTGATGATTCATAAGGAGGAGGAGATACTAAAGAAGTTTCCAGTATACTTAATACACTTGGAAATGATGAGGAGGTGAATAAACCTAATTCTCCTTTAGTATATCAAGAAAAAGTACATGGCTATAAGGCTTATCTTTAACAGGAGGATCAACCTATTGATTTCATGGATGAAAGAGAGGCCATATCAGCCAGGTTCATTAAAGATGTAAATTTTATTGAGACTCAAGAATTTAAATATTTCTAGATTCAAATGAAGATGATGGAATTCAAAGAAAAGAAACAACTCAACTTTATGGGAGTTGATGAATCCAGATATGAGGAGACTGTTAACCAAACTCTTAAAGAGTTGAATCTTGATTAAATAAATTATACTCTGAATGAGGCCAAAGAAATGGTTCAAAAGAGAAACATGTTAATTGTTCCAGGTTTATCCCTTAAACATTTGTTCCTACTTGATTAGGTAAAAAAACATGACGACCCCACATTTTTGGTAGAAATTGACACTAATGAGAAAATAAGTGGATTCGGGTATAATCCTAAGATTGAGGTTCTGGCTTCTTGAGTTAATTTCAAGGGCCCACACGAACCCAAATTGCTTGATATTGTGAAAGGACATGATGGGATGGATATTGTAGAAAACATGGAGAACACCTCTCCTTTAGTGTCAACAACTGAATTAATTCACAAAGCAATGTTCAATAAGGACTAGGTTAAACATATGCAATAATAATTAGGACAGGCTCAGTGAAGGGAGGCGAAGCAGAATAAGGTTATAAATGAATTGTATATTGAAAGGGATGCCTTACTAAAATAATTGAGGGAATTAAAAAATAATGACCAAAGAAAACATCTTGTGCTACATAAGTATGCCCCTTCCAAACCAATAGATGTGACAAGATAATGAGGATTGGAAATAAAAGATGAGAAAATATGAAAGTGAAATTAAGGAATTGAGAAGCACAAATGAAATTCTTATATAGGAACTTCCTAGGAAGATATTTAGTACTTTGGAATAGGTATTGACTCATAGAATTGATTTGGTGTAAGAAAATGTACTAAATTTTATCATGGCTACCAAATTTTGTTTGATATGTTACAAACATTTCATAAAAATAAGTTGAAATTGGAATATATTTCTAGGAGGTGGAAATCCTCTAATTATGATCATATTAGATTATGTGAAGTCACTCAGAGAGATCCAGATGCACCTAGGGAAATAAAAGAAACTGAGGGAATGATCAATACAATTACTGAGAAACTCACATACATAGAACAATAAGAGAAAAGAGTAAATGAAAAAATGTCTTCCTTCAATATAATCAAACATTGGTCAATTTATGAATTTGTGGACAAAGAATGTCGTTTCAAAAGCCTTGATGAATGAAAGATTGAATAAAAGGAAATGGTACCAAAAATTATTTCTCATCTACCATTTTAAGGTCTTTTATATTATTAGCATCAAGATTTGGTTGCACAACCACTTAAATGTAGAAATTAAAAAATACAACACAATGTTTGATCTTAAGGGGCCAAAAAAATAGCAGAGAGACAACCATGGCTAGGGTTTAGACATCATGTGGGAATGTGATACAAAGGTAGTGCAGGGTTTTGATGGCCTTTAAACATCTGAATAACAAAGAAGAAACCTCATTTTGGGAGAAGGCAAGAATGGTGGACATAGAAGGCTCTGGTGAACACTACCCATTGGAAAAAAATGGATGTGTGAGAGGCTGGAAATATAGGGCTTGATCAAAGAATAACCTCAAGGATCAAATTCCATTTTAAAGTGGATCATGTGTAGATTTTAACTAGGTGCAACATAAGTTTTGGTGATCAAGACCCTCACTAGAGGCAACAAAGATAAAAAAAGGTATGCCCCAACACTGAATATAATAGGGTGGTTTCTCTATTGATTGATAATGAGAAATGGAATGAGTCTATTGATAATGAGGAATTGAATGAGTCTATCTGATTTATTAGAGAGAAAATATTTCTTTATGAAATGGGCGGGGTGCGTAGCCAACTTTTTCAAAAATCCATTCTTGGTGTAACAAGAACTGGGGTGAGGGTGTGGACCTTAAAACCATAGAAGATGGTTTTATTTGGTTATTTGTTCCACAGCTCTAGATAGAGACTGGATTTTTGATAGTGGGCCTTTTTTCTTGGAAGGTAAATTTTTTTTCTTGAAAAAATGGATACCCCATTTTAATCCCCTTGAAGAAAATATAAGTTACGTCCTGATCTAGATCAAGCTCCCAAAATTACCCCAAGAATACAAGGACTAGGAAACCCTAAGATAGATTGGTAGTCAGACCAAGGACTTTGTAAAGGCTAAAGAAGTTGTGGATAAGAAGGATTATAGTATGTATTCAAGGATCTGTCTTAACCAAAAAATGATTCACACCCTCCTTGATATGGCACAGATCAACTCAGGGTCTGGTGTTTGGAAACAAAAGATAAAATTCAAGGAGAATCTAGAAACATGTTTAAAATGTAAAGACTTTATGCACCTGGTAGGGTTTTGTAAAGAAGTGGATAAAGTAAAATAGTAAGTGTCAAACTCACTTTCTAAGGAGATAATTAGTATATCCAAAGGAAATCAGTGGGAGAAATAGTGTAAATAAATGGACTAGGTGTTGCGTTCTCATAGAAAGAAAGGATTTATAACTAATGGTGGTTTTCATTCCCTGGGGGGAGTGCAATGAGGAGTGATAGATGAAAATTTGACAGTGGCAGTAATGCTTCAAACATAGAAAATAGGGAGGAAAAGGACTCAAAATTTGAGGCAGACCTAGAAAAGAGATTGACTAACTTTGAGGAGTAGTTACAAGGTTGGAAAAATATTCCAGCTAAAGTTTCCTTTGAAAAAGTTTGGATTAATAGTGAAGTTGCAAGAGATGGTGATATCCATTATAAGGATGTTTTTTTCCATGACATGGGTGAGAAGGAGGCTACTATGGACAAAACTGATGAGGGTCTTGAGAAGGATTTGCCAAAGATAGAAGTTAGGATTGCAAACACCTTTGTTCTACAGGAACCAATTGTAGGAGTAGATAAGCCCACAACCTCATGTAAACATAATAATGATTTCATGATAGAATCCAAATAGATAATTGAGCTGAAGAGGTTGAGGATCTAGTCTTCAAATAAATTCAAATATATCCAATTTGAAATCTTGAAAGCTCTTTCGAGGGGGTCAAAGATAGTAATGGGAACTCAACAGATTCTGATTATGAGGAAGAACTGAATGAGCCTTTAGAGGAGGAAGATAAAATGGGTATTCATTATATCCTTTGCATCATTGAAAATGGTCTTTGAATCAGACTCCCTCTATCCAAAAGAAATCCAAAGTGGGAGAGAAAAAGAGGAAGGGCCCCAAGTCCAACAAGGAAAAATTAGAAATGGCAAGAAAAATTGTTGGCCAAAACAAGTTGACATTGAGAAAAGGCTATTCCTTTTCCTAGAAGAAATGAGGGTCCTTTTGTGGAATGTTAGGGGCTGCAATGCCCCTGAAAAGGTCTACTTGATAAAAATATGTCTTTATGAAGTGGTACTAGATATGCTTCTTTTACAAGAGACTAAAATTAAAGTAGAATATTTTGATAGTTTTACCAGATGTTTTCAGCGATGACAATGTAAGCTAGTTGAGGCTCAGGGACCCTCGAGGGGCCTTGTGGCCATTTGGAATGATTATGTGATAGAAATGGATGTTCTTAGACAAGATATATGGTGGCATAAATTGAAATATCTGTAAAAGTAGTTGCACACTAGTTTATTTTTTTTTAATGTGAATGGCCTAAACAATCCAAACCAGAAGAGATTAATGTGGAAAGATATCCCAAACATTATGACACAGGAAAAATATAATATGTATATTCTAGGGTGGGTTATAATAATTTTATTTTCCCTTCTAACAAATTGGGAGGGGTCAGATGGAATGGTCAAAGTCCTAGGGACTTTAGTGCCTTTGTCATGGACAATGGGCCGATAGAATTACCCTTTAGAATAGGTGATTTCACATGGAATAATCAGAGAAGTGGAAATTTGAATATAGATGAGAGACAACCATTTTTTCCTTTCAAGAGACTAGACCACATCTCATTGGGTATGTGTTTCTGATATACTTCCTATTAGAGGCTCTGATCACTATTCCATCAACATTCGCACTCAAGGTGATTCAGCCCCAAATGGATGCCCTTTTAAATTTGAGGCCATGTGGGTGAGGGATGAAAAATTTAGATCTTTAGTGGTTCACTGGTGGAAAAAAACACAAAATTTTGATGGGAACAAGGCCTTTATTTTCTTTAAAAAGTTGTGATTCTTAAAAGAGCAAACTAAAAAGTGGAATAGAGAATCCTTCAAGAACATATTTAGTGAGAATCTACAATTAGAGGGTGAACTCAAGGAGTTGCATGAGAAGATCATATCTCAAGGGATGGATGTATATGCACCCTAAAATGGTCACCTATACTATGGGCCCCCATTCTTCAATTTATCAAATGACGGAATCAATTTATCAATTTCCTAAACCAATGCCTTGCAATATTTTCAATTTAAATCAATTTACTTGATCAAATCGTAATTAATTCAATTATTTCAATATTTCCTAAGGTTTGATAATTTTATCCATAATATTATTTAATTAAAAGAAAACATCCCTTTTAATTAAATAAAATAATCTTATTTAATTAAAAGAAAACATCCCTTTTAATTAATTAAAATAATCTTATTTAATTAAAAGAAAATCCCTCTTTTAATTAAATAAATAAAATCCTCACCTAAATCTCTCTTTGTGATGAAAAATGGAAATAAATCAAATAAAAATAAATAAAAATTCCTTTTTTCTCTACACTATGAATGCACATATTTCTAAGTGGTGGGCTTTTCCTCTTACTTGCCTTTTTAGGGATTTATCCCACATTTCTCTTGAGGATGCATTCCTCTCCACACTTTCCTTTATAAGGAGCCCTCTCCTTCTCATTTAGAATCAAGATTTTATGTTATTGTTATGCTGCAAATTTGGTGAGCGATTTTAGAGGAGAGTTTGAGCACTTGAGCTTGAACATTGCAACTTCTCTTTTCTTGTCTTCTTCTCTCACGCATCCATGACAATCCATTTAGATTACTCTCACACTTGCATGTTAGGTTAGATTCATATTTCATTTCATCGAATAATCTTGCATGTGTATTTCCTTTCATAGATTAGTTTGCTTTCATGCATTGTTATCATATAGAATAGCTTCCATTTTCATTTGCATGCATATTTGATGATCATGGAGACTAACACTCTTTATTTTCCTCTTTGAATCTCTCATTTTATGGTGTACTTTCATGGGCACAAACTAGGTCTAAACTAAGGGCCTCCATTATAAACCCTTGCACTCCATGAATAGAGAGCTATGAGTCACCATTTGAGACCTCATTCTTGAGAAAGCTTGGATATAATGACTCATAGAAGTGTGTCAACATTTTAGCACACAGGATGAAGATTCATATAGGAGAGGAAATGATTTAAATAAACACTATGCTAAGACACTTGCAAGAGAGGAAATTTTTTGGAGACAAAAATCCCCAAAAACTTGGTTAAAGGAGGGTGATAGAAACACAAAGTTTTTCCACAGTCCTAGCTAAGGTTAGGAGAACACAAAATAAGATATTCACAATAAAGAATGGGAATTGATATTTTCTTATTTAATTGTCTCATATCAATGAATAAGTGGTGAGGTATTTGTATAACATTTTCAATGGTGAAGTTAGTTAGGCAACCTGTCCCCACCCAATTCTCAATGTAATCCCTCCCTGTGTCACAGAGGACAATAATAAGATTCTTATGGAACCAGTGTCTAGGGAGGAAGTGAAAAAAATGTTTTTCAGTTAGACATTGATAAATTCCTGAGGCCAGATGGATTTCTAGCCCTCTTCTTTTAGAGGTTTTGGGACTTATTAGCTGATGGAATTATGGGTGTGGTGGAAGAATCTAGATGT
The DNA here is from genome assembly GCA_018584345.1 of Thuja plicata. NCBI lineage: Eukaryota > Viridiplantae > Streptophyta > Pinopsida > Cupressales > Cupressaceae > Thuja > Thuja plicata. The sequence continues at coordinate 198,638 of MU223483.1, forward strand.
GGTAGTTTTGTTCTCAAATATTTTAACAATACCTTTATTTCTTTGATACCAAAAAAGGAAGCTATCTCTTCTTTTGATGAATTTAGGCCGACTTCTTTGTGCAATACAATTTACAAGGTGATTTCAAAGGTTATTGCTAATAGGATAAAAGTTGTTTTAAATTATGTGATTTCTAATGAACAAAGTGGGTTTTCCCATGGGAGATCCATCTATGAAGGGGTTATTTTGGCACATGAATCTATCCACTTAATTCAGTTGGAAAAACTGATAGGATGATAATCAAGCTTGATATCCAAAAATCTTATGATGAGGTTTTTAGGGACTTTTGCATAGATGTGCTAGCTAAGTTAGGATTTGACGATGCTTAGATTTCATGGGTTTAAAGTTGTATATGTTATCTATGTTTTTTTTGTGTTGGTTAATGGAATCCCTCAATTTTTTTTGACTCTAATAAGGGGATTATATATGGGGGTGCACTAACCCCTTTCTTGTTTATTATTATGGCTGAGGTTCTTAGAAGTCATATTTCCAAAATATGTAGTGAGGGTCATTGGAAGGCTATTAAGATTGTTGATGGGGTTCAACCACTATCACACTTGCAATTTGCAAATGACACTTTTCTATCTCGTGAAGCTTCTATGAGAGAAGCTAGGATGATGAAGAAAACTCTTGATGATTATGAGATGACCTCAGGGAAAAGAGTAAACTGACATTAATTTGAGATTTATTTTGTCAATATTGCTCCCTCAAAATAAAGAGACATTTTTAGGATAATTGGAATGAAAGTTGGCAAGCTTCCAAGTAAGTATATGGGCATCCCTCTTTTTGGTGGATCAAACAAATTAGAATTATGGAAAGGACTTATTGATAATGTTTTGAACAAGTTGGATGGCTGGAAGAGAAGATGACTTACCTCTACTGGTAGAATACTTATGTTAAAATATGTTATTTTCGGTATCTCAATTTTATCCATGACGTGTCTTAAGATTCTTAGTAAGGTGATTAAATTTGTAACTCAGTGCATGAGGAATTGTTTTAAGAATGAAATGAGTGAATATGACAAGATTCCTCTTTTAGCATGGGATAAAATTTTCAAATATAAAGGTAAGAGAGAGGGGGGGGGGGTCTTAGGGATTCGCACAAAATGAATGAAACTCTTGGGAAAAAAACTTATGTGGAGTCTTTATGTTAACACAAACCAATTATGGGTTAAGGTAATGAGAGAAAAATATCTTGATTCAATGGAGGAACATAAAATATTGACAATACGTACCCCTCTAAAGGGTTCAAATATATGGAACTTTATTGTTAGTTGTAGAAGGGTGGTTGTGGAGCATATTTCTTGCTAGATAGGTAATGGAGCCAAAGATAAATTCTGGGAAGAATCTTGGTATAGATTTCTAGCCTTCAAGGAGAGGCTTGATTTAGTAGAGGTTATATATAGATTAATTAATTTGCATGGGGATAAATTCAGTGACTATTTGATTGTCAAACAAGGTGATTTGGGGTTGGAATATTGTTGGAAAGACTTAGCAGACATAGGGATACCTAAAAAATAGAAAAGATTATTTGGGAAGGTTTTAACTCAAAGGAAAATACTCATCTCTAGGAATGAGAATAGAGTCATTTGGTGTGGGGCTTGGGATAGGAAATATTCAGTCTAATTGGGATATCAACTATTAGAAGGGAGGGAGAATGAGCCATTAAAGATAAACAAATTTTTTGGAATAAGAATTTCCTCCCCAAGGAAAGAAATTTTTCATGGATAGCTATTAAACAAAAGATTATTACTAGGGAAAGGAGAAGGCACATTTGGTTTAAAGGTCCTACTAAATGTCTAATGTGTGGGAAGGCAGAGGAGTTGATGGATCATCTTCTTCTCCAATGTGTAGTTGCTTCAAGGTGTTGGTAACATTTAAAAGATAATTTAAATTGGTAAGGACCGATGCATAACACTCTTAAGGGGTTTTTTGAAAGTTGGCCTTCACCTCCAAAGAAGTCATTACTTTCTAGTGTGTGGATAATAAGTCCCTCTTTACTGATTTGGGAGCTATGGAAGGAAAGGAATAGAATAATTTTAATTAGATAAATAGAAGGATGATAGGAGGAACCAAAGTAGAATTAATCACACAATTGAGGAGGTGGTGAGGGTTTCAGCCTCTCATCCTAGCTTGACCTCACTACCTTTCACTATGGAAGATGGAAGGATTCAAAGGATCTAGCCTGGCATAAAGATTAGACATGGGGCATGGTCAGAAAACACTAAAAAGAATATGTTTCATGATAGAATCTCTTGGGAACCCCCCTTAGATGGTTGTAACAAAGTGAATTTTGATGGGGAAACAAAATCAAACTTGGGTTCCTTTAGATCTTGGATTATTATTCACAATGAGAAAGGTGAAGTTGAAAATTTTGGAGCAAAAACATCAAACCGGGAACAAATAATGAAGTTGAAGCTTCAACATATTTACTTGTAATTAGATTGGTTTGCTGTTGGGGAGTTAAAATGATACATTTAGAGGGTGATTCCCTTGTAATTATTCAATAAATTTAGAATGGAGGGATTAAAGCTTGGAATTTTTAGGGGTATATCACCCTCAGAGGGAGAGAATTCAATGTGTTTTACAGTTATAAAGTTAGTCACATCAGAAGAAAAGGCAATATAGAGGCTGTTAGAATTTCAAAATTGGCCCTCAATTTTGATCGTGAAGATGAACAAAGTGTGGAGTGCTTTCAAAATATTAAAGAATTGGGAGTTTCATTCATACAAAAACAACTGACTCTAAAGGGGAGTGTTTGGGTTAAGAATAGTTCATTTTAAATTATTACAAAGTTTAATTATAGTATATTAAATTTTTTTAAATAGCTTTTATATATACATAAGTCATATCACCCACAAATCCAATGAAAAGGGGTCGATGCTACTCATTGACAAACATGATTGGGTAATTTATTACATTGATGTTATATGGGGAGTATTTATTTCTCCTTTTTGTGAAACATAATTTGCAATGATAATATTTACACCCAAGAATGATCTTGAAAAGATTGAAGATGTTGATTTAATAAGCATCACACATGCAAGAGTCTTGGTTGGAAATAGCGTCAAACTTCATTAATGATGAAATGTCAACCAATTGGCTTAATGAAATTTTATAAATAGGCATGATTGAGTGAGAAGATTGCATAGTTGTTAAAGCTTCTTATGGGTGGTTGGGTGTAGTGTATAGAGCTCTAATGTCCTACATTGGAGATAAAGAAAAGGTCAAATTCATAGTAAGGACTAGAAGACAAAAGAAGTTTTTTTTGGCCTCGTGAAGGAGCTTCAGCTGAAAAGGTTACTTATCATGAAAAATGAAAAAATGGTGGAGAAGGTTTTGGGTAAGCTTTTCATGGAAGCTCAACATCATTTTTCATGTTAATGTGGACATCATTTCACTCATGTTGGTGTGGGGACTATAATTTAATGTTGAAATTGAAGAGAATAAGTGGGTTCTTACCTCGTTGTTTGATGAAGCTTTATTGGGAGGAATAGCATCAATTTTTGAGTGGGTTGTTCCTAGACGGGGGTTTGACATTTCTCAATGCTTTGAAGATGTGGAGGATGATTTATTGTGGGGTTTTGTCCCCTTCCTTTGTTGGCCAAAGGGTTTTTATAAGGATGAATACAAGCAGAAGATTTTGGAGGCCTGTGAGGACATGAATTTAACCATTTGCAAGCATGAATTTGAGGCAAATGATTCAATTCTTGCATTCCTAGGGGGAGTTCAACAATGCAGAAGGTTGTGAAGGGTCTTTCATGTAAGGAGTGTGAGGTTGGAATTTGGTTAATGGTAGTGGCTACAAATTTTGACATTTTTGTTGATAGCATGGCAATCCTTGTAGTTGTTCAATCATGCAACATATCAGAAAGCGGGATGGTTTTTTGGAATAGGGGAAGGCTTCAAAGACAATGATGCATAGTGCAGACTAATTTAATATTTTTTTGGTGTCTTTTTGTTTTTGAAAATGGGTATATTGACACCCAAAGTGTAGCCCCTTATATTTGGGCAATATGTAAAAACTAAAATCATATATGGAGTATGGTGTAGATTTAGGATATATGATGGAATAGTGTAATGGTGTTTGAGGATATTTTCATAACTTGATATGAAACTTATAATTATAAATCATATTTTCAAATATCAATAAAATATAATTATTACCGACCAAAAAATAATAATTTCTCTTCTGAAGGAAGATAGAGATTTTAGTGTCAAAAGCTTCAATATGTTCCTTGACAGGTTAATTCTACTTGATAATAGATACTCCAAATTCGTACTGGAAGATAAATCAATAGATAGTAAAAGATGGAGAGATCATTTTATTATCATGCCAAATGTTCTACATTTCAATTAGCCGATGCACATTCAAATTTTAGAATGGATAAAAGAATATCTACGGTCTCTCAAGATGAAGACCCAAAAAAAGGAGTATGAACCTGAAGAGGAAATTCAGGCCTGTGAGGAGTTGTACAATGAATGAGGCCTTGGGGTCATATGTTATTTCATTTCATTTGTAATATTTATTTCAAATCAAAATTTTATTTTGTTTTTATCCAAAACTTGTTCCCTATAGTCTTAATGTGGTCTTAATCAATTCATTTTTAACATGTTAGTTATAGTTATGAAAAGATATGATGTAAATTGTTTGAAGCTTGTTTGATTCTCCACATTTTGCATAAAGGAGAAACCAAGACTATATTTCAAAAAGAGAGAAAATAGTTAGAAGTAATATAGATAGAGCAATACATATACTCTGAATATATGTACCCAATATTGCAAAGCTAATATAAAGAATCAGTTCTATTTTCTACTTTGTGTTGTGGAAGGTTATTTTGTTCAAGATTTGTTCTCCGTGGTTTAATTTCAAGAAAGTGAAGGCTATCTTCAATATTCTTATGAAATAATTATTTATTGTCATAGCAATTTGATAAACATGATTTATTCAAGACTTGCTTATCCTTATGATTCTTGTCAAATTTATTTTTTCAAGAGTGAGTTAAATTCAATTAGACTAATTATTGTGACTAATTGTAGTAGGAGATATGTATTAGATAATTATGTTGTGAATTAGGAGATATGTATTAGATAATTGTGTTGACATCTCCCATATTGACATGAAACTCTACTTAGACTGCATCCACGTCAGATACTTCAACCACTACTATTTACACAAATCACTTAACTCCATCCTTGAAAGAGAGCTATTGAATAAACAATACAGATTGCAATCAAAGATTGCAAAGAAAAATTCAAAACAAGATAAGGTCTAACTTTTATTGAAAATGGGGCTCATCAATGAAACAATGGATATCTAACAAATTATTAACTATCGTAGAAGTTTGAATACCAAGAATAATTTGAAACCAACAATCACCTTGTAATGGGAATTGCCCTGATTTTGAAAGCATAGAGGGAATTGCTCTCATATTATATACATGAAAATATAAAGTCTCATTGAAGTTCATAGAGGGCATTTACTTGATTTTAAATGTATGCAAATATTCATTTTATAGAGTGCACCATTAACATTTGTGAAGTAGCATCAATAGTGTTGAGGGCAAGCTATCCATCTTCCACGATGCCAAGTTGTTTGATAGATGACCTTATAGCACCTTTAGATTTGGTTTCAACCCCATAAACATCATCAATGACATACCTATGTACCTACACATTTGGATCACCATGTGAGACCCAAATTTGTATTAATTTTTATTACAAAACATATTTTATCTTTTCTCCAACTTCATTTCACTACAAAATATGAATGGTCATCAACTAATTTATCCACAGATTCTAATGTTGGATAATTTTGGTCCTCTATGGTTTAACCCACCAAGAAGATTGTGTGGGATTCTCTAGTCATATGCAAAGAGTTGATAAAATGTCTTGTGCATCCTTCAACCCTATCTTGAGGGCTTCTATAATTTTACCATTTGTAGATATTGAACCATATTATGATAATATGTTAACATTCTATATCCTTTCTTGGTGCAATCTATTCCAGATAATTTCTTGCTTCTTATGAGATTTATTAAAATGAAGCCCTTGGGGATTTGATTCTTCTTCTGCAACTCTATTAAGGGTTCCAATAGCATTAAGAAAGTTAGTGAAATCATAGGCCCTTTCTACTCCAATCATCCCACCAACTTTGCTAAAGAATTTCTCACATACATCTAATCTAGTAAGGTGAAAAACACATGGAAAGTGAGAGTATTGATCTCAAAACAATCTCAATAAAACAACTACAAAGTGGAAAGAAATTTTGACATATTGATATGCCTCTCTTCTGATGAAATTTATGTTGATATTATTATTAGATAATTTTCATAGAATTTCACACTCTTTCCCAAAGAGTCAAACTCTTCCCAAAGAGTCAAACTCTAAAACATAAAGATGTCAATGTAGTCAACAAAAATCATTAGATATGTCTCTATGCCTAGTGTCCTATCTAACCTTCTACTAGATGTACTTCTCATCTCTTTCAAACACCTCTAAACATGCCTTGAAGAAATGTGTTGTGCTGAACCCCAATTATGTTGATCTATCCTCTCTATATCTTCAATTTTAAGATTGTGATCATCCACTTTAAAATTATTATAAACCATCCTAAAATTCTTAAACATTATCAATTCTTCTCCTAAAATTAAATCTTATCAATCGCTATATAAAGGATTCACTTTATTTTTTCCATTGTGGATGTAGTCTTGGTCATGTAATCTTGTTACATGGAAATCATTGTACGAACCCCTTAGTCTCCACCCTTCCCAAAGAATTTGATATAGAATACCTTCTTCTAAGTAATATTCCATCAACATAAGTTGTCTTCTTTTTCTATCCCCATCTAAGGAATGACCAACAATAGGTCCCAAATTATTTTCCATGTGTCTCTTCCACAAAAATTCTATTTTTTTCCCATTTTTGACGAATGAAATTTGTATCAAACCTATTACATGTTGGATGAGAAACCAAAACCAAAAGAGGAAGCTTTTCATGTAAAGGGTTTGCAATAATAACACTTTCGTAGTGGCCAATAACATTGTCCTTGAAAGAATCTATTATGATATCATAACTTGTAACTCCCTTATTAACTGCCACCAAGAAATGTGATTGACATTTATGTTCTTCTTTATTACCACAAAACCAACAAATGTATCACTTTTTTCTTGTTAGAATATTTAATATTTCCTTGTATTTATTTATTAAATTAGGAGATTATATGGAATACCTACATGTATTTTGTCCTCTAGTCCAAGTGGGAGGACATGTAAGATTTTGTAATTCCTTTAATAAAGAAATTAGACATTCCTCCTTAAGACGATCTTGACACTTTGCACACACCTACTATGGATGTTGAAATTCATAGATTGGTGAGTTACTTGGTAACTCCTCTCCTCATCTCTATAAAAGAGATTCTTCTTTCTCACATTTCTACTCTATGATTTATTATAAATGAACTACTCTCTTACTCTCTCTCTCTCTCATATCACAAGGGGTTTTTATTTATTTTCCCCTTTCAAAATATTATTATCTCCTTGTATTGGATTTTGGGTGCTTTCTCCTAGTTCTTTTTTTCTCATGGTAAGAAATCATTCTTCACATATCTCTCTTGGATTATTTTCATTTACTTTCTCTTGTTATTTTTCTTACATGGTATTAGAGCTTGGGTTTCTAATCCTTGTTTGAGTGCAGTGTTGAAGGTTTCCATTCTTTGGAGCACACCTTTGGAGACTCTTGTTTGAGAGAGAAGCATGAGATTCATTTTGCTAACTTTTTTGTTGCATATTTTTTCATTCTTATTTTCTCTAACTCTCTTTGGTCGGCTTTCTGCCAAAGAGTTGCATTTGAATTTTTTGTTGGTTTGGATGGTTTCAACCAAACCCATTGTAATTTGCATTTTCTTTACACCTCTGTCAGGAAAACCACAAGGTTTTATATATTTTTCTCTCTCATTTCATGCAGGTTTGCATCTAATCATTTTTTAATAACCTTATTTACAGGTTTATATATCTCTATTTTCAAGTTTCAAAAAATCTAACCTTGTTGATTCATTATCATACAACTCTATATTTGTAGACAAGAGACAATATTGTTCTTTATTTATAGTTTTTTAAAAATATATCATATCACTTTTGCTGTTATTTCCACCCCTTGCAGCAACTCATCTCATTTTATTTTCTATTGAATGTATTTAGAAGGTCTCATAGTCTCCTATTTTCACCTCTACTATGCACCATAATAGCTATAAAATGCTTCTATCCTCTCTCCTCTCCTTGCACAACTACAGTGCTTGTCTTTTGTCTCCCTCATAGCACCTCACCTCTCATTTCCACCCCTTCCTATGCTGCACCTCCCAAACCCATCCCATTCTCCTTCCCCCATTTTTGTTGTAATCTCATTGCATAGAATCCTTCCCTCTTCCTGTGCACCTCTTCTTGCATTGGACTCCTCCTTAGCTTCTTCCCCATGTAGCTCTCCCATGCAACAAGGATTTAGTTTCTTCTCCAAGAAAGCTATCTCTCACATCTTCTCATTTTCTTCTCCTTTGTCTCGAGCCCTCTTAAGATATATTTATAGATTATTTTAGCTGCCCTCCCTCCTTCCTTGCTGCCATGTTGGTTCTCTTGTACATCTTAGCCCTTCCCTTGATAGTTTTTTCAATTTTTTTTTAATATCTTTTGTTCCCTCCCTTGCATAGCCTTTTGGGTTGCACTGATATGTGTTTTTCTTTAAGTTTAGACTGCATTCTCTTTCATTTTTTTTCATTATTACAGTCTTCTAATCTTGTATTTTCCTTTACAGGTTTTCGTATTATTATTCTTGAGCTCTTACAACTCTGTCTCTTATCTAATTTTAGCATATATTTGAACTCTCTTTGACTCTTTTCAAATCGTTTAATCTTTCATTTAAATAAGCTAATTCATTGTTTACAATTATTATTATTTTTAATCATTTAATCTTTTCACTAAATTTGATACATTACTTATGTAATTTGTAAATCAAAATAGTTTAACTTCTTTCATTAGTATATCAAATTTCTCATTCAATTATTATTTTTTAACTCTCATTCTTGAATTCACATGTTTTAATATATTTGTTCAATTCTTTCATATTTAAAGTTAATGCATTATTTTTACATCATTTTAACAATCCAATTGAAGATTTAATTTTATTTTTATCACTTAAATTCACTAATTTTAAAATTTTAATCAAAATTTTAATTTTTTTTAAAACTCAATCTTTCATCATTCAAACCTTGATTAACATTAAGTTAAATCTCATTTTTAGATTCCTTGAAGGTTGTTTATCACTATTTCTAAGGTCATTTTGTCCAATCCTAACATTTTTATTCTTCTTATTTAAAGCATGTTGACTCTTATTATAGAAAGTAAGTTAAATAACACAAATTATCATGCCTGGAAAACCCACATATCATTTATCCTTTGTTTCAAACATATGTTCGACATTGCTACTGATCCTACTTCTGTTCCTCCCTCAACTGATACTCAAGCAGAAAAAGATGCTTGGAATGTCAAAAATGAGGAGGCACTTGGCCTAATTGGCATTTCTTTAAATCCTACTTTATATATTTTAATTACCCATTGTACTGAAGCACATGCAGCTTGGGCTATTCTAAAAAACACTTACGATAGTTCTAATGAATTTAGAAAGATTCAACTCCAAGATCAATTGGAGGATCTCAGGTATATCAAATTTAAAAATATGGATGAATTATTTCTTAATTTTGATTCTATTAAAAGTCAATTGCATGGTTTAGGAGTAACTTTAAATGATCTTCATTTCATTCATATAATTTTAAAGAAATGTCTTCCTAGACAGTTTCAACAGTTTAGTACTAATGTGCATTCTCAACTTGCTATTCCTACTTTAGCTTCTCAATTAACCTATATTGTATTTCAAACTTTATTGTGTCAAGAGGATGTAAAGTTGATTCAATTTGGAACTCTTAAGTCTACTAAACTTGCATTTATGTCTAAAAATCAGAATCAAACTCATTTTAGATCTAATAATAATCATAATGATAATCATAACAATAATCAAAATAATCAACAATATCGTTATAAGAATAATAATGGTAACCAACCTCATCATGCTTTTAGAGTTTTTTATAATGTTTCTAACCCATTAGATATTTCAGATTCAACATCGGGTTCCAATGTTACTTCCCCTTAGCATGAAACTTAATTATTTTCAAAGGGAGTAATTTCTTTCCTTTCAGCTATCTTTTGATCATTTTCAATTATGTTAACCTTTTATCTAATTTTTTTTTATAGAATATGTGCTTTTTGATGCAAAATATGTCCTTGCTTATTTTAGTTTGTTCAAGTATTGTGAGTCATCTATTGATATTGACTTCATGAGTATCATTTTTGATCTTCTTCATTAGTATTAATTTATATCAATCTTAGTATGGTTTTATACCATCTATTTATATGCACATTGTTACATTTTTTTGTAAGTTGTATAGGGTACCCATTTTTCAAGGTTAACTTTATAGGGTCTTCAATTTATCTGGATCTTAGTTACCTTTTCTTTCATTGGGACCCGTGGAGTTTCCCTCCATCTAGTGATTGGTATGCACTTCAGTTGATGTTTATAAACTTTATCCTTTTTTCCTCATGGAGAGGATGATGTTCTTGAAATCCCTCTTGAATTTTGTTGCATTTCTCATATATTTGCAAGGAAATTTGTTGTTTTAAAACTCATAATCCTTAGAACAGATTATTATATAGAATATGTCATTAGTTTCTTTTCAATTTTGGATTATCATCTCTTGGTATTAAGTATGATATATCCAATTATTTTTTCACCCCATTGAAAGGTAGAAAAGCTCAAATTGTTAAAGCTTCTCATTATATTGGTTTAAATCTCTTATTTCTGTAATGGTTCTTTGATTCTAATTCATGACTATAGACATGTTTGGAAAATAGGGTCATAGGTTGATTTGGTGTTTGAGTCACGTGTTCTATTGAATTTTGGACTCTTCTCTCTCATATATTTTCTATTTACTAATTTGATGACGAGTTTGCATTCTTCATTGCTTAGATCATGAGTCATGCAGGTTGTGGATTAGCTACCCATTCACTTGAAGTGGATGACTCATTAGTGGACTATCTATATCCACATTTGATTCAATGTTGATGCAGATTTCATTAGTTGGCCTTATTTGTGGTCATTTGTGCATTGATATTTTTTGTTTTGAGATGAGAGCTTGGTTTATGTTTATGGTCCCTTCATTGTCCCTTTTGGACTTTATCATATGGTTTATATTGATCTCATGTTAGCTTCATTGTACTTTTAGTGATTGATTATGGATTCATCTCTAACCCTCATTAATCTGATTTTAATTTTTCAAAGATTCTGTAAAGTTGAATTATTTTATGATACACATTATGAGTTTCTTTTCAAAGGTATAATGATTTGTATCAAGGATAGATCCCATCAATGAGAAATCTACTTGTGGTTTTTATATTCTTTGATTCAAGTGATATATCATGGACCCTTCCAAAGGAATAATTCAATTCTCTTATCTCTATCCAATATGAAGTACAGATTGTACCCATGGTTAACAAAGACTACTTGAAGACTTGGATTTATCTCCAATTGAAGACAATCAAATTCTATTTTAAATATGTAGTTCAAATTCATTGCAAAAATTTGGGTTTAATTCCCATTGATGTAAACTCCCCAAGTAAATATTAAGGGGGGGGGGGGGGGAGGGNGGGGGGGGGGGGGGGGGAAGGGTGTTATAATATTAATCTTTCCTTGTAATTACTTATTAAATTAGGAGATTTTATGGAATCCCTACATGTATTTTGTCCTCTATTCCAAGTTGGAGGACATGTCATATTTTTTAATTCCTTTAATAAGGAAATTAGATATTCCTCCTTAAGAGGATCTTGTCAATTTGCACACATCTATTATAGATTTTGTCATTCATAGATTGGAAAGTTACTTGGTAACTCCTCTCCACATCTATATAAAAGAGATTCTCCTCTCTCACATTTCTACTCTATGAGTTACTATAAATGAGCCTCTCTCTCTCTCTCTCTCTCTCTCTCTCTCTCTCTCTCTCTCTCTCCACCTTCATAATATCACAAGGGGTTTTTCTTTTCTTTCCCCTTTCAAAATATTCTTGTCTCCTTGTATTGGCTTTTGGGTGCTTGCTACTAGTTCTTGTTTTTCTCATTGTAACAATTTATTCTTCACATATCTCTCTTGGATTATTTTCATTTCCTTTCTCTTGTTATTTTTCTTACATTTCTATCCACCTAACATAATTTTTCACAACAGTTTCACCTTTAGTGAGGTACATAGGAATTGGGCCATCTATACCATGTTTGGATTTATAATAAGAATACAATTTTCCTAATACCTCAAAAATGTAGAGATGCTCCCCTGAGATGTATGCCAATGAATTTCTAAATTTCCTCAAAGTTGATAAATTTGAAGGAGCATCTAGATTAAAGATAATAAAGCTATGTAATGTATGACCTCCCCATAACTTGATCATATCATAAAGGGATTTAGTGGATGTACTATACCTTCTCCCTTCGTTTGGCATCAGGTTGTGAAAGATATCCTTGAAAAAATCCTAAATTGCATCTTTACCTTGCGATTTTCCTTGTCTATGTGCCTCATACATATCCTTGAAAAACCTAAAGATACCCTTCCTTTTGGTTGATTCAAATAACTTCTACTTTAGGGATCTCATTCTAATAGAGAGTATAGAAACCTTTATCTTTTCCCACCAAAGATAGTGTATTGTTGATCTTTGGATAGCGTTTGAAACAATACCATCTATTTCAAGTTCATTGACTCAAATAGTCTAGTCTTCTCCCTCTCACTGTATTCCTCCCATGTCTTTTAATGGAACACCTTGAATCATGATATAAAATCATCCTAAAGTAATTTTCATTTTGGATTCATCTTAAAAATGTTGCATATCAATGATTCAAATAAGATCCCCATCTCAGAATCCCTCTTGCAATGAATATGCTTAAATGTGTCATCAATACAATATTCATTACCCTCTTAACATAGCATCATCTTAGTATGCTTCTCTATGGTCCATAATTTTCCATCCCATTGATAATCCATTATGACCTTTGTTTCCAATCTTTCCCCAACTCTATTTTTATGCAAATACCAATACCCTCAACATTACAACATCAATAGTGATGAATGACCTTAAATAAGATGATAAAACAAATAATGTACACATTCCAACAAATCATATTAAAAATAAATTTAAAATTGTCTACTTGACATACCTAAATGATAAGGATTTTCACTTGTAGAACCCTAATGTGGTACACATGGTGATGATGGGGCCAAGAAACTTGTCAAAATTTGTTGGGCCTTGTCATTGGTAGGATTATTTAGTCTCTTGGTTGTGCCACTCCTTAAAGAAATTGTATCATTTGAAGCCTCATATGTAGTAGTGATGTGCTTCAGTGATTTCATGTGGTCATTTAGAGAACTGACAATATTACCACTTAAATTGATCAGATTTCCACAATCCATTTGAATTTAAAGCTTGAATTTCTGGTTTTGATTATGTATGTTTTTTAGCATCAATGTTTCAAATCACACTCTGTGATCCATCATCAGGCACAATCAAAACCAGAAATTCAAGCTTTAAATATTACCACTTGATGGAACCAAACAAAACCATTTATTGCATTGTGTACATTCTATATATGCTAGAAACCTACCCGTTGGGAGCACGCTCAGACATGCAAACATTAGAAATATACATCAAATCAACTACACTAACATATATAAACATACTCTAAAATAAAATATTCCATCATAACCTCCGATGAGCTAAACAAGGGCACCCAATGCCTTGTTGATTTTCTCTTAGAGAAGGTTTGTGGGTGTGCTCTCCCAATACAATATATTAATCCCACTTGATTGATTTGTGGATAAAACTAGAATGCAAACTAATGGATGGATGAAGAACTCAAGAACAAGTATGAAGAACTTGTCTCAAGCTATTCATCATATGATCAAAATGCAAAGTAAACAACTAAGCTATAATGATATGCATGAGATGAAAAAACTAGATTCATTTTCCATTATCCTAACATATGATTTCTAGATTCAACTATGAATTAAGCATGAAATAAACTAAGAGCTAAGATTTGAAAACATGAACTAATGCAATTCTAGAGCTATTTTAACATGATAAGAATGCATAAAAAGGAGATGATTTGCTCTTGACAATGGCCTCTATTTATAGATTTTTGGAGGAGAGAGAGGGCTTGGATGAGGTGGAGCTCATGTGGCATCCACATAGGTGCCACATGAGGGACACATAAGCCATGCAAGAGGCCCACTTTGCTCACACATATGTGAGCAACTTTGGATGTGATGGGTCAAAGTGTACTTAAAGTACACATGTGAAGGATCTTGTAAGAGGTGTAAGAGTTTTTGGTCCAATGAAACACTTTTAAAAAGTGTAATAAAGTGTCATCAAGGTTGTAAGAAACCTTGTTGGCACCAAATAAGCATGATTTTGAAAAGTCAATTTTGGAAATTTGGAGCAAATAATTAGGAGTAATATGTGTAGGAATCAAGAAATTAGCCTAATTAACCTTAGTTAATTAGTAAGTAGGTCTATTTGGTGAAAGTGATGTGAGGTAGGGTAGGATCTAGGTTCAAATTAGTTTAATCCAAATTAGATTTAGATTAATTGTGGTTTAGTAGAATTAAGTCATGTGGAGGAATAAATAAATTATAAATTTATTTAAAAGGG
>MU223483.1:213540-259021 GCA_018584345.1 Thuja plicata
CTCATATTTAATTAAATTAATTAATTAAATAGATAGAAGAATATAACAAATATAATTAATTAAAATTAACTATAATGTTATGGGAATATTAATTAAATTAATATAAGGATGATTTTGGACGTCTACACATTCCACTCTTAATTTTTTATTATCCTCATAGCATGCAAGTGTTTCTTCCACCACCTTGAACAAATTAGGCTCTTGTGTCTTGTTAAAATCATCTAGAAGTTTAATTTCTTGATCAATCTCAAATTGATTGCTAATAATTATTGTCTGCTTTTCTATGCTACTTGAATGATCTTCACCATTTTCCTCCCTTAAAATGTGACGTTGATGGGACATTGTTCTCATAAGATTGTTTCTAAAGTTAAGAATTGTTCGCACTACCATTGATAATTCCCCTATTCCATAATCAACTCCAAAAATTTCACAATGAATCTTTATTTTTAGGTTCTCCCTTTTCTAAATATGCTTTGACAGTAAGTTTCTCCTCCACAAACTCCTCCATTAAACTATTCACTCTCTGATTCCAAGATGCCAATACATTAGGATCAACAACTATGCTTTGTTCCACTAACTCAGATCCATCTCCAACTCTTTTTTATTTATGCCTAACTTCCTCCACATATCTCTATTTCTTTGATGGTTTGTTATACTTTCCACCATATTTGAAGCCAACATTCCAACATCCACAATGTCACATTTCTTCTTAATGCCTATAGGTTGTGTTTTAGATTTCCTTTTTTGTTCTTTCTTTATATTTAAGTGATGCCCAAGACCATTGATAAAATTGAATAGATATTAAATGAGTTAATCATCCATAATTTCATTATGGATGTCAGCAAGTGTATAACCTTTTTGATAATTGACTATGCCAACAAAAAAAATTTCTTCATTTGTGACAATTACATATTCCATATTCTCCAGTGGATCCATTTGAATTTCAATCCACATATACCTATCAGTTGGCTAAGTAATGGATAAAATTATAATAAAAAAATTCAAACCACATGTACCTATCACATTCATTTCTCTATTTTGTAAAGTGCAAAATTTATTTGTTTCAAAATAGCAAAGACATCGCTATTTCATAGGGTGTAAATTTTGTTTGTTGTGAAATAATGAAGGCATCACTATTTTGCAGGATATATGTTTTACTATTAGAGAATTGGAGAAGGTCCAATACAAAGAGAGTCAAATTTACACATTTAGATCAAATAAAAAAATAATAATTACACATTTAGGTCATAACAAGAATAGATAACTGACAATGAAGTGGTCAGTGATAATCCTAAAGTATGGATTGAATTGGTGAAGATAATTGAGGAAGACAAAGAAGTAATCCCATATAGAGAATGTGAGGGATTTGGTTAAAGAATGACAAAAAGGACTATTTGTGGAAAGGAAACAATACTATTCTCTACAAATTTGGGAAAGCTCCCATATGCTACAGTGGGTTCCTCTCCTCATATCTAGACTATGCTTTGGAAATGCGGAGTATATTTATCTAAACTGAACATATTCAAATATTTTTTCAGCCTAAGATAGAATTTATAATACATATATTCCTATTACGAGTGGAAAATTAACAAATTATGCTAAGATTTGTTCCCTATGTTTTTGGGAAGGATGATATTCAAATTTACTTGATTAGAGAGGAGACAAGAGAGGATTTTTGTCTATAAAAGGAGCATAGAATGTTGAGTTTTATATCAATTAAAAATAATTTATTATGAGTTTATTAAGGGATTAGTATTGCATTACAAGTTCACTTTGGTATATAATGCAACTGTGGGGAGAACAACATTGATAATCTGCTGATAATGTTGTTCAAGCTCCAAGATGAATCCCTATTGCTTGTAATCAAGGAGGTCATTGGGATAATTTTATCCAGTCACTTCCACAATGGATTCTTATTGGAAATATTCCTTACCAAAATGGTTGAAGCCTTTGGAGCATGTTACCAGGCTTCGAGGATAGTGGATTCATTGCTGCGTGATAAGTATAAATATGTTGTTTCAATGGCTATGATGCAAATAGAAATAGACTGTAAAAAAAATTTTATTGTTAGATTTTGTGATGCTCAAGCTGTGGCCAAGAAGAAGAAAGTTTCTCAAGATCTAACTCTATTTCATGGACTGGACAATTTGGACATTACTCCATTTTCCAAATTTGTGGCAAAAAATGGTGATCTTTTCTCTGCCACTCAACTTGAGAGGATCAATATATTGGCTCATGGTTACCTCACCATAGACAAATGGATGTACTCACCTCAACCATTAATTGATACTATTTTCACAAATTTGTATGTTGGACAACTAAAAGAAACCCCAGACATAGAAGAAGGGAGATATGATCTAGACTGTGAGTCTCCTTATAGAAGCTATTGACAAGGCCTTCTCATCAAACCAATAAGGGGGCTTGGTCAGCTTGTAAGGGAGCTACCCCCTTTGGTAGTTATCTATATAAATAAATAAAAAATTACCAAAATGCTTGGCAATAGTGGATAATATTCTTTATAAAACCCCTTTGAATGCATTGAAAATAGTAAAAAATAGTCCATGATCCATGTGCAAAAGATAATGTATAGCACAAGAGCCATCTTATATTGCATAAGGAGACAAGTTACATATGAAAATGAGTAAATGAAACCTATAAAGTTACAATTTATAGATATAATGTTGTGCACCTATGATTGAAACATGATTGAAATCTATACATGGCTCCTAAAACTATAAAGGGCTTGAAGTTGCACGTCCTTCCCCTTTGTTGCTAGTTTCTTTCCACTTTGAAATTTGGATAATCAAGACAATTTTCTTATTGCTTAACCATTTCTTGGGAAATTTATTTTCAAAATTTAGATTGTCAATGATT
The DNA here is from genome assembly GCA_018584345.1 of Thuja plicata. Lineage (NCBI taxonomy): Eukaryota > Viridiplantae > Streptophyta > Pinopsida > Cupressales > Cupressaceae > Thuja > Thuja plicata. Next base: position 216,415 of record MU223483.1, read on the forward strand.
TTTCTTGCTACTAATTATGTGCTTCTGGGTATTGTTGAATAAAAATACCTCTGAATATTTTATTCCTCTGTCAAATTTAAAAATCCCCGATATCCCTATTATATTCCCAATATATTACATCATATTTTTGGGAAATACTATCTCCCAATATGAATGCACGTGATATGATATTGAGTAGGCTAGTGGAGACCCCATGGAGCTTGCAAGCTCTCCTTTAAACTTTGTATCATGACACTTTGTGAGTTATATATATATATGATGCCATTTTGGAGGCCCTACATATTTATGCATAGGATGATTATGTTTATGATGCTTACTTTTATGATGATTATGATGCATATTTTATGTTTCTATGATTATGTCAATAATGTATATTATGTATGCAATGGATATTATGGTTCTTAATATGGTGATGAGCTATATAATTTGTATTTTTGTATGCACTTATGTATGATGTGAATTATGGGACTATGCAGATGGATTAGATGTGATGAAAACATGATGTTACTCTTTCTTACATGCTTTATAAGATGGATGTTTTATATGCATTTATATGATGGATGTATACACTTTGTGATATATACTATGATGTATGATTTATGATATATGTGCACTAACATGCTATGGATGCATGATGTAAAATTTTGATGTGCCATTATACTTTATCATAAGGACTTGTTAGGACTGACCGAGAGAATTATTAGTATTGAAAGAATAATTAGACAAGAGAATGAGGATGAATATCTATTGAAGGCTTAAATTCCATTAACCACCTTTGTATTCCAAATTATTTGAGAAATTTATTTCATTATTGAGCCACTTTATTATATCAAATAAGATACCATCCTAACAATATATGAATGATCTAGGTATAATTATCCCCTTTCATTTTAATAGACACTTTGAATTAAAAAATGAATGTGGGCCAATCCATCTAGGTTGAGAATTAAGAGTCAAGGTATGTGCATCGTCCATGAACATCACTATCTCTGGCAATATTTTATGCTTGAGATAATTTTTCCATATCTGAATGTACTTCTCATAGACACCCAAAATGCTCTTTTAAGACTTCATGGAAAACATCCCACAAATAATAGATAAATAAAAATAAGTCATGAACCAATGACATCTCTATTCAATTTTGGATATCTCAGAGATGCATAAGAAAACAAATTGCAAAAATCAAGATATAAAAGACCAACTTGACTCAACAAGTTAACAACCATACCGATTATGTGTTTGTATTTTGTAGTAGTTTGATAATGATATTGATGATTGACGATGTTTTTTGGTTTCAAGAATGAGGCACCCCACTTTAGAATGACCTATCTGGTTTTGAGTGTTTTCATCCTTTTACTAAGATAAAATGATATTTTTACAAAAAGGATTGATGTTGACTTGATCGATACATAAGACATATTGCTCAGTTTGATTGAGGACCCATTAATAAGTTTGAAAGTTTTGACTTGATTCCATTGAGCTCAAACTTATTGTGTGATGTCATTCAATGCCTGTTGAAATGAGAATGAATTAGTTTATGTCCAATGGAATTTATTACAAAATTCTCATTTGTTTCAATTTCTTTGTTGTGTTTACACTTTTTAGGAATTTTCACAATGTTTTTGGTGTTTTCTTAGGACATTTTTTGATGCTTTATAGATTTTTTAGGACATTGATGGATCATGACATTGTTCCACCCCCAACTAGGATAGATTGGGATATTTTATTGTGGAATAGATGTAATGGATTGACTTAATGTAGGATATGATAGGATGACTAACAAGGCCAACCAACGAATCTCAAGCCACAAATAGATGACCAAGATTTTTGTTACAGAATATGGAGTGACATGACAAGTGATATTAGTTTGGATCAATGATAGATAACATATCCATGATCCTTACACATGGTGTTGGATTGGCTGGTTCACCATGGTACTTTCCCAAGGAACCACCAAAGTGATTTTCACCATAGGATGAATTTATTTCTCTACTATTTCTTTTTTTTTTGTGTCACCCAAGATGACTGTTTTCCAGTTTTTCATCAAGGTAATTTTTTTTTTCCTTTTTTTTTTTTTGTATTTTTGATATTTTGTATTTTTTTTTTGTATTTTTGACTTTTGAAATTGGTCTAATCTAAGAGTCATTTATAATAGTTTTGTAGATGCAAGTCATTGATAGGGTCTGATAGAGGTTGTTCCTTTAATGTAGATATTTGATATTCTCTAGACTCGTAGACAATTGTGATGATGTATGGGCCCAACCAGTTAGGTTCAAACTTACCTGATCTCTCTCTCTCTCTGATTCTTTTTATTCTCTATGAGTACCAAGTCTCCAAATTATAAGGATTAGACTCTGACCTTTTTTATTATAGCTTATACAAATACATTATTGATATGCCTAGAAATGTGTCAGTGCATTCTATCTTTTCTCATCTAGAAATTCAAGCTCCTAAAGTTGAGATATAGGGTATTCATCATCTAAAATGATTTTATGAAAGAATACTTGCAATAAGAGAAGCTCAACCTCAATTGGCAAGATGACCTTAGTACAATAGACAAGTGAACATGGAGTGTGGAAACTAGTGTGATATGCCCATAGGGCATGTTTTATTTGGAGGTGCTAATCCTGACCAACGTCATTGACTATCTTTTTTATGATTTTTATAATGGTTTTATTAGATGCCTCCACTTGAACATTACTCCATGGATATTAGTGTGAGGAATAACGATGTTATATGTGAAACTTATCACAAATTTATCAACATGTTTATTTTTAAATGGATTAACTTTATCTATGATAATAACTTGAGACACTCCATACCAACTTATGATATATTTTAAGATAAAAATTGAAATTTGTTTGTCAATTGTATGTCATAAGGATTGATTCAATCCACTTAGTAAAGTATTCAATGGTTTTAATGATATATTTAAGAGTTTTGGAGGATAGTGGGTGAATCTTTAAATCGAGATTGATCCATCATTGTAATAAAGGCCACGCAATTGAGTGGTTTCAACTCCTGAGTTGGCGCATGAATAAGGTTACCATCAATTTGACATTTCTGACACTTTGAACAAATATGCAGACATCTATCTCCATAGTGAGACAATAGTATCCAATTATCAAAATATTTTTAGCTAAGATTAAACCACTAGAATGGGTACCGCAAATAGCCTCATGTACTTCTAGTAATATTGTTGGTGATTCTTCTAAATTGATACATAAAAGGAGTGTTATGTATAGACTTTGTCTAAAGAGTGTATTGGAAATAATGTTATATCGGGGGGCTCTCCTTATTAAGGAATTATTTTGGTTACAAAAATAGTATGGGAAAATGGTTTTGTTTATTAGATAAGTATATTTTTCTTGCTACAATGAGGAATCAAGTCCAACAATCTCACACACAAACTCAGATGTGGGGGCTTCAAAGATAGTGACCATGATTTTCTTGACCAGGAATTCACAATGTGTCACTTTATGAGGAATGTGCATCAGAGATCCCATAGTGGTCATAATATATGCTTCTTTATTCTTGGATCGAGGGATTTGTTTAAAGATATCTGATCAAAGTGTTGCTTGAAGTCTTCTGGTATGGCCTTGTATAGAACTAGATTCTTGTCCTTGGTATCATAACTTTTATTGACTTGATTGAATATCAACTAGGAATCACCTTATACTTGTAGATGCTTGATCTTCCATTGGATTTTAGTCTTTAAACCTGTGATTTGTGCCTCATACTCGACAATATTATTTGTGCAACCAAAATTTAGCCTATAGGATCTAGGGATTGAATATCCTTGTGGTGTGATGAAGACAATACTAGTGCCTAAACCTTTCTGTGTGTAAGATCCATCCAAGTAAAATTTATTTTTCTTCTTTTCTTCTATAGAAAATATGCCTTCATCTAGGAACTTTATGAACACCAGATTATCTAAAGGTAATGGTGCATCTACCAACTAATTGGCAATAGTATGACCCTTAATTAATTTTATTTCTACATAGTCAATGTTGAAGTCACTGAGGATTATGACCCATTTGGCTAACCACCCTACTAATGTTTCTTTTCTCATAAAATATTTTAAGGGATCAATCTTGGAAATTAGGATCATCTTGAGACTCAACATGAATTGCCTAAGTTTTGACAACGTAAAAACTACAAACAAGCACACTCTCTCAATGGAAGTATAGTTAAGATCATAAGTCACAAGTGTCTAATTGATGTAATAGATGAACCACTCTTTTCCCTCTGAATCATTTTGTGCTAGTAGTGTCTGCAGTGAGTGCTCTATAACTGAAATATACAATAATAAAAGTTGACCTGGTATAGGAGACATCAAGATTAGTACTGAAAGAAGATAGTATTTTAATATTTAGAATGCATTTTGACACTCTTCTATCCATTCAAATTTGATGCCCTTTTAAAACAAATAATGAAATGGTTGGAACTTGTCTTCCAATTGTAAAATGAACCTTCAAACATACTATAATATACCATGTAGGTTTCTTAGGTGTTTTAGTGTTGTTGGTGGAGGAATCTCAATGATTTCTTGGACCTTTTTTGGATCTATATAAAATCCTCTATGGTAGATAATGAATCCAAAAAGCTTCCCTGAAGTGACCCCAAAGACACACTTTTTAGGGTTTAATATAACCTTGTTTTTCTTGAAGTCTATGAAAGACGAGTTCCAATACAGATAGGTGAAGATTCCTTTCCAATGATTTAGAAAATACATCATCTACATAGTCCTCCATTGTTATGTGCATCATATCATGGAATATATTCATCATGACTGTTTGATATGTGGCACTGACTTTTTCCAAACTAAAGGGCATGACACACCAATAGTAGGTTCCCCATGCACAAGTAAAAGTTGTCTTATATTGATCATATGGTAGAATTTTTATTTGATTATACCTCAAGAATGCATTCATGAGTGATAGAATTTTGTACCTAGAAGTTAGGTCTATAATAATGTTAATTTTAGGTAAAGGAAAATTATCCTTTGGACATGCCAAATTTAGGTCCTAGAAGTCTATGCAGATTCAAATATCTCCATTGGGTTTTGATACTAGCACCAAGTTAGATATATAGTTAGCATAGTTTATGGTCTAGTAAAGCTCACATCTAAAATTTTCTTGACCTTTTATTTCACTAGCAATGCTATCTTGTGATTCTTTCTAGAACTTCTATTTCTAAGGCTTTGCCCCTACTTTTCATGGTAGATGATGGAGTACTAGTTTTGGATCTAAAATTGTCATGTTTTATTATGACCAAGAAAACTTGATTTTCCTATCTTTGAAGAACTCTATGAACTATTCTCTTTCCTTTTTTGTTAAAGAATGCTAAGTGGATTAGTCTTTTTGTCTCTTTGGTGCCTATGTTGATGGTCCATGTCTTCTTTGCCAAAAGTGGTGACTTTTATTCACTGATTGGGAGTATGTAAATCTCTTCATCCTTGAGAACCTCAAGGAGGATTTCACCCTTTGATACATCCTTTATTTTTACTATTTTAATGCCAGAAAGTGCCTTTTCATTTTCACCTAAAAACCTTATATTTTATTTATATTCATTTTTGCGACTAGAGGATTATCATAACTCCCCAAAATACATTGCTTTATCCAAGTCAATATTAAACCCGACCTTATGGTATCCCATAGGTATGCCTTGTCAAAGTCCCAAGAACACATCTATAGCTTCATCATTCTTGAATATGTCTATTTTTGGTGGATTTTGTTATTCCCAATTGATTAGTTTAAAGGGTAGACCAAGGATATGTTATCCTTGGTTTGGAAGGATGAAATGGGGAGTTTTGTAAAGGTATTTATGTATGAATCATATAATTATTATGGTTTTCTCACAAGGAAGAGGATGAGAGTTTAGATTGATCCCAAAATTATTTGATCTATGCACAATGATCTAGTGGTTTATCTTGTAGGGATAATCAGGTGATGGGAGTATTGAGGTGTAGGGTACTGGTAGTTTTTGGGGTATCCCACTTGTAGTCATTTGAGTACGTGCCAGATTTATACTCCTCAAATTCCTCAAACTCATCATAAGAAAATGTTTCATTATCAGGAAGTAATGAAATACACAAAGTACTTTCTTCTGGTAGTCGGTACCCAAGCCACAAAACCTTGGATTTGGATTAGGTGCTATTGGTTCTAAAATTCCTTGTTTTCTCTTTCCAAGACTAGTACATCCATTATATCCTTTCTTCTTGACAATATTATACCCCAACCATATTTATGAAATGAAATTGTGACTTTAGAGGATTATTCATCTATGTACAACCAAGAAAGAAAATTATCTTCAATTGATTATTCATGTAGGTCACCCCATCTTATGAAAACTATTGGGTAATAGAAATTTTTTAGTTTCTATTTCCTCTCAAGAGCCTGTCTTAGTTTTCCATATGTATAGAGTGAGATAGGTAACTTTCCTACAAAAAAGAGTTTGCATAGGTATACTCTCCACATCCTTTTTCTAGTACCTTGATTTTAAGCTCTGATATGGATTGAGTTGTGTATTTAGAAAGACTATCTGAACCAATGTGTTGAGATGCAGACATGGTCAAGGCATTTTGATTATTGGGTACCTAGTTTTAAGTTGATCCTTTTGGGTTGGTATAGTATAGTAAAGGATTTCTATCACCTTGCATGGTGGTTTCTTCTCTATTATGATAAAACTTGAGGTATTTATGGTAAGTAGATGAAACAATCTACAGGGAATGGATCCATGGTCTCCCTAGGAGCATGTTGTACATTATCTCTAAATCCAACACTTAGAAGGAAATTTATTATGTTACAGGACCCAATATGATTGGAAGAGTTATCATGCAATTGGAAGGATGCTCCTCATAATCATAATCTCTCATCATGATATTTTTGGTTACATCCATACATTTCTATGAGTAGCTCAATGCTTGAACCAATTTTAATGTACACATATTTAGACCAAATCCATCTATCAAAAGTTGCCTGATCTTGTGGAGGTGGAAAACGACTTCTAAATTTAATCATTATGAGATGGATTATGTGATGGTAAATCCATTTTAGTGAAAGAGACATGGTGTGGGGTGGATAATTATCCAACCATGGCTTGGAATTCATCAAGGTCTATGTCTTGTAGGGCTTTATCTATCGATTCTTTATGGTTTGGTGAAATGTAGAGAAGTTCACATATGGATATTTGTGCCGAGGTATTTTTCAAATGGTTTATAGGTTATAATAACTTGATGGCATAGTGAATTACTTGGATGGTATGGTAGGTTTCAATGAGGCCCCTTATATTGTGATTTTGGAATGATGAGTGGTAAGAACACAATCAGTGTATGGGCCTCAGATAGTGATGGTATTGATCATCAAATTAGGGTCTATCTTAACATAGGTGAGGTTTAATTGGTTGTTCTATCCTGATGATGAGGACTTTCCTTTCCATGATCCATCAATGGATTTTGAAAGATCTTATGATCTTGGTTTGTAGTGCAAAAATTGGTGACAACTTCAATTTCACCATGTTTGATGAAATCGTGGACTATGTTTTTCAGCTGAAAATAGTTAGTCATTTTATGTCCTTTGGTTCTATGATAATCAAAAAAGTTGTTGTCTTCCCACCATACTAGTTTGAAGGGACCCAACTCAAATGATCTAAATTATGGTATATTTATTGAATGCGACTAGAAAATTTTCTTCAAGATGTTCTGCAAGATGAGTATAATTATGACATGGATTTGGCCTTCTTACATAAATTTGGTTGTTGTTTCCCATCTTATATGGGGGATTCTCCCTAGGAGTAGTTGTTTTGGCATTTTGGATATTTGTTGATGCTTGGATACACATGACTAGTTATGCAACTTTTTCATCAGCAATGTTGTCATTTGTGACATTCTTATTCTTGGACCAATATTTGGATTTTTCATATGTTGTATTGGTATTGGTCTCCTTTTTTATCACACCCTTTAATGTAAGATATAATTTATCCCTTGCTTGGATAATCCTTTAAATTACTCGATGTGTTGGGAATTTAGTTCACACATCATATCCAATTGAAAATTTTCAATAAACACGTGGATCTTCTCTTTTGTGGGTATGTGAAAGGATGCCTTCTTATACCTTAAGAAGCACACACACACAACTAAGAGGGGGGGAGTGAACCAGTTGTGTCACAGTATCACTAAAATTTCACCAACTTACAAACTTAAATCTCAAATCTGAATGATAAACTTGAAATCAAGACCTCAACAGAATAGAAATACATAACACCAATATTTTTGATGTGGAAACCTTGTCAGAAAAAAACCACGATGGTGATGGAACCCACAAGATGAATACACTCAATAATAAGTATTGTACATTGTTAGGAGTATTACAAAAGGGGAATGCACTTGCATTCTTGCATACTTCCTATAGCTCACTACTCAAACACAATTACACCAAGGCTCACTACCTTATAGCATCATCTAACTAATAGATTAAAGATTACTTACACTCCAAACACACGAACTGACTAATAACATATGTTATTCCAAAATAGTTCCAATGAAGTGCACAAATCTCTGACTTATTTCAGATTCCACTCATACCTCTTCTCACAACATCATGTATATCATTTATTCCATCTATCCATGCATTCTCACACTCCTCTACTCATTCTAAACTTCAAATTATTACATCTATAAATATAATTCATCAACTCATCTCAACTAAGTCGGTCGGGGACCTAGTTGAAAAAAATTAATAAATTACAATTCAATCTTTAATGCGATCCATTGAATGCTTGCCAAGACATTTTAATGAACCATATCAACAACCTTGAACACGATCAGATCCATAAATCACGCTAAATAATTTTTTAACATGTTCATACATCATCAAGTTGGCTAAGACCAAATGAAGAACACCAACATGTTACATGAAAATCATGCAACTCGATCACTTTGACTAACGCGAGCCAAAAACATGATGATAACATGATCAAGAAACATCTAAAAGCAATGTGAAGTACCTCAACAACCTTATCATCACCACAAACTTAGGATCTAAATTCATCTCTGCACTATTCAACAACAATAACATTTACAACCTCTATTACTCAAGAAAAATATCTTTCCAGTATCCAAATCATGAACCACTCAAGTTGAGGACAAATATGTCTCCAAAACTCACTACTAGGTTAGCAATCGACAAATCTTCAACACCTATACAAACTGATCTATAAACTAAAACTTTGTCACTTCCTAAACACTCAAAATAATAGTATCTGATAAATCAATCATAACTCTCTCAAATCATCACTCTAACTTATGCAAAGTGACATGCATGAACTAAAGACATCTCATAACACAACTATACAATCACAACTGTAGATCTTCTATGTAGTATTTGTATGAAGCAATATAACTTCTTTGATCATGCTAGGAACACTATCTTCAGTAGTAAACATATGTTGACATCAATGACAAAAAAATAATCCAACATATATATGCACAATCTGAACAATATCTCAACAATATCCAAAAATATCCCCCTTTGGCATTGATGGCAGCATATGATGTGAAAATTCAATCAATGCACAAATAAATAATACCAACAATAATATCAACAATATCAACAATATCCATAATATGAAATCTCTATTTTACAATGTCTCCCTCATAACCTCATACCAAATATCTCTCCTCAAAGCTAAATTATTTTTCACATGACTATCTCTCCCCCTTTAACATCAATGAAAAATGCGCATGTATGCAATAAGTCATAGATGTTAGTAATAACTGAGAGGTGGGGNGGGGGTGAATCATTGGCCTAAAAAAATAATCCTTAATAATCAACCCTTCAAACTTAGTACCACAAATTATACCTCTAGTTATCTTCAGTCCTATAAGATGAATGCCTTGAAATACTTATATCAAATTACTACTTGTCAGAATGCTTTGTAAACCCTTCTTCTGTATGTTTACCGATAAGCAGTCTTTCTATTTACTAAAACATAGTAAATAAATAGTGTATACCGATCAATCCAGATTTACTTAAGTGAAATGCAAAAAAATAAAGTAATGACTCATAGACACATAACACATGGATTTTTAACGTGGAAACCCTATTAAGGGAAAAACTACTGGGACCGGTACCCACAATTTTCACTCTTCTGAAGTGAGCTCGGTTAAGAGAGAACCTTGTTAAAGGTTAAAAACACAATATTAGGTGTGACCTTGTTAGAGGATTTAAAAGATAGTTTGTCACTTAGTATCTGGCATCTAATGCTACCATCCTTGATCAAACACTCACTTGGACTATCAATAGGTATCAGGCATATCTAATGCTACTTTCTATGATCAAACTTTTTGATACTCCTTGGGATGTATCTCAATTACAAAAGACTTTTAAGTCCTTCTCGGTTAAGAGACTTGATGCTTCAATGATTAAACTGAAATAGTAAATTGATCTGTTCACATATACAACTTGAATTGTATATTTTCAGATATATTGTAAGTACATTACCTTTCTGATCAATATTTTCAATTCAATACCTTTGCTCCACACTATTATGCTCTGTGATGTTGTATCTATGTTCGTCAGTGTCTACAGAATTTAGCTCTTTCCTTAGCTTGATGGATCAAGTTTGAATGAAGACTCTCTTCTCCTTTAGAATCTCTTCAACATCTATTCTCTTGTCACTCCCCTTCACCACCTTCATAATGATTTAGGTTGTCTCTTTATAGACATGATTTCACCATTTCTGGTGCAGGAGCACACCTAGGCTAACCTCCATACTATTAATGTTTTGGCTTGTACCTGACATTGGCCAAGTCAGGGTAGTGTGTTTATTTTATACCTTAGAAGGTCATTGCATTGTGGACTAGGTGAGTTAGTTATTAGGACTAAGGTCAGAAAAAATAGTCATTGTTAGTAGCTTTTTAAATTTCTTAGTCTTAGAAGCTTAGTGGTGGATTTGAGCTATGAATGTGTCTTAAACACATAAATGATGTAATACAGATTCTTGGAGGCCATTAATGAAGTTGGTTCCTTGAAATATAGAGGTTAGAGGTCCTAGGAATTAGGAAGTTGGTATAATGACAAAGATGCCAAAAGTTGTTACAAAGTTGTCATGACAACATTTGCAATTATTGCAAATGTTGCATGCAACTCGGTTACTTAAGATCCCCTTAGAAGATAGGAATGGGGGATCGACCCAAATAGGCACTAAAAACATGGAATATGACATCTAATGTAAAGGGAGGCATGAATCTAGAAGGGAGGATTGATTGTAATAAGTTTTGACTAGTGAATATAGCTCTGCAACTCTAATTTTGTGAAGAACTTGAGATTTTTAGTGTGACAATGCTATCATATGGATTGAATTATTTGACTTAGTGATTGGGTTGTGTTCATAAGATATATCTAAGCCTTTTCCATTTAGTAAGCAAGTTGATTTGAGTTAGTCTAAGGTCTTTAAATAAATTGTTTTCAGTTTAGGGAGTTCACTGGTCCTGTCTTGACCAGTTTGTCATTTCATGGCTCCCCCATGAAATCTAACCATGGGATCTTCCTAGGGATAGGTGGATATATTAGGGGAGTCATTGGTATGTACATATGTAGAGGTAGGAGTCATGAAAATATGGGTTTCTATTTTTGATACCAAGCCCTAGGCAAGTAGACAGTGCTCGGTTAGAGGTTTGGAGGTGAAGAATTGAGCATTTCATGCGGGGAAGGAAAGTACAATACAAGGAAAGTATAGTTCTAGGTGAAATATGATCTAATCATGCCTTATTAACAGATTTGAGAAATCACCAATCCATTTGGTCGAGCTTTGAGCAAGAAATCAGTGAGGTCCTACTAATTAGGTCTTTTAGCCATATTAGACCTAGATAATAGGAACCTTGTGTACAGAGGGACTAGGGGTCTAAAAATTTCAAAATCTTGTATGAAATACAAAAGGTTATTTGAATGTAGATTTATTTTTTCAATTTCTTTGGAAAGTTTTGGAAAGAATTGGGAAAAGGTCTTTGCAAAAGGCTACAAGGAATTAGGCCTAATTTAGCTTCTTAGGGTCTAAAACTTGAGCTTGACTAAAAAGGGCTAGAAGACCCTTCAAAATGGAGTCAAATGGAAACATATGGAAGGTTTTCAACATGTTTAGCATCTCTGCAATGAAATTGAATTCTAGTGTGGAGCTGACACTTAGATCCTTCTAAGTGTAGGAGAAGAAGTGAAGAATCTACATGGTGTTAGTCTTTCAAGGTGAAGCACAAAGGGTTGGGCTCTTGGAGAGGAGATAAATAATGCCTTAGTTAATCATCTAAGCCTTTGGGAGATCCTAGAGAAGATTAGGATCCTTATAGAGACAAGCTAGGTCTCTTGATAGATGTGCAAGCAAGCCTTGGAACACATACACCGTATTGGTATCAGAGTAAGCTTAGATTAGGCTTGTGGTGGATGTTTCAACCTACTGAATCAGTGGGAGAGATTACACCAATGGAATCAGTGGAAGATAAAACCATGGTGAGTAACACTGAGTTAGCAAAAAAGGTGGAGGAACAAGAAGATGATAACAAATTGCTAAGAGAAAGATTGTCTCAAATGGAGCAAATGTTGGGTGAAGTCCAAGGCAAAGTTGATAAAGTGAAGGATAAAATAGATCAAAAGGTAGAAGAAGAAGCAAGGTAAAATGGATTTTAATTGGAAGAGGAAGCTCCAACACCTAACCTTTTTATTTCTGAAGAACCTTTCTTGAAGGCACTAAAGGCCTTAAGTGGAAAATCTTTGGAAGGTGTACCACTCTTTAGTGGAAAAATGGATCCAGATTTAGTTGTGGATTGGATTTGAAAGTATTGAAAACCATTTAGAATGTGATGGTATAACAAAGGCCCAAAAAGTGAAGGTGGCCAAATCTAGGTTGATAGGTTCAGCCCTCACATGGCGGAAATTTGTTCAAGCTGAAAGAGAAAAAGAAGGAAGGAATCCTATAGCCACATGGAAATGCATGGTGGCTAAGATAAAGAAGAATTACTTACCTAATGATTATGAGGTTCAATTGCATAGAAGGAGGCATAATATCAGAAAAAAAGACTTGGATGTCCAAGCCTACACCGAAGAGTTCCAAAAGTTGTGTTTAAGATCACAAGTGGTTGAAGATGAAAGCATTAGACTAGCAAGGTATTTGAATGGACTCAAGTGGTCTATTCAAGAAGACATGAGTCTTGTGAACTTCAAAAATATCTGCCAATGCTATCAAATGACCTTGAAAATAGAGGAGAAAGGCAAAAGAAAACAAGAACAAACCTCCAAAGGAATAGGTGGAGGAAGGGATAGTAGAGGACCAAGAGGTGGCTATGGTGGAAGGAGTTCAGAATCAAGGAATCAAGGAGAAGTAAAATACACTAAGTAGTAAGATGGAAGCTCTAGTAGAGGTAGTAGAGGAAGGACTCTAATTTCAGAGGAAGAAGTGGTGGACAAGGAAGAGGAAACTATTTTTCCAATATGAAATGCTATCATTGCAATCAAATGGGACACCCTACCTATAGGTGTCTAGAGAAGGGTAGTACTTCTCAAGGAGGTAACAAGAGGAATAATCTAGTTCATGAGGAGAAAAATGTAGCAGAGAAACACCTTGAGGTGCCACAAAGTTCAGAAGAAGGTGAGAACCTCATGATGAGGAGAATATTGATCAAGGAGCTGGTTAAAGAAGAACCAAGAAAAAGAAGGTCCTTGTTTAGAATCAAATGCAAAGTGGTGGGAAAGGTGTGTAGAGTCATCATTGACTTAGGGTCTACTGACAACATTGTGTCAGAGGAAGTAGTTAGTAAGCTAAACATGACAAGGATACCCCACACTGATCCTTACAAGGTCACATGGCTAAATAAGGGACAACATGTCTTAGTAAATGAGAAGGCTTGGGTGGAGTTATCTATAGGGAGATATAAGGACAAGGTCCTATGTGATGTGTTTCCTATGGATGCATGTCACTTTCTCTTAGGTAGGCCATGGAAATTTAACCGCCAATCTATCCATGATGGGGTGAAGAACTCCTATACTTTTAAGAAGGACAATGTGACTTTTAAAATTCAATCACTATTAGAGGATGCATAAGTGAAGACGGTAGGTCCTAATGTGCTCATGGTTGGTGAAAAAGAGTTCTTAGAAGCCATGGAGGAAGAAGGAGTTGGATTTGCATTGGTGGTAAGGCCAAGAGAAGAAAATGAAGGCAAGGTAGACAAGAAACCATAATTACCTAAGGAGATACAAAGAATGCTATAGACTTATGAAGGTATAGTAAGTGATGGAAAACCATCAACATTACACCCTAAAAGATCCATAAGTCATAGGATAGACCTTATACTAGGAGCTACCCTACCCTATAAAGCAGCCTACAAGATGACCCCTCAATAAAATGAGGAGATTACTAGACAAATAGAAGAAATACTAAACCAAGGTCTTATTAAGAAGAGAATTAGCCCATGTTCCATACCCACTATCCTATCACCTAAGAAAGGAGGAACTTGGAGGCTTTGTATTGATTCAAGAGAAATAAACAGGATAACCATTAGGTATATGTTTCCCATTCCTAGGATTGAAGACCTAATGGATTGTCTAGGTGAAGCTAAGTACTATAGCAAGATAGACTTGAAGAGTGGCTATCACCAAATAAGAATACATGAGGGAGATGAGTGGAAGACAACATTCAAAACCAATGATGGTTTGTATGAATGACTTGTCATGCCATTTGGAGTGTCTAATTCCCCCTCCACATTCATTATGCTCATGAATGAAGTCCTCAAAGACAACATTGGAAAATTTGTAGTGGTATATCTTGATGATATACTAATTTATGTAAGACAAGAGGTGAGCATCTTCAACACCTTGAGACTGTCTTTAAGAAGCTCCATGATGAGAAGATGATGATCAACTTGGAGATGTGTGAGTTCATCAAAATAGAGCTGGTGCACCTTGGGTTTTTCCTTGCTCATGACAATCTAAAAATGGATAAGAGAAAAGTGGAAGCCATCATAAATTGGCCTACTCCAAGGACAACAATGGAGGTAAGAATTTTTCATGGCCTTGCTCAATATTATAGAAAGTTTATAAGGCAGTATAGTGCTATTTGTGATCCTATGTTGGACATAGTCAAAGGAGGTATGAAGAATAAGTTTGTATGGAATGAGAAAGCCACCAAGAGTTTTGAGTTGTTAAAGGAAAAGATTGCTACTCAACCTGTTTTAGTCTTGCCAAGTTTTGAGAAGCTTTTCACTATTGAGTGTGATGCAAGAAATGTGGCTATTGGAGCTGTCGTAAGCCAAGAGGGTAGACCATTGGAATTTCATTCAGAGAAGTTGAGTGAAGCTAAGAAGAAGTATTCTTCTTATGACCTTGAAATGTATGCATTAGTTCAGGCTTTAAGGAAATGGAGGCACTATTTTCTCCTCAAGGACTTCATAGTCTATTCAGACAGTCAAGCTTTAAGTTTCTTGAACTCTCAAGAGATGTTGAGTCACAAGCACATGAAGTGGATTGAATACCTACAAGCATACACATTTAATATCAAGCACAAGAAAGGAGTACTCAACAAGGTGGAAGATTCCTTGAGTAGAAGAGCTCTTACCATCCAATAGATTCAATTGAAGAGCATGGGAATAGATCACTTCAAAGATGTATATGTTGATGATGAAGATTTTGTAGACATTTACAAGGTATGTGCTGAATAAAAGAATCATTTTCATAGCCAATATGCTGAATACACTTTGCAAAGTAATCTCTTATTTAAGGGAAATCAGTTATGTGTCCCTAGAGGGTCTATTAGAGAGAATTTGATTCAGGAGAAGCACAATGGTGCATTGAGTGGTCACTTTGGGATCACTAAGACCAAAGAACTTGTTCAAAGGTTCTATTATTGGCCAAGGATGAACCTTAATGTTAGGAGGTATGTGAAAAGTTGCATTGTATGTCAAAAGGCCAAAGGTACTTCTTCAAATGCAGGCCTATATCAACCACTACCTATCCCCACTAGGCCATGGGAATGCTTGAGCATGGATTTTGTAGTTGGGTTACCCAAGACAAGACAAGGCATGGATAGTGTTTATGTATTTGTGGATAGATTTAGTAAAATGGCTCACTTTGTACCATGAAAGACAACTAATGATGCTAGCCAAATAGCCTCTCTCTTATTCAAAGAGATAGTAAGAATCCATGGGTTACCTATGAGCATTGTGTCAGATAGAGACACCAAATTTATGAGTAATTTTTAGAAGAATCTTTGGAAAAGGTTGGGCACTAATTTATCCTTTGGATCTATATACCAGCCCCAAACTGATGGTGAGACCGAAGTGGTAAATAGAAGCCTTGGAAATCTATTAAGATGCTTGACCAAGGAATATGGACAACAATGGGATCAATTGATTGGGTAGGCTGAGTATGCATATAATGACACTATAAACAGGTCAAAAGGGAAGATTCCCTTTGAGATAGTATATGGTCTACATCCTAGAGGATTCTATGAGCTAAGAGAATTATATGATGGAGTGAAGGCAAGTGGATATGATGATGATTTTGCTTGTGCAAATGTAGGAGATATATGATACAATCATGAAGACTTTGACAGAGAATACTATGAAGCATAAGAATAAGGTTGATGAGAGTAGAAGAGAACTTCAGTTCAATGTGGGAGACTTAGTAATAGTGCATCTAAATAAGTCTAGACTTCAAAAAGGAGTCCCACACAAGTTGCAAAAGAGGAGGATAGGTTCCTATCCTATCTTAGCAAAGTATGGGAACAATGACTATAGAGTGGAGCTACCGGAGGATAGTGGACTGTCCCCTATTTTCAATGTTGTAGACCTATTTTCTTATAAAGGAACACCACTTGATGTGGATCACAACCTCAGAGAAGTCATCCAAGATGTAGAAGAACTCAAGTTGCCCTCTACAATAGTCAAGATAGCTGACTGTATACTGGATACCTGAGTCCACAAGAAGACTAGAACCAAGGAATACAAAGAACATTTGATCAAATAGAATGGTCAAATTGATGCTGATGTAGTGTGGATCAAAGAAGCTGACTTCAAGAAGATGGGATTTGAACCTACCTTACTCAATCTGAGGGTGGATTGAACTTTTTGTCTATGGGAGGATGGTGCAGGAGCACACCTAGGCTAACCTCCATAGTGTTAATGTTTTGGCTTGTACCTGAAATTGGCCAAGTCAGGGTAGTGTGTTTATTTTAGACCTTATAAGTTCATTGCATTGTGGACTAGGTGAGTTAGTCATTAGGACTAAGGTCACCAAAAATAGTCATTGTTAGTAGCTTTTTAAATTTCTTAGTCTTAGAAGCTTAGTGGTGGATTTTGAGCTATGAATGTGCCTTAAACAAATAAATGATGTAATAGAGATGCTTGGAGGCTATTAATGAAGTTGGTTCCTCGAAATATAGAGGTTAGAGGTCCTAGGAATTAGGAAGTTGGCATAATGGCAAAGATGCCAAAAGTTGTTACAAAGTTGTCATGACAACATTTGCAATTATTGTAAATGTTGTATGCAACTCGATTACTTAGATTACCCCTAGAAGATAGGAGTGGGAGATCAACCAATAGGCCCTAAAAACATGGAATATGGAATCTAATGTAAAGGGAGGCACAAATCTAGAAGGGAGGATTGATTGTAACAAATTTTGACTAGTAAATATAGCTCTGCAACTCTAATTTTGTGAAGAACCTAAACTTTTCAGTGTGACAGTGCTATCATATGGATTGAATGCTTTGACTTAGTGATTGGTTTGTGTTCATATGATAGATCTAAGCCTTTTACATTCAGTGAGAAAGTTGATTTGAGTTAGTCTAAGGTCTTAAATAAATTGTTTTCAGTTTAGGGAGTTCATTGGTCTTGTCCTGACCAGTTTGTCATTTGATGGCTCCCCCATGACATCTAACCATGGGATCTTCCTAAGGATAGGTGCATATGTTAGGGGAGTCATTGGTATATAAATATGTAGAGGTAGGAGTCATGAGAATATGTGTTTCTATTTTTTATACCAAGTCCTAGGTGAGTAGACAGTGCCCGGTTAGAGGTTTGGAGGTGAAGAGTTGAGCATTTCATGCAGGGAAGGAAAGTACAATATGGGGAAAGTATAATTCTAGGTGTGATATGATCCAATCATGCCCTATTAAGATATTTGAGAACTCACTAATCCATTTTGTCGAGCTTTGAGAAAGAAATCAGTGAGGTCCTACTAATTAGGCCTTTTAGCCCTATTAGACCTAGATAATAGGAACCCTGTGTAAGGAGGGACTAGGGGTCTAAAAATTTCAAAATATTGTATGAAATCTGAAAGGGTATTCGAATTTAGATTTATTTTTTCAAGTTATTTAGAAATTTTTGGAAAGAATTGGGAAAAGGTCTTTGCAAAAGGCTACAAGGAATTAGGCCTAATTAGGCTTCTTACGGTCTAAAAATTGAACTCGACTGAAAAGGGCTAGAATACCCTTCAAAATGGAGTCAAATGGAAACATATGGAAGGTTTCCAACATATTTAGCATCCATGCAATGAAATTGAATGCTAGTGTGGAGCTGGCACTTAGACCCTTCTAAGTGTAGGAGAAGAAGTGAAGAATCTACATTGTGTTAGTCTTTCAAGGTGAAGCATAAAGGGTTGGGCTCTTGGAGAGGAGATAAATAAGGCCTTAGTTAATCATCTAAGCCTTTGGGATGTCCTAGAGAATATTAGGATCCTAATAGAGACAAGCTAGGTCTCTTGATAGATGTGCAAGAAAGCCTTGGAACACATACACCAGTTTCTTGGTTTTCTTGATCTTGACGTGATCCACAATTCTTGCCAATTAGATTTAAGAAAAACTCTAGTTTTATCTCAAAGAGATCTTCTTTCCAACTGGAAAAAGCAGCTTTAAATCCTTTACTTATCTCTGGTTTTATCTTGTCGATTAAAACAATGATAAGTATCAGTTAAGTCTATTTTTATCTTTTTGATAGCTAAGCATTTTGTCATTTCTAAACTCTTTATTCTGTCAGTCAATACTTTAGTTAGTCATCGGTGATAAATGAATATTCCATCAGTGTGACTTTAGTTGTCTTCAGGATCTCTATCCATCAGGCAACACTATAATTCTATCTATCAGGTTACTCTATGCTTTTCTCATCGGGCAACACTGTGACTTTGCTCATCAATAATACTGTGCATTTTCTCATCGAGTAACAGTGTGACTTTTTCTCTTTTACTTTGTCCATCGGTGTGCACTTCGTCGGTGTATACAGTCACTTTTTGAATACTTGACTTATATACATTACTGATAGCATAGCCTTTGATTCATCGGTTCTTTGAAGTATTTGGCAGTATGTCCATGACCATAAAGATTATATCAAGTTGAAATCAATGAAAATACAATACATTAACTGATTTAATGTCTTGCATAAACTTTCTATGTCACTGTGATCATCAACTTAACATCTTCAAACATTCAATCAGTTATAGTTCATCAATCTCTCCCTTTGGAATTGATGGCAACACACTACATTATCACACTATATTATTACTAATACAGTATGAAATATAACAATTGAAGTTCATCAAACTACCAATCTTATGTACTATAACCGATACAGATATTTGGTTCTCGGTAAGTTAATATAACTTAGATTTGATTCTTGCATCTTTCTCTCTATCTTCAATCCCTTCACTGGATATATGTAGAATCTTTCTTTTTCTGATGTGATGTGTTCTTCTCTTGTGTTAAACTCTCTCTCTCTTTCAAAGTTCTCTTTTCTTTTGATGTCTCTTGTTAGCAATTTTCTTTCTCTTTTTATGTACTCTCCCTTTCTGGTTACATCTCTCCCTCTAGATAAATGTGATGGATATAATCTCTCCCTAAGGTGATAATGGATATAATCTCTCCCTTTGACAGTAATGCCAAACAAATATTTTGACAGTAATACCAAACAAATCCTTTCTATCCATAATATACTCCTTGAATTTCCCAATCCATCAACAATACAACTCTGGTGCTTGGAGTAGATAAATACCTTGTTGTGTATAGATTTATCTTTGAATTCCTTCTCTTTGCTTGCATCAACATGAATGATATTCTAATAATATGTAGGCTAATGCAGCCTTCTAGTCCTTTTACTAACCAGTAGACAAGGGTCTGACCCCTAGTCTCCTTCTCAAGTACTCAAATGCATCCTTGGGCAGTGGCTTGGTGAAGATATTGGCCAATTGCTCCTTAGATTACACATACTCAAGTATCACCTCCTTTTCTTGAACTTTTTCTCTCAAATAATGATACTTGATGGAAATATGCTTTGTCTTAGCATGCATGAATGGATTCTTGGAAATGTTTATTGCACTTGTATCATCATAATAGATAATTAATGGTTCAATAATTTTTATATGCATACCTTCTAGTAACTGTTTGATCCATGTAATATTTGAGTAGTTTGTAGTAGCAACAACATACTTTGCTTCTTCAGTAGATTGAGAGATGCATCCTTACTTCTTACTGATCCATGTGACAAGTCTGTCACCTATAAAGATACTCCTCCATTTGTGCTCTTTTTGTCATCAATATTTCCAGCCCAATCAGCGTTGGTAAAGACCTTAAGTTTAAATTTTCCTTCTTTTCTATACCATAAGCCATATTCCTCAGTATTCTTTAGATATCTTAGGATTCTTTTCACATCAATCATATGTGATTCCTTGGGATTAACAGAAAATCTTGCAACTATTCCTACTACATGTGCAATATCTGGTCTAGTATGTACATACATGAGTTTTCCAATCATTGATCTATACAAAGTTTGATTTACCTCTGATGAATTGTCCTCCTTTTTCATCTTACATCCAGTTTCTATCAGTGTTCCAACTGGCTTGAAATCTTCCATCTTGAATATTTTCAGCACTTCCTTGTTGTATTTGGATTGTGTAATGAAAATACCTTCATATTGTTGCATGATCTGTAGACCAAAAAAGAACTTGATCTCTCCAAACAAAGACATCTCAAACTCCTTGCTCATTTCATTTAAAAATAATTATCATAGCATATCATTGCCTCCAAATATGATGTCATCGACAAATATCTCAGCAATCAAATGTTAGGATCAATATCTTCCTTCAAATAAAGATTACTATTTTCACTAGTCCTTACAAATCCAATACTTATAAGATAAAAATGAAGTCTTTCATACCAGGCTTGGGGTGCTTGTTTCAATCCGTACAAGGCTTTGTGTAATCTACATACCATGTTCATCTTGTCTGGATTAACAAACCCTTCTGGTTGCTCAATGTATACCTCTTCTTCAAGTATTCCATTTAGGAATGCAAACTTGACATCCATTTGGTATAACTTGGATCCTTTACATGTAGCATAAGCAAGTAATATTCTCACTCCTTATAGCCTAGAAATGGTTACAAAGGTCTCTCCATAGTCAATCCCTTCTTCTTGTGCATACCCCTTGCATACTAGTCTTGCTTTATTTATGGTGACTTCTCCATTCTCATTCAGTTTATTCCTGAATATCCATTTTGTACTAATTAAATTCTTGTCATCTAGTCTCGGTACAAGTGTCCATGTCTTTTTTTTCTCAATCTTCTCAATCTCCTCATTCATAACACTAATCCATTCATTATTATCAAGTGCAACATTGACAAATTTTGGCTCATAATCACAAATAAGACATCTTGTGTTTAGAGACTTACTTCTGGTTCTCATACTAGCCTTCTTATCTCCTATGATCTAGTTCTGTGGATGGTTCCTTTTGACATATCTGGAAAGTACATGTTTAATTCTTTGTCTATCAGCTTGATCATCATTATGTCCTTCATTCTGATCTCCATCGCTTGGTACATCATCTTGAGCAATATTCTGATTGTCGATATTGTAGCCTGATTGTCAGGTGCAATAATCTATTGCTCAGGAGCTATACATTGTTGCTCAGGTATAGTGTCAGGTTCTTCATTGTAGAAAAACCTATTGTATTCCTCTAGTTCTTTTGTGCTTTCCTTTTCATTCTTCTCTACAAATTCATCTATCTTTACATTTTCACTTTCAACAATTTTGTTAGAGGCTTTATTGGGACATTTATGAGCCTTGCTCTTGGTGGAATACCCTAGAAAGATTCCTTCATCAATTTTGGAGTTAAGATTTTTATTTCTATCATCCTCTAAGATATAACATTGACTACCAAAATTTTTGAAGTAACTTACATTGGGTGTGTAACCATACCATAGCTCATAAGGTTTCTTCTTGGTGTCTTTCTTCAATTGTACTCTGTTCAATGTGTAAAAAAAAATAATGGTAGCTTCCCTCCAGATGATTTGGGTGATGCCTTTTTCTATCATCAATGTCCTTGCATAATCAACTATGGATCTGTTCCTTCTTTCAACAATTCCATTTTGTTATGGTGTTCTCGGTGCAGAGACCTATCTTTTGATTCCATGCTCATTAAAAAAGTTAGTGAATTCATCTGAAATAAATTCCCCTCCTCTATTTGATCTTAGGCATTTCAATTCTTTACCACTTTGTTTTTCTACCATTTCTTTGTACCATTTAAACATCTTGAATGCTTCAAATTTATCTTTTAGAAACATTACTGTCATCATTCTAGAGTAATCATTAAAAAAGAGAATAAAATATCTATCACCATAATAACTCTTTGTCATCATGGGTCCACATAGATCAGTTTGGACTAATTCTAGAATGACATCAGATGTATGGGTTTTTCTTTTGAAACTAGACTTTGTCATCTTACCCTTTTGACAATTTTTGCACATGATATTGTCTGGCTTAATCATCGTCGGTAAGCCTCTTACATTTCTCTTTCTGCTTATTTTTACCATGTTGTCAAAGTTTACATGACATAATCTTTTATGCCACAACCATATGTCTTCATTTCTAGCCATTAAGCAAGTGGTGTCAGTATCATTCAGATAGAATAAGTTACCTTTTGTCTTCTCACTGGTACCAATCAGATTTTCTAATTTATTGAAGATCTTTTCCTTCTTATTTTCAAATGCTACTCTGTGACCTGAATTATTCAACTGAGAAACAATCAATAGATTATAATTCAATCCTTTCACCCAATAATCATTTTGACATTTTATACGGATATTTAACATTATAGTTCCCTTACCTTCAACTAGATAAGGTGTGTCATTACCCATTCTTACTGAACCACCATTATAGTATTCAAAAGGCTCAAAATTTTGTTTGTCACCAGTTATATGGTGAGTGCAACCACTATCTATGTTTCAGACATCATTTTTTATAACTTTAGATATGAGTTCAATTTCTACATACCTTTCTTCATCATCATCTGAATCATCTTTTAATGCCACAAACACCATCTTGATGTCTTCATCAGATTCAATGTTAGTATCTTCATCTTTTCATTTTTCTAGGTAACTAGCCTTCTTTCCTTTGTCCTTGTAGTCTCGGGTATCTCTTCTTTCTGATTGTTAGTTGCTTCTATATTCACCTCTGTCATACTTCTTTTCAAATTACCCATCATTACTTCTATCATGTTTTCTTCTGTTAGGACACCTTGCAGCAAAGTGTCCAATCTCTTTACAATTAAAACAAAAAGGTGGTAATTTACCTTTTCCTCTCTACATTCTTCTAGCCATAAGTGCTTTAATTTCATCAAGATCTTCTTCTTCACTTTCACTATCACTATCTTTTTTCATAGTGTGTTTATGACTTGATTTACTTATTCTCAAAGAATATTTGAATGTAGACTCTATGTTTGGTAAGACACTATTATCAAAGTTGTTCATGTCAAATGAAATCAGTCTTCCAATCAAACTATCTAGAGTAACATTGCTATTTTCCACTGCTCTCATTTCTTGTATGACAGATACTCTAATAGCATAAGTAGGCAGTAAGGTTCTTAGAATCTTACTTACCATTGTATCTTCATCAAGTACACCTCCAAATCCTTGGATAACATTGACTACCTCTTTGATTCTTGTGCTGTAAAGTGTGATGTTTTCACCTTCATTCATTCTGAGATCATCAAAATTTCCTCTAAGGCTTTCTGCCTTAGCTCTCAGAACATTTTTATCACCACCATGTACAAGCTTCAATTTTTCCCACATCTACTTTGTAGTTCTGTATGCTTTGACATCTTCAAATTCAGCATCAGAGAGTGAGGAAGAAAACTCTATCATCATGTAGTTGTGCTCATGCTTCTCTCTCATTTTTTCAACTGTGGGTGCTCCTGTGGGCAACACATATTCAGTATCTAAGTATTAAGTAACATCATTTCCAATACCTGATAGGTGGAGTCTTATTCTGATTTTCCATGAAGCAAATTTGTCTTTGTTCAACTTGGGCACATCTCATCTATTCATCTTTTGATCTTTAGCTTGAGCTGTTAAACTCCCTTTCTAAGAACACAAGCTCTGATACCAATTGTTAGTAATAACTGAGAGGGGGAGGGGGGGGGGGTGAATCAGTGGCCTCAAAAATTAATCCTTAAATCAACCCTTCAAA
The DNA here is from genome assembly GCA_018584345.1 of Thuja plicata. NCBI lineage: Eukaryota > Viridiplantae > Streptophyta > Pinopsida > Cupressales > Cupressaceae > Thuja > Thuja plicata. Next base: position 240,905 of record MU223483.1, read on the forward strand.
CTTAGTACCACAAATTATACCTCTAGTTATCTTTAGTCCTATAAGATGAATGCCTTGACATACTTATATTAAAATAGTACTTGTCAGAATGCTTTGTAAAAACTTCTTCTGTATGTTTACTGATAAGTAGTTTTCTATTTACCAAAACACAATAAATAACTAGTGTATACTGATCAATCTAGATTTACTTAAGTGAAATGCAAAACAAAAAAGTAATGACTAATAGACACATAACACATGGATTTTTAACGTGGAAACCCTATTCAGGGATAAACCACTAGGACCGGTACCCCAACTTTTCACTCTTTTGAAGTGAGCTTGATTAAGAGCCAACCCTGTTAAAGGTTATAACCACACTGTTAGGTGTGACCTTGTTAGAGGATTTAAAATATAGTTTGTCACTTAGTATCTAGCATCTAATGCTACCATCCTTGATCAAACACTCATTTGGCCTGTTAATAGGTATTGGGTATATCGAATGCTACTTTCTATGATCAAACTTTTTGATACTCCTTGGGATGTATCTCAATTACAAAAGACTTTTAAGTTCTGCTCAGTTAAGAGACTTGATGCTTCAATGGTTAAACTAAAATAGTAAATTGATCTGTTCACATATACAACTTGAATAGAAAATTTTTAGATCTATTGTAAGTACATTACCTTTCTGATCAATATTTTCAATTCAATACCTTTGCTCCACACTATTATGCTCTGTGATGTTGTATCTCTATTCATCGGTGTCTACAAAATTTATCTCTTTCCTCAGCTTGATTGATCAGGTCTGAATGAAGACTTTCTTCTTCTTCAGAATCTCTTCAACATCTATTCTCTTTTCACTCCCCTTCAACACCTTTTTAATGAATTAGTTTATCTCTTTATAGACATGATTTCACCATTTCTTGGCTTTCTTGATCTTGATGTGATCCACAATTCTCGCTAATTATATTTAAAGGAAAACTCCAATTTTATCTCAAAGAGATCTTCTTGCCAACTGGACAAAGAAACTTGTTAAAACAATGATAAGTATCAGTTAAGTCTAGTTTTAGCTTCTTGACAGCTAAGCATTTTGTCATTTTTGAACTCTCTGTTCTATCAGTCAATACTTTAGTTAGTCATCGGTGATAACTGACTATTCCTTCGGTGTGACTTCATTTGTCTTCGGGATCTCCGTCCATCAGGAAACACTGTAATTCTGTCTGTCAGGTTACTCTATGCTTTGCTTTCCAGGCAACACCATGACTTTGCTCATTGGTAATGCTATACATTTTCTCGTCAGGTGACACTGTGAATTTTGATCTTTTACTCAATCTTTTAGTGTATACAGTCACTTTATGAACATACTTGACTTATATGCATTACTGATAACATAGCCTTTGATTCATCAGTTCTTTGAAGTCTTTGGTAGTATGTCCAGAACCATATAGATTATATCAAGTTGACATTAATGAAAATACAATACCTTAACTGATTTAATGTCTTGCATAAACTTTCTATATCACTGTGATCATCAACTTAACATCTTCAAATGTTTAATCAGTTATAGTTCATCAATAGAGGACAAAAATATGAACAATAGAATTCATCAAATATTTACCACACACTACTCACCCTAAGGAGCAGCCACCAAAACATCAATCCAAAAGAATGATATCTCTCTAAGCACACTAGACTGATGTATCTCTAGCTTTGATTAGGAGGGGAAATCACCCCAAGCTAACCTTAGAGATAATCAAAAGTATAGTTTGTCAAGGGCTTCATGAATATATCTACAATCTTCTCTTTAGTAAATACATATTGGAATCTGACTTGTTTCTCACTGACTTCATTTCTCAAGAAATGATATTTGATAGAAATATGCTTTTTCTTTTAATGAAACACAAGGTTATTTGATATATTGATAGCACTTGAATTTTCACAATATATAGCAATAGGCTCATCAACAGTCACTTTGATATCTTTCAATATTTGTTTCATCCATACCACTTGTGTACAATTAACAGTAAAAGAAACATAATCAGCTTCAACAATAGATTGTGATATACAATTTTGTTTCTTACTTTCCCATGAAACTAATCTCTTACACAAGAAGAATGCTCCACCAATAGTGATCTTTTTGTCATCCACATTACCTTCCCAATCAATATCAGTATATGTACTTAACATGAAATTATCATTTTTACCATACCATAAGCCATAATCAGTTGTTCCCATTAAGTAACTGAATATCCTCTTAACAACATGTGATTCCTTTGGTTCTAATTGAAATTTAGCAACAATGCAAACAACATTCATAATGTCTGGTCTAGTTTGTGTCAAGTATAACAGTCCATCGATCATTGATCTATATCTAGTCTAATTTTCATTAGGTGTATCATCAATCTTTGTCAATTTACAACTAGTAATCATAGGACTACCAACAAGTTTTGAATCTTCCATACAAAATTTATTTAACAATTCTCTCACATACTTAGATTGAGAAATGAAAATACCCTTATCTTTTTGTGTAATTTCCAGTTTAAGAAATAATTTCATCTCACCTATCATAGACATCTCAAAATCATTTTGAATCTCATTAGAAAATTTATTACTTATCTTGTCATCTCCACCAAAAATTATATCTTCCACAAAGACTTCAACAATCAAAATATTTTCATCAACAATTTTGAAGTACAAATTACTGTCAACCATACCTTTATTGAAACCAATCTTCAATAAATACTTATCTAACCTTGCATACAAGGATCTAGGGGATTTCTTTAAACCATATAAATATTTATTCAACTTACAAACCATTTCATCTTTATCAGTCAAGGTAAATCCATCTGGTTGCTCAATGTAGAATTCTTCTTCCAACTCTCCATTCAAGAAAGTAGACTTAACATCCATATGATATATTTTGAAATTTTTGTAAGTAAAATATGAAAGAAACATTATAAAAACATCAATTCTAGCAATAGGAGAAAAGGTATCCTAAAAATAAATACCTTCCATATGAGAATATCCCTTACAAAGAAGTCTAGATTTCTTCTAAATCACTTCACCATCCTCATTCAATTTGTTTCAGAATACCCATTTAGTACCAATCGCATTCTTGTCCATAGGACTAGGAAAAAGAATCCATGTCTTATTCTTATCAATTTTTTTCCAATTATTCTTCAATGGATTTGAACCAAATTTCATCTTTTCATGTTTCATTAACATCTCTAGGTTCAATCTTAGAAATCAAAAAAATTTCATTTCTAGAAATTCTTCCTCTAGTTTGAACACCTTTATTTCTATCACCAATAATCCAATTCTCTAAATGATTTAGCTTTACATACCTGAGAATATTTGGATTTTCATTTGTAGATGACTCTTTTGTTTCCATCTCTTCCTCATCTTCAAATTCTTCATTCTGTTCTATCAATTCATTTTGATTCAGATTTTGATTTTGTGCTTGCACAATCTGGCTTACTTCTTCATCTGATTCATAACTTCAAGATCTAACTAGTTTCTAAAAACTTTCATCCACTTTCCCATTAGCACTCTCAATTATCTTTCTCAATCTATGATTATAAAATTTGTATGCTTTTGTGTTTGTAGAATAACTTATAAATATTCCTTCATCACTTCTAGGATCAAACTTTCCTAACTCTTCATCTCTCTTAATGTAACATTTGCTTCCAAAGATCCTGAAATATTTCACAGTAGGAATATGACCATAATAATATCATAAGGAGTCTTACTAGTACTATTCTTGAATTGAACTCGGTTAACTGTATAAATAGTAGTGCTAACAAATTCTCTCCAATAGATCTATGAAATGTTTCCCTCAATCACCATTGTCCTTACAGTGTCAAGAATTGTTCTATTTCTTCTCTTTGCAATTCTATTTTGTTGTAGGGTCCATAGAGAAGAAATTTGTCTCTTTATTTCATGCTCTTCACAATACGCATCAAATTCTCTAGATGTAAACTCTCCACCTCTATCAGATCTCAAACATTTCATCTTCATACCTGTCTTAGTTTCAACCATAGCTCTAAAGATCTTGAATTTGTCAAATGCCTCAAATTTTTCTTTCAAAAATTTAACTATAGACACCCTAAATTTTCCCTCTTAATTTCTATATTAATTTAATTAATATTGCCTATAACAATAGAGTTAATTCTTATAAATTAGCTATATTTGTTATATTTGACTATTTATTTAATGTTATTAAATAAATTCATCACCTTCTATTTAATTAATTTAAATACTACTCCTATTGTATTAAAATTCTATTTGATATATGTTTCCTCCATATTCCTTATTTAAATAAATTTTATTTATTTAAATCTCTCTATTTTCTCTAAAATTCTTCTAAACCCCATCCAAATTAAATCTCACTATTCCTTCTTTAAATAAAATTTATGATATATGTTTCCTCCGTATTCCTTATTTAAATAAATTTTATTTATTTAAATCTCACTTCTCCTTGATTTTGGCTAATTTTCCTATGATAACACTTAAAAGGTAATTAAAATCCTTTTAGCCTTAATCACTTGCACACACATGTATCTTTTTCAAATTCTTGTCCCCTCCACTTCAAAAGTCAACACCTCCTTTCCACCTCTTCATCTTAGTTTAATTTTTTGAATCTCCATTTGCATCAATGGTGAAAGCTTGAGGAAATTTCTTCATCAATCAATTAGTTTGCATCAATCACCTTAAGAAAGTAATCAATCATAGTGGGATTTGTTATATTGTGTTGGGAGAGCACACCCACAAAATTCTCTAAGAGAAAATCAAAAAAGGTTTTGGGTTCCCTTGTTTTACCTCATTAGAGGTTGTAGTGGAAATTTAGTTGCATTTCAAGTTTATTAGTATGCTTGGATTACTTCATATTTCTTGTATTTGTATTCTTTTATTTTCTGTACAGCTATAGGGATTTTCATTGCATACATTTTGGAAGCTCCGGTGGGACCCACATCTTAATTTTGTTTCATTATTTTGGCATTTTGCAAGTTTCTCTATCAAATTAATGGATAGGCATCTCCAATCCTATAGAGGTGTCTCTAATAGGAAGGTGTCTCTTCTTGTAGACAAGAGTCTCCTCTTGTAGATAGGCGTCTCTAATGGATAGGTGTCTTCGCCTGTAGATAGGTGTTTGATAGACAAGCGTCTCTGACAGATAGGTGTCTCTGTCTGTAGACAAACATCTCTGATGGACAAATGTCTCTGCCTATATAGGCATCTCCACTTATAGACAAGCTTCTCTGCATATTTTAGTTTCCTTTCATTGTATCTTCCATTTTAGAGTTGTTGATTGGACTTTCTTGCAGGTCTTTGATATTTTATATCTTCTAACAATGGTTTTGTAGGACGGTTGACCAAGATCAAAACAGTTAAAAATACTAATTCAATTTTTTTGTAGGATGTTGTTTGAATAATTTAAAAAATCTAAGACTACTAATTCATTGGTTTTTTAGGTTGCCTTGGAGTTTCAAGAAAACATTGTGTCTATTTTAAGATAATTTTCTAGCCACCTAGTTTAATTAGGAAGGTTCATTTCTTGTGGTTATTTGAGTAGTAGGAGAGTATGCTCTTATCTCTTTAGAGATAATCAAAAATCCAAACCTACTTGATTCACCACTTGTAAAGGAATTTGGGGTAAATGAATATGTGTTTGGCATGTTTGGGAGAAGCAATGAAGTAGGAGAGTATTCTCTTTTCCTTTAAGGAAAATCTATACCTCTATTTGTTATCCACTTTTCCTTTTTCATTTTACCTTAAAGAGCCTTTTGTTGAGGGAAAAATCTCACAGGAATGATTCAAGTGGGAATAGGAAAACCCAACCCTTCCAACCACTATAATCAAAATCCTCTTTGAGATTAATATCTCAGAGGATGTAGCTATTTCTAAATTTTATGAAAGATAGATTTTTTTGGGATGAGAGGTCTCAATCCTGCATGCAAAACTACATTAATCTATTACTCGTAGGGCTATAGGCCTCAATCCTTCTTGCACTAATATGGGGGATAGTTACCAACAATTTCCCTTACTAGGACCCTTAAGATAGAAGCTACTCAGTTCACATCCGAAGGTGAGATAATCCAAGTCACTCACCAAGACACTCACCACATCATTCCTCCATTAGTGTTTGGAGTAGGATAATATGACATCAATAGACCCATTGCATGACTAGTGGTGGCCGTATTCTAATTATCTATTGGGTGTGTACCTAAGTCAGCAAGCAAGGGTTTTATCACTAAGCCAATTTCCTTAGGGCAACACTGCTTGAAGTCTAATTCTCCTCCAAGTCAAGCCTTCATCATCTCCACATCAACCAAATTCTTAAACATTATTATAGTTCTTATCCTAATCCCCCTCTTAATTATAGAAATCATTCTTCAAATCTCAATCATTCTTAGTTATTCTAATCCTCATCACCTAATCAACCATCATATTCTTAATCATCTCCTTAATCTAGTCCAATCATCCATCTTATCCTAATCATCCTAGTCATCATCTAATAATCATCCATAATATTCCTAATTATCTTCATTCTTCACCATTTCCTTCATCCTAATCATATAATCTAAGTCCTTCATATTCTTATTATTCATCTTTCATTTTTCATTCTACCTTAATCATCCTAATCATTCACATTATTCCTAATCATCCTTATTCAATCCTCTAATCTTAATCATCCATGATCAATATATAATCCATCATTTACGACCCTAATCCTAATAAGTTTTCCCAATCCAATAAAGGTCATATTAATCATCCAATCCTATCATCAATAATTAACCCTCATCTTCTCAAATCCCATATTTGGACCTAGTAGAACCTAATAATAATCTCATATCTTTGATGCCATACCCTCATAATAATCCAAATCAAATTAATCAAATATTGAGGCAACGCCCTCACAATCAAACATCAAATCAAAACAACCTTTGAGGCCCGTCCCTCATACCAAAAAAGCTAAAATATTTCTCCTATTCAAAGATAAACCCTTAATCACTTACTTCTTTCCCAACATCCCTCATTTATCTTCCAAAAATCATCCATTATTAATCATAATCTTCATCCATATCATCTTCTAATCTAAAACCAAAATCCCCATTCAAACATCATGAATATGGATTGGTTTCACAAAATGGTTGAGGAATTTAAAATGTCAAACCCAAATCCTCCAACCATACCTCAAATTCAACCAACTGATCAAATACTCCTATCAACCTCATATCTTCCTCAAATTTATTCACCTCCTGATTATCCATATTTTCCTCAACATGTCACATCCTATCCTACTTCTTCTCCCATTTCTTATCCTTCTTCTACCTTTGACAAGGGAAATACATCTCACTATCCCCCCTCTACACATGATTCCCTTTCCCAAGAGATCCAAGAACTTAAAAAAATTGTTTGCAGTATGCAAAATAAAAATAAAAATAAAAATCTTCCCTTTAAGGACACATCCCCTTCCCCTTTTGTTCAAGTTCATAATCTATATCCCCCATCTAATTCCTATATTCCATATACTCCCTAGTTTCCTGCTACTCCCAATCCTTTACCTACATATAATCCTAATCCTCCAAAGTCCACATCATCCTCACTCCCTACGAATTTCTTTAGTGATGGATTGAAAAAATAGAAAAGAAGTATCAATCTCCAACTCCAAACAAAGTTGTCCAATCTCCATGTTCATCTCCCTTGCATGAATACATATACCTATCTCCTAAGCCCCATGCTTCTTGTATCCATCCATCTACCCCAATCATGTATCTTTCATCTTTCCATTTTACCCAATATTAAGCTTCCACTCCATCCATCACACCATCCCCACAAGACACAAAATATCAAGTACCTATTCCACATCACAAAAACATGGATTCCTCTCCTCCCCTAGATCTAATCATTCCCCCATGTCATGAACCCTCTCTATCTTTTGACACCTTTCTTGATGAAGATCCTAGCTTTCCATACCAAGACCCCCTTTCCTTTCTTAGTCCAACTCATGATCCTATTCCTAATCAAGAGAAAGACATCCCTTATACCTTCCACTTTGAAGATTCAAATCTTCCATATAAAGATCCATCTCCTATTCCCATTCCTAATCAAGATCAAGAAATCCCTTGTATCCCATCCAATAATGATTCCCCTTCATGTCAAGATCAAACCATTCCATCTCCTAATCTTATTACATTCCAAGAGAAAAGTATATCCTCTACCCCATCCAATAATCCCATTCTATCTCAAGATTTAAACTCCCTTCCACTTCATGAAGATATTCCTTGTATCCAACCCACTAATACTTCTCCATTTCAAGATAAAATAACTCCATCTCATGATTCCATATCCTCTACCCTATCCCATGATACCCCTCCATCCAAATATCTCATCATCCCTTCTACTCCACCACATAATCCTCTTCAAAATCAAGGTCAAAGTCCCCCTTAACCTCCATGTCATGATCCCAATCCATCTTAAGATCCTACTATCCCTCCTAATCCCTCACATGATACTAATACTACATAATATTCCATTACACCTATCAAATCCATCTGTGAACACCATACATACAAACTTGGTTCCTCCACCTTTATCCATCACGGCTTCCTTAAAACACTTATTGTTCCTTCCACCTCCCCTCCCCATTCACATGGAATCACATCTTGTTTTCAAAATAATAAGTATCCCTTTGGAAAAATAATTTCTCAAGATGTTGGTAAACCTTCCACCTTTTCCACCCCTTCTAAATCCAAAATAACTCAATCTTAACTAAAATTTCCCCTCCCCCATCCTCCAAATCCATTTTGGACCCTTATGTTCCAAACACAATCCCTTCCTCATCCACATCCATTTTGGGTCCTTATGTACCAAAATCAAACCCTTCATCCCTTCCAACCATTTTGGATCCTTACATACCTCCATCCCTCACATCCAAGTCCACCACTCCATCATATCCCATCCCAAAGAAAGATAAAAAAGGCACACATCCTTGCATTTATTCTAATATTCATCCCCCATTATTCCATCCATAAATTCCACAAACCATCCATCCTCAGACACCCATACCTTGGCTAATGGAAGCAAATTGGATTCCAATGCTAAAGTTCATAAAGTTCAAAATTGACAAAAATCCAAAGACCAACATGTCCCCTCTAAAAGACATGTTCAAGAAAGGAAAAATATGATCCCAAGAAATAAAAATTTAAAAGGCCACAAAGGCCCAAAAATAAAAATTCAAAATTCATTTGGATTCCAAGGCTACTCATTGAAGCAATGCACATAAGAGACAAATCCAACTTGGCATCCAACCTTGCTAATCCAAAATCTTCCTCCTCTCATAAATCCTCCAGTCTGCCATCTTTCACATATATTTTGGGTCCTTACATCCCAAAATCCACATATTTTCTTCCATATCCTTCACAATATCCTCCTCCAATACTCCACCACCCTTCAAGGTGTGTGCTAATGATAATATTTTCAAATCCTCCATTCATTTATTCACAAGTCTTCTAAACTTCCCTCCATTATCCACTAATCCTTTCTCATCCCTCCATCCCATTAATCCAATCCTATGCATAAATAATTATCCTTTATCTCATCTCCCTTCTAAAAATCCTACCAACATCTATGCAGATATATAAAAATGCCTTGGTACAAAAAAGAAAAAAAGAAAAAAAGGCGCATATCAAGAGATACCACCCATGGAACTAGATTCTTGAGTCCTTCCACCATCTTCCTTATCATGCATCCATTTTCCTCAAAATCCACTCATATATACATTCGATTATGTTCATCCTTCAAGATTTTGCAGATGTCTTCCCATCAGAGCTACCTAGTATGCCTCCTCATATGGAAGTTGACTTTCATATATATTTTGTACCAGGAGCAGAGCCAATTTTGAGAGCACATTATAGGATGACCACTAATGAGCTTAATGAGCTCAAGATATAGCTTGAGGAACTATTAGATAAAAGACATATTAATCCTAGTATTTCTCCTTGGAGTGCACCTGTGATATTCATAAAGAAGAAAGATGGATCTCTTAGGTTGTGCATGGATTACCGTGAGTTGAATAAAGTAACCATTAAGAATCAGTATCTACTTCCTAGGATTGATGTGTTAGAATAACTGGGGGGGTGAATCAGTGGCCTTAAAATAATTCCAAAAATCCAACCAAAACTTATATCTCAAATATAATACTTTTAGTCCATAAAGATGTATGTCTTAAATAACTTTAACAATGTATACAAGGAAAATATATGCCTGCAATCACTCACAAAAACATGAAATCATTAGAGGGTTAGCATCAAAGATTCAAATGAGATAAAAGCAAGCATGAAACATAAAAACATCCTCATATCATCAGATAGAGCTAAAACAAGGTGCACCCAAGAGGCTTGTTTGACTTTCTCTCTTATGGAGGTGTGAATGTGCTTTCTCAAACACAATATCAAGACTTCCCCAAGTGAAAAATGATTAGAATTAATTCAAAAATGCAACAATGATGGATGAGAGAAGGATTCAAGAACTAGTTTGAAGCAACTAATCTCAAACTTCTCCAAATGATTAAGCTACTATGAACTTTAAATGCAAAACAAGAAAGAAACTAAGATTGATTTTACCAAACAATTCTAACATATAACATCTATGTGATTTAAGGTTGAAAACAATGAAACTAGCAATGAGAAACCCTAGCACAATTCTAGCACAATAACAATAGCACAAATGAGAGATGATAATGCAAGAGAGGAAGGCCTCTTTTATAGAATTGAAAGGGAAATGGATGATTGATATTAAGAGGTGGAAGGGAGATGAGTGGCTAAGATTGAGGGTTAGGTTGGAAAAGTCAGAGGGGATTGTGAACATGATTAGAGGTAAATTACCTTTTAATCAAGGTTAGGGGATTTTTAGCAAGAGGTGGGATTTGGAGGGAATAAATTGGGTTTAAATAAAGTGATTTTATTTAAATCAAGTTTAGAGGAATTTTAGCTTTATGGAGGGATTTAATAAATATGAATTTATTAAAAGGGGGATTTTTTAGGGGAATGTATTTAAATAAAATATATTAGGATAGTATTTATAAAATATATAAATACCATAGATGAAACTATTTTATTTATTAAATTAAATAGTTAGATGAGCAAAAGGGAATTTAATATTAATAATAATATTAATATTTTTGGACATCTACATTTTGCCCCTCTTTGACATGGCATCGCAAGTGATGTTGTGTCAAAGATAAGAAAATAAGTTGCCCCAAAGGAAGTGGGTTTTTAGGAGTCATGCCACAACGACGATGGTAAGAGGTGGTGCCCCCTCAAGAAAAGGACACAAAAAGAGAAACATGTGTGGGATTTTCTTGAAAAGAGAAAGTGCAAGAGGAGGAAGGGAGAAGAGTGAATAAATAGAAGCCTTCCAAAAATGTAAGATGCAAAAATTGCAAATGAATGCAGCTAAATATGTAGATGCAGGACTTGGGGAGTCAATTGTGTTGAAAATATGGAGAGCATAGCCAGTTTTGATATTGAAAATGAAGGTATGCATCAGGTGTTAGAAAATATAGATTACAAGACTCCTTTGTGTGGATTAGATGCTAAAACAAAACACACTACAAAAGACACATGCATCAGTAGCCACCAGCCACAATGCACCAAGATATAGCAGATTGAGGTAGTGGTGAGTAGGTTTGAACTGACATAAAAAGATAAAATCATTAAAGAAGGCCTCATGACCAAGAAATCATTTAGTCCAAAGTTCTTTCCATGAAAAAGATTGTGTGATGAAGGATTGATAAGATAACACCGAAAGGATGCATCCTAACGAGAAAAGATTGGGTTTGATCCGATTGAGATATTTGCTGGAAAAAGTTGTGAAAAGGATGAAGAGTGAGGAGATTCAGGCTCAAAAACTGATTTGGTGAAAAACATGATTGCAGTCGCAAGAGTCAAAATGTCACAAAAAATCAAAAAATGGAGTGATGCAGAAGGAAGGTAAGCTTTATTGCAATTTTTTGAATGATTTTTGAATTTTTGAATTTTTTTGGAATATTTATGCATTTAGATTGTACAACAAGCTTAATAATACAATAATATACATACAAGAGAAGAAAATGGAGCGAAATTTTTTTTTGGGAAAAATGGGGGCTATAATATGGGCTGGAGGGCTAAAGAAGGTCATTTGTGAATAGTAATTGGAGGAGAAAAGAGCTCTAGAGAGAAAAGATGGCAGACGAGAGGCTGAAGGGATAGTTGGGAGAGCATGTCTGGATCCATGGATGACCCGTAGAGAGGCTTATAGGTGAGTAGCTCAACTGAGACCTTGCATTTACTTCTGTCAAAGTTTTTTATGCTTTTGGGAATGGGCTAGGTGTAATTAATAGGGGTTTAAAGGGGCCTAAACTGGAGACGTTGGTTCTTGAACCGACGTCTGCATAGATGCCAATTCCTAGATCAATGTTTATGCAGATACTGATCCCTAAACCAGCATCAACAAAGATGTCAGACCCAGAACCGCGTCTTTGTAGATGGGGGTCTAGGAGAAAAATGCTCGGAGACATTGGTTGAGGAACCGACATCTCCACCCAAACTGGCATCTATGCAAAAAAGGGAAGACACCAAGGGGGGGGAAAGAAGGACCTGGTGGGGGACGAGGATGGGTTGGGAATAGACCTAGGGACATGATTCCCCATTTTAGGATGGGTTAGGCTAGAATTGAGAAGAAAACTGATGTGGTGGTGTTTGGATTTTGCAGGAGCAGTTTCCACCATTGGGATCACGAGAGTACTGGTCGCCTATGATGGAGTTGGAGGGCCAGGTGATGGAGGTAGAGTGGGGATTGTTATCAGCTATGGGATTAGATTATGTGCCTTGATGACCTAGGATTTGGGCACATAATGGGATGATGACCACACTTGTCAAGGGCTGGCATAGTAACACTACCACATTCCATCTACCTACTAGAGAGGCTACTATCACATTGGAGGACGTATGATAGATTTTGTGGATACTGATCCGTAGACTAGTCCCTCAGTACAAACTAGAGGACAAAGAGAATTATATGTAGTTGTCTTTTAGGAGGTTCCTTAGGAGGATTCCCCGATACAGGACATGGATGCCCTAGTGGCCCACATTCGATTGTAGGCTGAGGAGGATATCACTGTTTCTAGCGAGACTGATAGGTGGGAGGATGCTGACAGACTTGTTAGGACATGAGTTTGGGATGGGATGGTCTAGAGTGTTAGCTGATATTATCGAGAAGGGTATGAACTATTGTTGGTGGTACATTGTCTTAGGACAGTTGTACCATGACTTACACATGGCTGTGTACCATGGGGTATGCAACATGGGGACATGGGTCACACTTTTACTAGTATGGGCTTGGGAGCACATTACAGTGCTCTAACCAATGAGAGTGAAGGAGGAATGATAGCCATGAGATCCATATGCATGCACATATAGACTACAACTAAGGTATACCTCTGTGGGACAGATAGGTTATTGGTGACGATTGATTGACGAGATCTAGTTTTTTTGCTGGACACCATACAGGGTGTGCAAGCCATGGGGAGCCATGGATTGGTAGATCGGAGTGAAGGATGGGTTCAAGGATGTTATATACATATCATATGTTTAGATAGATTTATTTCTACTGGGGAGGAACATCCACCAGATTGAGAGATACAGGCCATCCTGGGTTATGAGGCAGTTTGATTTACATCACAGGGTGGTGGCAAAGAATGTCCTATATCCTCATGTAACCAAGGAGGATAGAGTATGGGGGAGATATATAGATTCTCTTATAGTGATAGTGACATGGAGGACTTTGGCATAGGTAGATTATGTGGCTAGGCCTGATGTAGTGGATGCAGGGATGGCTGTAGAGTATGTAGCCTGGTGGCCGCACTCACACCTCTATGACTGAGAGATTTAGTATAGGTGGATGCACATGAGAAAATGATAGGGGATATGGATGTCAATGATGGGAAAACATTCGGGGACACCCCAAAGATATCTGCATTAGGGTAGAAGACTACACCACAGAGGAGGCGAGTCTGTCCACGGGTTGAGGCACAGAAGGGAGAGGATGAGGGACAAGATTAGGGGCCACAGGGGCCACCAGGAGAGGGATAGGTACATGCACCTCAGGTTCCAATACATGTATAGGATTAGGGACTACAGGGGCCATGGGGGCCACCTGGAAGATATGTGTCATAGGAGTTACATGACATCATTGTCGCAGAGCAAGATAGCCTATAGATAGAGCTCAGACGGACACATAGGTTACTAGCCATGGCACACGTATCAGACGCCAATACATAGGAAAAGTTGGCTCAGGTTCTGGGATTATTGGCTATAGAGACAACATGGGTATACATGGATGAGGATGCACTTAACACCTTATAGGGCAGGGTAGACTCTGGAGAGATCTCGATGGAGGGCTTAACATAGGATTCCACTAAGTTGCGGATGGAGATAGGCACACTTATAGATCGGCTAGCTACTCTTATAGAGAAGATGAAGCAGGCCACAAAATAGGTTATCGCATTGACCTCAAAGAGGGATGCAGCACAGAGGCGGGCCGATACATACAAGGGAGAGAAAGACATCGCTCGACAGGAAGCTAGTGCAGGAGGGATGTATCAGGTGGTTTTAGAGGCATTTGTGGCACATAGAGATGCAGTGAGGGAAGGAAGGGAGGCAGCCCACTATCAAGCATTATATCACAAGGCAATACTAGAGGGCCAGAGACAACCGACATATACAAAGCAGTCTTGATCACAGAGTACAGGGCAGGCCTCTCAGGGATCAGTGGGGATGCCACTGCGGCCACCACCAAGAGATATGGGACCATCATAGCCACCCGCATGATTTTTTAGAGGATCGCAACACATATTTTTGCATTTTTGGATGAGATGTATATGTATACTAGCACCTAGGTGCATGGTAATGTATTTATTGATGACAAACATTGATTATTTTGGATATGGATTTATATATATAGATATGAATGATGATGATTCTATGTGATTCTATATGTTGATCTCTTATGATGTATGATGTATATGCTTATATGAGTACTGACAGTGAAGCTACATGATGTGATGATTTATGAGTTTATATGCTATGTTGTGGTTATGTAAGATGAGATGCATGTATCTAGATGTATGCATATGATTTTATTTTTTGTATTTTTGATGAAATGTAATGGATGCATTTAATATATAGTTAATGTTTTATTATGAAATATATGTAAATGAAATGATCCTAACAAAAATGTAGAGATGATATGAAAGTGCATGGATGCAATGGATGCAACAGATGCAATGGGGCCCATGTTTTTGGTGTGTTGCACTTTCAACTGATAAATTGAACAGGAAAAATGTAAAGGACCAATCAAGGAAAATTAGCATGATGAAGGCTCAGAGTGTTAGTGGGATGGAGAGGATGTTACACAAGACACAAATATACAAGGACAAAACTGAGTGATTAAATACAAGAAAATATGTACAAAGATCTCTGGCAAGACGAGATGTGACTGGATCTTGTTGTTTGATGCGTGTGATAGTTTGGGTCTAAACACCCTGGGAATATGGGTTTGGGAATGAAATGGATGCAAAGGATGGAAGGAACATGATTTTGATAGATAATGGAATGTTCCACTATGTGTGTTGCCTATTTTCAGGTTTTCATCACCCATACATGCCCAAGGTGCCAGATTGCCAAGTTTTCACTATTGGACGAAATTTTTCTCTTTACTCTTTTTTGATTTTTTTGATGTTGTCCAAGTGCCTGTTTTCCAAGTTTTCATTGGGACAACCATTTTTTCAACTTCTTTTTTTTCTTTTTTTGAGAATTTTCAAGACTTTTAATACTGTTTATAGATTTTCTCAGAAATTGGAACATACTTCCATGTCCTCAGGCATAAAAGTGTTTGAGCTGAATGATGTTGATGGGATCATTCAAAGGATTTCCTTTAGGAGTGGAGAGTTGATATGGCCTAGAGCTAAAGCATGTAGTGATGATATAAGGGCCCTACGAGGTGACTTCAAATTTTCCCTTCTTTTCATGATTTGTGCCCACATTTTGGCTCTCTTTAAGGACTAGATCTCCAACTTGGAATTGTCATGGGTGAATATTTGTTTTGTAGCTTCTCTTAAGGAAGTTTTGATACACAATCAAGTGATCATATTCCTATTGTCATTTCTCATCTAGTAGATCTAATTGCATAACGTGTGCCACCCAATAATCTTCATCAATAATCATGTCCTTGAGTGACACACACAATGATGGTAGTTCAACCTAAATTGGTAAGACCGCTTTAGCACCATAGACTAGGGAATATGGAGTGGTGCCTGTAGGAGTGTGGTATGAAGTATGATATGCCCAAAGGGCAGGGTTAATCTAGAGATGCCAGTCATGACCAATATTATTGACAACTTTCTTAAGGATCTTGAGAATGGTTTTATTAGTTGCCTCAACTTGGCCGTTACTATGAGGAAAATATGGAATAGAAAAGCAATGAAAAATATAGAAGTGCGCACATAGATTGTCGATGTGCTGATTTTAAAATGGTGTTCCATGATTTGTGAAGATACTGCAGGGGATGCTGAAGTGGTAGAGGATGAACTTTGAGATTTGGACCTTAGTAGTGAGGGTATAAGTGGAATTTCCTAAACCCACTTTGTAAAATACTCCATTGCTATGATTATGTACTTGTGTCCTTTAGACAAGAGGGTAGTGATCTTACCAATGATGTCTAGACCTCAACATGAGAAGGGCCAAGGTGGTGCAATAGGATAGAGGTCTTGCGTAGGAGCATGGATAATATTAGCATGTTGTTGACACGGTAAGAACTTCTTAACGAAATCGCAAGCGTCATGTTCCATTTTGGGCCAATAGTATCCTATCCATAAAAGTTTCTTGGCTAGGACCATGCCACTCATGTGAGCACCATAGATCCCAAAATGTACCTCTTGTAAATCCTGGGTGGCCTCATTTTCATCTAAACATTTAGAGAGTACATTGTGATAGCCTTGATGATAAAGGGTATTGGCTACAATGATGTAGTGGGAAGCTCTTCGAATAAGGTTTTGGCATTGGGTTGAGGTGATATGAGGAGATAAGATACCATTTTGTAGGTAAGCATGGATATCTTGGTACTGCAAGGACTGGGGACCAACCAAGACACATATGTGATTCGATTCATCATTCTCATAAGCAGGAGCATGGAGTTGCTCAAATAAGAATTCATACTATGTAGAGTCATGTGGGATCTCTAAAAGAGATCCTATTTTGTCCATTGCATCAATATGTTTATTTTGCAGTCATGGCACTTGCATCATTTATAAGTGAAGAAAATGCTCTTTCATCTTGTCAACCATCTCCTTGTATGTAATTAGCTTATCATCCTTTGTTTGATACTCATCCAAGACTTTGATGACGAGTTGGGAATCACTGAAGACATGTATATCTATGATGTTACATTCTATAGCCACGTTGAGCCCTTGACTAGTGCCTCATATTGTGAAATGTTGTTCATGCAGGGGAATCCCAATTTGAATGACATAGGGATGTGTACGCCTCTCTCTCCGGTTTCCCACAGCTTTCCAAGGGCAGGGGTTAGTAGCCAAGGTTCACAAGTGAATGCAAATCTATTACGCAATAACTACTAAATGAATAATCGAAACGCAAGCAATAAAAAATACAAACAACGAGAAGAAAGACAAATGAATGCAAACCCTTCGAAGCTTGAAGCTTCTATTATCTCTCTCTACTCCTTCCGAAACACTGTTCTTGATGCTCAGTATTGGCTGGGCAGCGTCTTTGACTTGAGAAGCGTCGAGATGTTGATAATTGCAAAGTGTGTGTGTGTGATCGCAAGATGGCGTTGAATGCTGGCAGTGTAAGGGCGCTTGTAAGCTTGAAATCTTGGATCCTTCAAATGGTTATGAAGGGTCCATTATATAGGA
This sequence comes from Thuja plicata, assembly GCA_018584345.1. Lineage (NCBI taxonomy): Eukaryota > Viridiplantae > Streptophyta > Pinopsida > Cupressales > Cupressaceae > Thuja > Thuja plicata. The sequence continues at coordinate 258,852 of MU223483.1, forward strand.
TTTGGTGATGAAATGAGTGGTTGAGATCAATCCCAGAGATGTTGAGATGAACGGTTGTGATCAAAAGGAACAAGAGAGATCCACAGTAAACTCCACCTCTTTATTTGGTTAAGAGGAGATGGAGTTTGGTTAACTGAGGAGCTAATTGTGAGTTACCTTTTTGAACTGAA